>JASWHV010000006.1:56816948-57311948 GCA_030760725.1 Neostapfia colusana | reverse complement strand
AGCAGGCCGATCACTCATGAACAGAGGCTCCTCAGTAGCAAAACGGCATCGTGGGTTTGTGAGAAACACCCTCAACGCCTTATTGCCACGTGATCGGTCTTCCTTGATGTAAAAGTCCCAAAAATGTGTATGAATAAAAACTATGGTTTGAGTTCATATGTGTGGCAATGACAGGAAAAATGGGACTTGCTAAAACTTTTCTTCATGTAAAGTAATACATGGATGAACATCCAACATGAGGTTCACCTTTTTACTTAAAAGTGTTGGACCAATAAGGAGTTAAATACCTCTTTGCATGTGAGTTTAAAATTCAGATTTGAAAATTCAAAGTTCACACATATGGTGACCCAAAAACTTTGAATTAACATGCAGCCATATAGTTGAGTTTTTAGGGAAAAGGTTATCACCAACTTTTCAATTGTGGGGTGGGCTCAAAAAGGAGTTAAAGAGGAGAATTTGCAAACTTAAATCAAATTCAGGTTTAGTCTTGCAAATTCAAACTGAATTTGAAGAATTCAAATTCTAGCCCACCTTTTTAAATTTTAGCATTCTGGGGATCGAAAAGATCAGCTTGAAAAGATATTTGCTGAAAAAATGGGGGGTGGGACCCACAGGTCATAGAGCTAAAGGAGGAGACTTACTCCTTAAGTTTTGCTCTCGGTGGGGACTTTTCCCGAGCAGCTCGCGAGCGCCACCGAGCAGCTTGCCGGTGACAGCTCCTGCTGCCGGTCTCCATGCGTTGGCACCCTGGGGTCGGTCCTGGCCGCACCCCCAACGTGATAACGTGCCCCCCCGGCCGAAGCAAAGCACAATTGCTTTCTCCTCCTCGCAAACAAACCGAGGGCAGAACACCTCGTCGGCGCTGCTCCATTGCCCCTGTCTCCCGGCCAGACCAGCGCCTCTCCGGCAGGCTCAAGAGGTCACAGAGGTGCGCCAGGAGGTACTGATCCTCATCCCGTCGTCCTCTTGCTCTCCCCCGACGCCGGCTCGCCGGAATTCGAGTTTTGGCACCGGTGCACGTATAAGACAGCATGTGTTTAATTCGGGAAATTCTCCCAAACCGATTGATCACACCTCCTACAATTCAAACCACAGCAACTAGATGCCCTAGCGCCCTCCCACGCCGAAAACCAAAGGAAACCGACCCTCCTGTGCCCCGGGCGACGAGAAATCGTCGCCGGCGGCCAAAACTGCCATGGTCCACGGTGAGGACTAGGTTGCAGCCACTTTCGGCATGATCTGATCCCCGTTTCATGTTCCTAGAACCATAGGGATGCTGTAGGACATCATAGCTCGCCGGGAGATGCCTTGTACACGCTGGAACGCGTCCATGTCGAGCTCCCGAGCCGCCCCACCGGTGCCGACCCACCTGCAGCCATTTTCATGCGGGAAAACCTTGCCCGGCAGCTGCGCCACGTTCCCAGGAGTATGTAGGGCGAAACCGGAGCTCATTTGGTGGAGAAATGAGGGAGAACGAGCCATGCCAAGTTTCTGCTGGTGTGCACCGCGGGCTCTGGCGGGAGGTTGAAGAAGCATCTGACCCGTGGGCCCCACGCGTGACTGTGCTGTTTAAAATCAAACAGAGAGTTGTGCAAACTTGTAAAATGCATAACTTGGTGTAGAAAGCTCCAAAAATAGTGAGATAAATTTTGTTGGATTCCTCTAAGAGAGTACTATCCAGAGGTACAACCCAATTTGTATGAAACGAATTATTTAATTCTGGAAAATTCTTGGAAGGTTTTCTGAAAAAGAATTATAGAGGGAGTTTGGTTTATCCAAAAATACCCAAATTTTGCCAGAATATTCTTTATCATATTTTTGACCTCATAGCAAATTTTCAGCTCATTTGAACATCATATGAGTAGGGATTTGCTAAAAACAATCTGCTGTGTTCATAAGAGTCCAGAAACATTTTCAGAAAATGTTTCCCACTTCAAAAATCTGTTCTGAGCAATCCATAGCTCCAAAAATCATAGGAAAATTTAGGCAAGCTCTATGGGACATACTTGGAATTGTAGTTCACTTAGTTGGGCATGAAAATGCACATTACTACAGAATTAATTCTATTGAGTATAAATGCTTAAAGAATTGTTCTGGGAGAACTACCCAAGTAAAAGGGCTGAATTTTGGACCAGATGACTCTAATGTGATCAAAAACTGACATGTAAATTATCAGCCCAAGATAAGTCCTAGAACTCCCTGTTCTCATTCTCCATACTTATGTATAAGGGAAAAATACATAAGAGATATTGTGAGGATTATGGGGGACACCATATGACTCCACATTAGCTGCAATTTGGCAAGCTAAATCCTTAGGTAGTATAGAACCTGCTGTAAAAGTTTTGAGGCCATTGGAGTTCTTGTTCTTCAGTTGCACTCAAATCTTTTCAGCTTATCTATTATGTTCATTAGAGAAAAGGGTTAGTGTATAGCTAAGGGCCTTAAGGTCAAATTAGTTTAATTCTGT
Source organism: Neostapfia colusana (assembly GCA_030760725.1). Taxonomy (NCBI): domain Eukaryota; kingdom Viridiplantae; phylum Streptophyta; class Magnoliopsida; order Poales; family Poaceae; genus Neostapfia; species Neostapfia colusana. The sequence goes on along the minus strand of JASWHV010000006.1, from coordinate 57,309,481 downwards.
TCTTTGCACAACAGAGGCAAACCAAGCCATGCTTGGCTTTTCCACACAACCTCTGTTCTTAAGAAAGTAATTCTATAACTTCTTTCCATTACATCCCATGAAACATATGCATATGCATTTCAATAGGGACCACAACGAAGGGGACTCAAAGGAGTGATTCATCAAAGTGGATCAAGCTCCGGAGAGTCAAGGGTGGATCTGCAAGGATACTAACTGCTTATATACGACTACCCTGCAAAACAGGCAAGCTCCGGTTTGCATTTAACAGCTGTTAAGTTTTTGTTTTGTATTCACTTTCGGTCAAGGTATGAACTGTGCATTAGGTCTAGTGATTGATACTCCTCTTGCATAACCAAATGACCCATTGAGTATTGGGTAGGTTTCTTTCACCGCGTAGAACTGCCATGCTTAAGTACGGTTCGGTAGAAGTCGAGTGGTGAGATGCTACTCGCAGATTTAGGAACAACAGGGGCATACGGGATTGGTTCGTAATTGAATTAGCAAGTTAAAGTTGAGACCGGAAGGTTGTAGGAGCAGCAGGACATAGGGGCCTGGGTGCTGTTGACCTGTCTGTGTCGGTCAAGGACCGATCCGTATGCGGCCCTGTTGAACAAGTTTGAGTTGTGTACCGGACTCATGCTGGCTATATGGGACCCAGTAAACCGATGTACCTCGGGAAGCTGTCGTTGGGACTTTTCGGGTCGCCTCAGGCGGACGGCCGGTGTGCAGTATGTGGGGAATATTCTCATGACATCTCACGTCGGAAGGTGCACCATGAGAGTAGCTACTGTACGGGGCGACTTGATCGATTCAGCGGGGGTGAAACGGGGGAAAGGCTGCCACGTACGACGTCAGTGATGGTTGCTGTAGGCAACGTCGAGTACGGGCGTACGTGTCGTGTAGTCCGGGTGTTATTGATTCGAATCACCGTCGCTCGCGGAATGGACCGAGCATACTTGTTCTCACAGTCGTGACGTAGTAAGAACTTGCATGAGAAAGGAACTAATCATCTTGATGTGAAGTATTATTCTACCTTGTAATGGAGCTTGATGAATAGGCTAGTGCAAACTCGATTCTTTTATGCCATGAGCAATTTACATCGGGGGAAAGCGTTTCTTGTTTGATTGTGGACTCCCGATGTGGCGTGCCCAGGGTTACTTAAAATACTGCAATTAATACTGAAAGTAAGGATTCACTTTTAGGCGAGTTTACTTATGCTTCTGCCATCCTATGTTAGGTCCATAACCTCACTTAGAGTTTCATGTTTAGGGTGACGGTTAAGTCTTGCTGAGCGTTATGCTCACGGATGCTATCCGAGTTGTTTTGCAGGTAATTGACTCGCTGATTATGAGAAGGGATGCCGATGAGACTCGGGAACCTCCGAGTGTTTACTCAAAGAGCATCCTCGCCGCTGCAGATTGATCTTCGTGTTGCTAGTAAGAAACGTCCGCGGGCTGGACTGTTTCTTTGTTGCTAGTTTAGATATGAGTCGTGAGAGTGATAGTCTTCCGCTGTAGTTTACTCTGATATACTTATTTGTAAAATATTCTTGTACGCTTCCGCAAACTATTTATGTAATATGATGCATGTTCATCGACCCGTGTGCTGTTGGGTGCCGCATAACACGGCACCACCCGACGAGGTCCCGTGGGGCCATCTCAGCGTGGTATCAGAGCTGCGTTGGGAACAGAGCATGGATTGAGCATCATATTATGTCAAAAACTTAGGATACGGTGAGATAACGGTACTAGGCCCACATAAGGACTACTATTATTAGCATATAATGAAGGTGGCAAGCTAACTTATTTGTTATGTCGGAAAAATCGTGCATCTCGGGACGGTTTATGTCTTGGGGGGTGCACGTATGCGCTGTCCACCAGTGCGCACAAGCTGAAGGGTGGAGCCTCACGGGTGGCAGGTAACCCGACCCGCTTTAGTATCCTCTACGACTCTTCATGTCGTTTGGGGTATTCGAGCAACGTCTTCCCTGGCGTGCGTGGTGCAATTTGGGAGACCCCGTCACGTGGTCAGTAACGTGAACACGTAGCTCAAGGCGTGTTTGGCCTCAGAACACCTGGGCGAGTGATGACGGCCGGGTGTACAAACTGTTATGGATACCGGGTTCGGTGTGCAGCCGGGCCTGATGATTGAGTGTGTTTTATGTAGGTACTAACCACGAAAAACCTTAGTGCGTGTAGAACACGTTTGTGAGTGATCGTTTTAGTGCCACCTAAGGATACGTATATGCCGGTGTAATCCGGTTAGGTTTTTCTTTGGTGAGGCAATGTAGTACCGTCATATGTCTTACGGTGCATCGTCACCGTACTACACTGGATAGTATTCTTACCTATGAAGAAATCATTCATGACTAACTTTCAAACTAAAATTGGATGTGATAAAGCACATAATAGTTACTGAACTCTTCATTTGAACTAAGTTTCAAAGAAGAGAATTACTAGGCTTCTTTTGATCTCAAAAACAGAGTGCTCTGTCCTGGCAGAAGTTTTGCCGAACTTTAACAGAGCATAACTCTGATTAGTTTGACCCCATGGAGGTGTTTGATACAGTTCTGGAAAGTTTATTAAGTGCTCTACAACTTTTCTGTAGAACTCCAGAGCCAAATCCGACACCAACTTGGTTGAACGTCCAGATGAATGCAAACTGTTCAGAAAACAGAGCGGCTGCAGACTTCTCTGGATGTTGCTGTAAATTAGCCGTCACAGAAAAATTTCTAAGGGTCATATGATACACCGTTCGAAAGGTTAGGAAATTTGCAACGATTTTGTAGTTCATAGTTTGTTCAGAATTGTACCCCAGTTGTATGTAAAACTGTGATGAAAACAGCCACATACAAAGGAGGTGCTGGCAAATTTTAGCCAGAAATTCTGTCGACTTTGAACAATCCTAACTTCTGTTCCAGAAATGATCTAGGGGCATGTGAGTACTCGTTGAAAATATACTGAAGTTAACTTTAACTTTGGTATTCAACTTGAGTTATGAAAATGCTAATAAATGGATCGAATTCTGGGTTAAGTACAGAAGGGTCTGTTTTGTACCAGATGAGGGACTGGATATGTTGGCTTTAGAAGGATGTGTAAACATGAAATTTTGTTATGCTTTCATAAAGTTTTAGCATGTTCATGTTTTACATACTTTCACATACTGCTGAGATCATGTTTTGACTCCCCTCAAAAAAAAATATCTTTGTGCAGTATGGTGTGTACTCGTTCTCCGAGTAGGGTTGATAGTTCTCGTCAAGAAGAGGATGACTCGACTCCACCAGGGGCACCGCCATCAACGGTATGGGCGGATATCATGGCTCAGATGGTCGAGTCAAGTCAAGAGAACACAAGACTACTCCAAGCCTTGGTACAACAGGGCTTACTCCAGCATGCACAACCGGACGTTCCACCTCGGAACGCCTACTTGGATTTCTTGGCGACACAACCGCCAATCTTCACGGAAGCCCATGAACCAGTGGAAGCTGATCAGTGGCTTCGAGTTATGGAGTCCAAGTTTGGAGTGTTTGAGTGCGACGAGTATCAGAAGACATCATTTGCGGCTCAACAGCTCCATGGAGCTGCCGGAAATTGGTGGTTTGCGTATCTCGCCACCGTTCCGGAAGGTCATCAAGTGGAATGGACGGAATTTCGTGAAGCATTCCGGGCTCGTCACATTCCTATGGGTTTTATCAAGGCCCAGCAGCAGGAATTCAGAAACTTGAAGCAGGGGGACATGAGTGTCCTCGATTATGTCAGACGATTCAATCTTCTAGCACAATACGCTCCTGCTTATGCGACGAGCGAAGCTGCAATGTGTGACTACTTTTTCTATGGCTTGAGTGCCATACTAAAAGAGAAGTTAGCTTTGTTCAATCAAGGCAGTTACACCGAGTTGATCAGTGCTGCTCTGCTGCAAGAACAAGCGACACTTGAGTGTCAAGCAGAGAAGAGGGACCGGGAGGATGTGCAAGAAGACACACCAATCGTTCCTCGTAAATACCGTGTGGTGTATCACACACCATCCGAGGAGATATGGCAAGCACCAGGGAGATCAACTCCGTACAGATTTCCTGCTCAAGAATCTTATCTTGAAGCAGCGCCATTTCCGCAGCAACGAATGATACCTGTTGCATCATTGCTGCAGCCAAGTGCCTCAACTTCTCAACCACAAGTCAACGAAGAACCGGGGAAACCTCCGTGTTCTTATTGCCACCGTTTTGGGCATTTTAGGCAGGAATGCCGGGAGAAGTTGGTAAACACCAGACAGCCATCATCATCAGGTGGTATGCCGCCACCTGCTCCAGTCAACATAACAGCATTGCAATCCGGGAGTGTGCAACATCTTGCGATTGAGGATGTCCCGGAGGGAGCACCGGTGTTAGCGGGCATGTTTACTCTCAAGGACGTGCCCGTATTGGTACTTTTTGATTCAGGTGCAACCCACAATTTTATCAGCAAAACATGCATGGATCAGCACCAATTATCCACCAATACTCCCACAACGAGTTTTCTCATACGTTCACCGGGAGGAAATATCTCTGCCAATCAGATTGTGTCCCGAGCAGCTTTGTGTTTGGGCGGAAAAATATACCCAACATCGCTGATTATGTTGGATAGGCAGAAGATAGACATTATATTGGGGATGTCTTGGTTAAATCGTCACGGTGCCGTTCTCAATATCGGTAACCGGACTGTCCAGATTGACTCGCCGATTCACGGACAGCACACGCTGTTTTTAGACAGCGAGGATCCAGATATGGTAGAGGCCTACCACACGGAAGCGCTGAAGCTTGAAGATATTCCGGTGGTACGTGATTATCCCGACGTATTTCCCGATGACTTACCGGGCATGCCGCCCGAACGGGACGTCGAGTTCAAAATTGAACTGGCGCCGGGAACGACGCCTATTTCACGAAGGCCTTACAAGATGGCACCTAGCGAGCTAGCAGAGTTGAAAGAGCAACTGAATGAACTTATGAGCAAGGGTTTCATACGACCAAGTTCTTCACCTTGGGGTTGCTCAGCGCTGTTCGTTAAGAAGAAGGACGAAACACTACGGCTATGTGTTGATTACCGTCCTCTCAATGCTGTCACAATAAAGAACAAGTATCCTTTGCCCCGCATTGACATCCTGTTTGATCAACTTGTGGGTGCAAAGGTATTTTCGAAGATGGATCTTCGGTCGGGCTATCATCAAATCAAGATCCGGCCGGAGGACATACCGAAGACAGCTTTCTCGACGAGATACGGACTCTACGAGTATCTCGTCATGTCATTTGGATTAACCAACGCTCCGGCACACTTCATGTATTTGATGAATTCTGTGTTCATGCCGGAGTTAGACAAGTTCGTCGTGGTATTCATCGACGACATTTTGGTTTACTCCAAATCTAAAGAAGAGCACGCTGAACATCTGCATATTGTGCTACAACGGTTGCGGGAGCACCAATTGTATGCCAAGTTCAGCAAGTGCGAATTTTGGATTGATCGAGTGCCTTTCCTAGGCCATATCATTTCAGCAGAGGGCATTGCCGTGGACCCCAGCAAAATTGAACAAGTGCTGAAGTGGGAATCTCCCAAGTCAGTCCACGAGGTCCGAAGTTTCCTAGGTTTAGCAGGGTATTATCGGAGGTTCATTCCGAGCTTCTCAAAAATTGCTAAACCAATGACGGAGCTGCTGAAGGAGGGCAATAAATACATGTGGAATGCAGCATGTGAAGCCGCATTCAAAACTTTGGTGAAACATCTCACAACGGCTCCAGTTCTTGCTCAGCCAGACACGACGAAGCCATTTGATGTATACTGTGATGCATCCGGCATCGGTCTCGGCTGTGTTCTGATGCAAGAAGGGCGTGTAGTCGCCTATGGGTCTCGTCAACTGCGAAACCACGAGCAGCATTATCCAACTCACGATCTTGAGCTTGCTGCAGTGGTGTTGGCATTGAAGATGTGGAGGCATTACCTACTGGGTAATCTTGTTCACCTCTACACCGACCATAAAAGCCTGAAGTACATCTTCACGCAGAAGGAGCTGAATATGAGACAACGGAGATGGTTGGAGCTCATAAAAGATTATGAAATTGAGATCCACTATCACCCAGGAAAAGCCAACGTGGTTGCCGACGCGCTTAGTCGGAAAGCCCACGTTCACAACTTAGCGGTTGCTGAGTTGGAAGATGAAGAACCAAGCCTCCGTGTCATTCCGTATGGCGCACTTTATAATCTCGCGCTCATTCCAACAATCCGTGAAGAGATTGTTGAGGCTCAAAGAAGAGACAGAGGTATATCTCACATACGGAGAAGACTGGACAACGGAGAGGTGAAATGTTTCCGGAAGGATGAGAACGGTACGATATGGTTTAACGACCGTATAGTGGTACCGCGTAATATGAAACTCCGGAAGAAGATCTTGGATGAAGCCCACCTGTCTAAGTTTTCCATTCATCCCGGAAGTAACAAGATGTACCAAGATTTGAAACAGAAATTTTGGTGGACGAGGATGAAGAGGGAGGTTGCTAAATACGTATCCGAATGCGATACGTGTAGACGGGTCAAGGCTGATCATATGCGGAAGGCCGGACCGCTACAACCTTTGAAGATTCCGGCGTGGAAATGGGAGGATGTGAGTATGGACTTCATCGTCGGATTACCGCTCACATCCAGGAAGCATGACTCGATATGGGTGATTGTCGACCGGTTGACGAAATCAGCTCATTTCATACCGGTGAACACTCATTATCGAGCAAGACAATATGCGGAGTTATTCATCTCCAGAATTATATGTTCACATGGTGTTCCAAAGACCATCATTTCAGATCGAGGTGCGCTGTTTGTTGCTCGATTTTGGGAGCAGCTGCATGCCTCGTTGGGCACCAAGTTGATTAGGAGCTCCGCATATCACCCTCAAACTGATGGACAAACTGAGAGGGTGAATCAAGTGCTCGAGGACATGTTGAGAGCATGTGCCATCCACCACGGTAGGAATTGGGACGATCACCTACCGCTGGCGGAGTTTTCATACAACAACGGTTATCAAGCAAGTATTAAAATGGCACCGTATGAAGCTCTCTATGGCCGGAAGTGTCGCACACCACTGAATTGGTGTGAGTCCGGCGAAAGAGTTCTGTTTGGGATTGATCTTGTCAACGAAGCCGAAGACCGAGTTCAGTTGATACAAGAGAACTTAAAGGCTGCCCAATCCCGACAGAAGAGCTACGCCGATCAAAGGCGTAGGCCATTACATTTTGACGTCGGAGAACACGTTTATCTTCGTGTATCCCCGATGAAGGGAATTCACCGGTTCGGTGTAAAGGGGAAGCTCGCTCCCCGTTTTATTGGTCCTTTTGCTATCACGGAGAAGTGCGGACCCGTAGCCTACCGGCTGGAGTTACCAGCAAGTCTAGCGGGTATTCATGATGTATTTCATGTATCACAGCTGCGGAAGTGCCTCAAATTCACCGCTGCTGTTCGCACTGAGGACATCGACGAATTGAAACCGGACCTGACCTACACCGAGCGACCGGTCCAGATTTTGGATGAAAAGACCCGGGTGACCCGGAACCGGACGATCAAATTTTTCAAGGTGCTGTGGAGTAACCACACCGCGGAAGAGGCGACGTGGGAAAGTGAAGATTTTCTCCGCACCAACTACCCGGAATTTTTATCTTTGTACAGTTTGTAATTACCTCTCCCGTCTCGTTCCTGTTTTGTAATCTCGGGACGAGATTCTTTTAAGGGGGGAGGAATGTAAAAGTCCCAAAAATGTGTATGAATAAAAACTATGGTTTGAGTTCATATGTGTGGCAATGACAGGAAAAATGGGACTTGCTAAAACTTTTCTTCATGTAAAGTAATACATGGATGAACATCCAACATGAGGTTCACCTTTTTACTTAAAAGTGTTGGACCAATAAGGAGTTAAATACCTCTTTGCATGTGAGTTTAAAATTCAGATTTGAAAATTCAAAGTTCACACATATGGTGACCCAAAAACTTTGAATTAACATGCAGCCATATAGTTGAGTTTTTAGGGAAAAGGTTATCACCAACTTTTCAATTGTGGGGTGGGCTCAAAAAGGAGTTAAAGAGGAGAATTTGCAAACTTAAATCAAATTCAGGTTTAGTCTTGCAAATTCAAACTGAATTTGAAGAATTCAAATTCTAGCCCACCTTTTTAAATTTTAGCATTCTGGGGATTGAAAAGATCAGCTTGAAAAGATATTTGCTGAAAAAATGGGGGGTGGGACCCACAGGTCATAGAGCTAAAGGAGGAGACTTACTCCTTAAGTTTTGCTCTCGGTGGGGACTTTTCCCGAGCAGCTCGCGAGCGCCACCGAGCAGCTTGCCGGTGACAGCTCCTGCTGCCGGTCTCCATGCGTTGGCGCCCTGGGGTCGGTCCTGGCCGCACCCCCAACGTGATAACGTGCCCCCCCGGCCGAAGCAAAGCACAATTGCTTTCTCCTCCTCGCAAACAAACCGAGGGCAGAACACCTCGTCGGCGCTGCTCCATTGCCCCTGTCTCCCGGCCAGACCAGCGCCTCTCCGGCAGGCTCAAGAGGTCACAGAGGTGTGCCAGGAGGTACTGATCCTCATCCCGTCGTCCTCTTGCTCTCCCCCGACGCCGGCTCGCCGGAATTCGAGTTTTGGCACCGGTGCACGTATAAGACAGCATGTGTTTAATTCAAGAAATTCTCCCAAACCGATTGATCACACCTCCTACAATTCAAACCACAGCAACTAGATGCCCTAGCGCCCTCCCACGCCGAAAACCAAAGGAAACCGACCCTCCTGTGCCCCGGGCGACGAGAAATCGTCGCCGGCGGCCAAAACTGCCATGGTCCACGGTGAGGACTAGGTTGCAGCCACTTTCGGCATGATCTGATCCCCGTTCCATGTTCCTAGAACCATAGGGATGCTGTAGGACATCATAGCTCGCCGGGAGATGCCTTGTACACGCTGGAACGCGTCCATGTCGAGCTCCCGAGCCGCCCCACCGGTGCCGACCCACCTGCAGCCATTTTCATGCGGGAAAACCTTGCCCGGCAGCTGCGCCACGTTCCCAGGAGTATGTAGGGCGAAACCGGAGCTCATTTGGTGGAGAAATGAGGGAGAACGAGCCATGCCAAGTTTCTGCTGGTGTGCACCGCGGGCTCTGGCGGGAGGTTGAAGAAGCATCTGACCCGTGGGCCCCACGCGTGACTGTGCTGTTTAAAATCAAACAGAGAGTTGTGCAAACTTGTAAAATGCATAACTTGGTGTAGGAAGCTCCAAAAATAGTGAGATAAATTTTGTTGGATTCCTCTAAGAGAGTACTATCCAGAGGTACAACCCAATTTGTATGAAACGAATTATTTAATTCTGGAAAATTCTTGGAAGGTTTTCTGAAAAAGAATTATAGAGGGAGTTTGGTTTATCCAAAAATACCCAAATTTTGCCAGAATATTCTTTAGCATATTGTTGACCTCATAGCAAATTTTCAGCTCATTTGAACATCATTTGAGTAGGGATTTGCTAAAAACAATCTGCTGTGTTCATAAGAGTCCAGAAACATTTTCAGAAAATGTTTCCCACTTCAAAAATCTGTTCTGAGCAATCCATAGCTCCAAAAATCATAGGAAAATTTAGGCAAGCTCTATGGGACATACTTGGAATTGTAGTTCACTTAGTTGGGCATGAAAATGCACATTACTACAGAATTAATTCTATTGAGTATAAATGCTTAAAGAATTGTTCTGGGAGAACTACCCGAGTAAAAGGGCTGAATTTTGGACCAGATGACTCTAATGTGATAAAAAACTCACATGTAAATTATCAGCCCAAGATAAGTCCTAGAACTCCCTGTTCTCATTCTCCATACTTATGTATAAGGGAAAAATACATAAGAGATATTGTGAGGATTATGGGGGACACCATATGACTCCACATTAGCTGCAATTTGGCAAGCTAAATCCTTAGGTAGTATAGAACCTGCTGTAAAAGTTTTGAGGCCATTGGAGTTCTTGTTCTTCAGTTGCACTCAAATCTTTTCAGCTTATCTATTATGTTCATTAGAGAAAAGGGTTAGTGTATAGCTAAGGGCCTTAAGGTCAAATTAGTTTAATTCTGTTCTTTGCACAACAGAGGCAAACCAAGCCATGCTTGGCTTTTCCACACAACCTCTGTTCTTAAGAAAGTAATTCTATAACTTCTTTCCATTACATCCCATGAAACATATGCATATGCATTTCAATAGGGACCACAACGAAGGGGACTCAAAGGAGTGATTCATCAAAGTGGATCAAGCTCCGGAGAGTCAAGGGTGGATCTGCAAGGATACTAACTGCTTATATACGACTACCCTGCAAAACAGGCAAGCTCCGGTTTGCATTTAACAGCTGTTAAGTTTTTGTTTTGTATTCACTTTCGGTCAAGGTATGAACTGTGCATTAGGTCTAGTGATTGATACTCCTCTTGCATAACCAAATGACCCATTGAGTATTGGGTAGGTTTCTTTCACCGCGTAGAACTGCCATGCTTAAGTACGGTTCGGTAGAAGTCGAGTGGTGAGATGCTACTCGCAGATTTAGGAACAACAGGGGCATACGGGATTGGTTCGTAATTGAACTAGCAAGTTAAAGTTGAGACCGGAAGGTTGTAGGAGCAGCAGGACATAGGGGCCTGGGTGCTGTTGACCTGTCCGTGTCGGTCAAGGACCGATCCGTATGCGGCCCTGTTGAACAAGTTTGAGTTGTGTACCGGACTCATGCTGGCTATATGGGACCCAGTAAACCGATGTACCTCGGGAAGCTGTCGTTGGGACTTTTCGGGTCGCCTCAGGCGGACGGCCGGTGTGCAGTATGTGGGGAATATTCTCATGACATCTCACGTCGGAAGGTGCACCATGAGAGTAGCTACTGTACGGGGCGACTTGATCGATTCAGCGGGGGTGAAACAGGGGAAAGGCTGCCACGTACGACGTCAGTGATGGTTGCTGTAGGCAACGTCGAGTACGGGCGTACGTGTCGTGTAGTCCGGGTGTTATTGATTCGAATCACCGTCGCTCGCGGAATGGACCGAGCATACTTGTTCTCACAGTCGTGACGTAGTAAGAACTTGCATGAGAAAGGAACTAATCATCTTGATGTGAAGTATTATTCTACCTTGTAATGGAGCTTGATGAATAGGCTAGTGCAAACTCGATTCTTTTATGCCATGAGCAATTTACATCGGGGGAAAGCGTTTCTTGTTTGATTGTGGACTCCCGATGTGGCGTGCCCAGGGTTACTTAAAATACTGCAATTAATACTGAAAGTAAGGATTCACTTTTAGGCGAGTTTACTTATGCTTCTGCCATCCTATGTTAGGTCCATAACCTCACTTAGAGTTTCATGTTTAGGGTGACGGTTAAGTCTTGCTGAGCGTTATGCTCACGGATGCTATCCGAGTTGTTTTGCAGGTAATTGACTCGCTGATTATGAGAAGGGATGCCGATGAGACTCGGGAACCTCCGAGTGTTTACTCAAAGAGCATCCTCGCCGCTGCAGATTGATCTTCGTGTTGCTAGTAAGAAACGTCCGCGGGCTGGACTGTTTCTTTGTTGCTAGTTTAGATATGAGTCGTGAGAGTGATAGTCTTCCGCTGTAGTTTACTCTGATATACTTATTTGTAAAATATTCTTGTACGCTTCCGCAAACTATTTATGTAATATGATGCATGTTCATCGACCCGTGTGCTGTTGGGTGCCGCATAACACGGCACCACCCGACGAGGTCCCGTGGGGCCATCTCACTTGAGCAACCCGAGCGTTTTTCCGGCGACCCGAGAGTTGTCCCCGTTCGGTGCTGTGAAACCCCAAAAAGTCTAGCAGTGGAGCTGAAATTCAAACTGAGAAAAGGTGAGGGAATTTAAACTTTTCAATTTAAAGGTCTGAGCTCCAAGTCTAAACATGAACTTGCCAAAAATTCCCGAACACGGAGATATAAAGCCACTATTTAGTGCTCCACACATCCACTGGTAGCCCGTAAAATTTTCAGCTCATTTGGAAAATATTTCTCCTTTGTTGGAATTTGAACAGGAGACAATTTGAATTTGAATTCAAACTTCAGTTTCAAATTCTGACTTCACCAGAATTAAAATTTGAGAGCACCATTGTGTTCCTCATATTCCTTTTGGCTTATCCTCCAAGTTTGATCAAATTTGGAATTTGTTTGCTAGCTCAAATGGAAATGGAAAGAAAAAGAAGAGGGGAAGGGGGCCCACTGGTCAGTAGACTTACACCCGAAGTCAATACTCGCTGGTTCTCACTCGGCAGCCGATCTCTACCGAGCGCCACCTCCTGCTCCCGCGCCCGAGCGAAGGGGACACAGCACAACCGTGCTGTGCCGTGGAAGCACCGGCTGCAGTGATCATAGCACGCGCAGCCCACGTGAACTCCTTCACTTCTCCCGTCTCCCTCGCGCAACGAAGCACAGAATCGCTCAAGCGCCCGACCTCCTTGTTCCCCCACGTCTGAGCGATAGAGACTCTGTCGTGGCCGACACCCTACATGGAAAAGGTCTGCTCCAAGGCGCTGAACACGTCCATACCGACCTCACCTTCTCTCGTGCAACGTCGGTGGAGAATTTCTCCGTTTATTGCGTCGGTATCTGTAGGACCGAGCCTCACCAATCTTCAAAATTCACGGTGATGCCTCTACCATCATTTGTACCGAGCTATAGACATGATATACACCCTATTACACTCCTTTAGGATCAAAAAGCATCGAAAATCATCAAGTGTAGGCGCTGTTCTTCGAGAATTTTGAGCCGGCACCGATTTTCACCCTAGGTCACCGATGAGACCCTATTTACAGCCACTTTTGAGCTGATTTGAGCTCATGCCAGTGCTTAGGATGCCACCACGGTCCTCTAGGAAGAAAATCCAAAGCAAACGAGCCACTGTAGAGGGAGTGCGACGCCGCCGAAGGTTAGCCGCCGCCGCCCATCGCCGAGGGGTTTCCGGTGACCGAGGCCCTCGGTTGAACCCGGGGATGAGTTGGCCGTGGTCCAAAAGAGGGAGGCAGCGAGTTTGGGGGCAGGGGAAGGCCAGGAAGGCACTTTCTGAGGGGCTCGCCGGAGAGCGCCGCCATCAGCCCCTGTTGGCGCGAGGTAGAAGAGGAATCTGTCATGTGGTGCCCACAGTAGGCGTATAAACATTTCGAGATTTTACCTAATTCGGTTTAAACATTGAAGAGCCATAACTTTGGGTAGGAGTGTCCAAAAATTGTCAAACAAATTTTGTTGGATTCCCCTCAGAGAGTACTATCTAGGGGGGCATCCCAAATGGTAATAAAATCCCTAGATTTGGCTCATTAATTCAATTAAGAAAATTTGTAGGATTTTTTTACAGGAGTTATGTGTATTGGAAAATTCCCGAATTTGGGCAGGACATTCTTCCAAAAATCCTTGAACTCCAGTAAAAGTTTCAGGGGCATTGGATTCCATTTGCTTAGCCAAATGTTGTTTCAATCCTCTATGTCTCTAAAAAATAGGAAAAATAACAGAGACCTTTTTTCAAAGAATTTCTCCAAACTTGTAAAATCCATGTATCTGACTAGTAAGCTCCAAATTGAGTGAACCACATTTTTTTGGATTCATCTCTTGGAGTACTATCCAGCAAAACAAGTTTCAGCTCATGAAACTCATTCCTTTTCCAGAAGTAATTCCTTCAAGTTTAAACTGTTGGGAATTTTATCTGGAGAAGTCCTTTATGGAAAATTCTGAAATTTGGCTAGGAGGTTCATTTGAAAATCTTTGAGTCACAGGAAAAATTTCAGATCCATCCAAGTTCATTTAGTCCCACTAATTCTGTGATTAAGTGAACTGCCCTGAGAAAATGGAAAAATGAACAGAAACATTTTTCAGATTTTCTCAAATCTTGTTTAGGGCATAACTTCCTCTAGGATTCTTCAAATGACATGAAACCACTTCCATTAGAACCATATCAAATTCTAGTTTCCAGAAAGTAATGGGTTTAACCATGAAAATCCCTGGAAATCCTTAGAAGCTCTAGTAATGACCAAATAGACTTTCATTTGTACAGAGTTCAATGAACTTTGTTTCAGATGAAACTTTGTCAAGTCTCTGGTTAGGATCTTACCAAGCCACCATAAAAATTTCAGAGCCAAAGGGGAGGGCTAGCTAGAGTTATTGTATTTACATCGTCAGTTCCAAACTTTTCATTTAAATTGACATATTGTTAATTGCTTACGTGTAGTCGCTGAAGGCGAGGAAACCCCGGAAGTGTTGGACTTTCTCCTTCCGGACGATGCGCTAACATCTGACCAGCAGCAACAAGGCAAGCCCCGGTTTGCATTTAACTAGTTTACAAAGTTTTGCTTTATATACACATAGCTTGATGTAACACCCCAAATTTTGATTCTAAACCCTAAACCATGTTCAGGGGGGAATTTAAAAATTTTTGGACGTGTTGCATGTTTTGCAAAAATTCAAATTCAAACTGGAATTCAAATTAGACTCAAAACAGAAAAGAAATGGAAAAAGAAAAAGAGAAACGGGAAAAAAAACCGGCCAGTGGGCCGAAACCCGCCAGCCGGCCCAGTTTCCCCGCGCCAGCCCGCAGCCGCGCGCGCCCGCGCTCTCTCACACAGACAGGTGGGACCCACCTGTCATCCCCAACCCCGCGACCCCGGACTCTCTCCCGCGCGCGCGATCTTAACCGATCGGAATACCGCGTCCCTCAGCCTGAATTCCGGTCCCAGAAGAATCAAACTCGATCACAACCGACCCACCGCCCTCCCCCGGCTATAAAAACCCCAGCCCCGATCTGTTTTTCCCACGCGATCGCCGATTTTTACTCCGGTGAGCACCGAGAATTCTCCGGTGAATTCTAGCCGATCTAAGCTCGGAAACTCTGATCTAACTCGCTGGTCTTGATCCACCGCCTCCGGGGAGCTTTGCAGGTGCAGAAAACTCGGAGACTTGCGGTGTAAACAAAGCGCCGACGAGCTTCGCCGTGGTTTTGCCTCGGACCTCGCCGCCGATCACTTTCCAGGACCCCCGAGCTCAAGAAAATGCCCGAGATGAGATCCCTGACCTCCCCTCTACCGATCTATGCCATAAGATCACAGTTCTAGGCAGAATTCTCGCGGATCCGAAACTTTCCGGCGAGATCGCCGCTTCCCGCCGCCGTGCGCCGCCGGCAGCGCCGCCCGCGCTCGATCAGAGCGACGTGGCCGCTTGTGCGCCGTTTATTTTAAATCGCACGGTAGACTTTAAAACCCCGCGTACTGGTTCGATGTTATAATCTCAGCCGTCGGTTTAAAATCGGACGGTCCACGTCAGCCCCGCGTTATAAAGACTGGAATTCTTACGTGCTAGCCCCTGGGGTTCTCGGGAAATAAGAGCTAGCCCCGGAAACTTCTAATCTAGCCCCTGGAACTCCAGAAAATCATGTAAATTCATTTAAAAATCAGTTTTAGCCCCTGGACTTAATAAAAATTAGGAAAAACACCTCTGATAAGTGTAGCTAGACCCCTGGAAATTATGAAAATAATATTATAGACCCTGTAATGGGGTGAGTTCATTATTTTAGCTCTGTTTAGTATTTAATTTAGAAAATAGAATATGTAACTAGTGTTTAAAAATTAAAAAGTGGGACAAACATAATTGTCAAGATTAATTAAAAACTTTCTCAGTACTTAGAAAACTTTGGAGTGAGATAAAAATATATTTTTGGGCTGATATGAATCTGTTTCATATATTATTCACATTTATTAGTTTAGGGACACATTTTTAAGTAAAGAATAGTTATAGAAAAATAGGGAAAATAATTATGAAATAGTTTACATCAGAGGCCAAGGTCAAAATATGTTATTAAATTATTTAGGACCAAAACCTATACTGTTTAGATGATGTGTATTACTAATTTCATAATAAAATACACAATTATGCATAGGAATATAAATCTGAAAATATAGCAACTAGTAAATGATAAATGGAGTTTTTAAAATTCAAAGAGTTCAGTTTAGGGTTGATAGAAATTATGAAGGCACATATGGAGAAGAAAAATACTTTTCATACATACTTAGTAGTTTAATATAAGGAATTTATTTAAAACTGAAACACACACACACATATATATATATATATATATATATATATATATATATATATATATATATATATATATATATATATATATATATAGTATGTAAGTATAAATATGAACACCAAAGTAGGAATCATACACATATAAATAAAAGTGTATGCAAGCCACAGATCAACACACAAAGTAACCACAACACATATAATGGTGAATGAATTTCATAAATAGGAATGAGTGGTTTGTATGAAGTAAGAAGTGTGAACTATGTCTTATGATTGTTGTTTTTCTTTTGTTATGTGTGATGGTATGAAGTAGAACCTGTTCAAGAGCAAGTTATTCCTTTCCAAGATCAGGACTACCCATTTCAAGAGCAGCAAGAAGGAGGCAAGTGTCCTTGACCACTTTAATCCTATGCTAGGATGTGTAGATAGAATTATTTGCATTGTCAAGTTAAATATGAAACCCATGCTAGGAAGTTTCCCTAGAATTGCATTACCTTGTTTCCTTGTAGCTTGGGTTGGGATTTATTTTGTCATGTCATTTATTTACATGCATATGCTTATCCATGCTTAGAATGGGATATTTGGGATATGAGATCATCAGTTTATTTTACCATTCTCTTGAATGAGCTATTGTGAGTTATGTAGAGGTAGGGATCAAGGCAAGTTGGATGTTTTGGTTGTGTGCTGGGTGCACGAGACTTGGGTTTGTGTTTAGTACTTGCCTGGATCCTAAGGACCGGTTCATGGAGCATGTAACCCGGCTTTACAGTACCAACCACATGCTGAGATGGGGCAGCTTGGCCAATTAATTAGGTGTATCCCCGGCGTAGTATGGGTGTGTTGGATGGTGCGGGGAATAGGTGTCAGCTGGACTACCATATGAACCGCAAGGCTCAAGAGGGGGCCATTGCAGCGGGGTTGGAGCCTCTTGTATGCTGTTAGGGGTGAAACCTCAGTGGGCCCACGCTCGTCGGGAATCCCTTTGTAAAGGCTTCGTAGTGATCTCCTAGCTACACACCTGGGAAGTGTGAATGTGGTTCGTAGCCACTGGCATAATGGAGGTTCTTTTAGTCCACCCGGCAACGGGGATGAAATCACTACATGTGGGTACAGTGGTACAAACTCTGCAGAGTCAAAACTGTCTTGACAGCCGTGCTCACGGTCAAGAGCGGCCTGGACTTATTCATGATTAGAGGATTGATGGTTTTGGAAGTTAAGCGGGGAGCTTAACATTGGTAATGATGTTATGGTTATTGGATTATGATGATGGGATGGGAGATTGGGACCATTTCACCTGTGTAGTAATGTAGGTGCTTAATAAGCTAAGGTGATAGGTATTAATTGCGTAGTGCTTTAACCATGAGTTCAACCTCTCCTTGTTCTAGCCATGCATGATAAAATTTTCCCACACTTGCTGAGTACCATTGGTACTCAACCTTGCATATTTGTTGGTTTATATTGCTGCTCAAGTCAAGATAATGAGGTGGTGTATAATGACCAAGATTTTGGACCCGAGGAAGGTTTTTAGGTTCATGAAGACCCCCGGGCAATGCCTGTGATGGAGCCCTAAAGAATAGTATTCCGCTGCTAATTTATTTACTTGTGATGAACTTATTATTGTCCATTGAGACATTTATTATGTAAGACTTACTTATATTCGACACCTGGCTTGTAATAAATGATGCTTCACTATTTGTCATCACATGTATGAGAAAATGATCCTGGCATACATGTGATATTCACTTGGTTGTTCTTCGGAAAAACCGGGTGTGACAGAGGTGGTATCAGAGCCAAGGTTGCCCGTAGGAACGTGGACCTAGGTAGAAATGGACGTATTTAGGGGCCCTATTTTCTTAAAAACTATTTTCCAAGGTGTGGGTTGAAGAGTGTTATTTTAGGAGTCTTTTTTCATCTTATCCCAAAATTTTCATTCAAAATGGGATTTTTGTTTAAAAAGTTTATCTAACCTAATTTTAAATTCTTTTTGTTTTAGATGGTTCGCATGATTCGCACCGCTCGCAAGTCCACAGGAGGGAGAGTTCCCGTAGTTGCCCTTGCCGAAAGAGAGGAGAGTCGTCCAGTGACGTACCTTTCCTACGGATTGGCAGTAGGAGACTTGTTGCGCCGTCTTCGGCGTATGCTCGAAGCCGCCGGCAATACGGGCAAGCTCATCATCCACTATAACTCCACCAGGACCATCCGTGAGAAGAGGGAAGAATGGAGTTCGGAGATGAGGATTATACACGAGAATCAGCTGCTTAAGATTCACCACTCTCCAGCTTGTCGAGCAACACAAGTTGACGCAGAGAAAGATGTCACCTGGGAGGCCATCACCTGCCAGAGTCACATCTATCGTCGCCACTTGGACAAAACTGAGTACATGTATGTCCTCCAACGTGAGAGTGGTACCACGGAGTACAAGTACCCACCGGTGCAGCAAGGGACTTCCCATGAGCACATGTACTTGTGCTTGGAGGATGCTGCTATGCTCAACACTCGACTGCAGGAGTGTCAACAAGAGCTTCAGGATGTCCGAGACACCCTGAAGGAAACAGAGGCGTTGCTGCGAGCTTGTTTAAAGGCGAGAGAAAGGGGAGATGGGAATGAACTGTGTGTCACCGTGAGTGATCCATGGACTCCTGACTCCCCGGATCGCCGAGCGATCAGGCGTCGTCGCACTTCTCCACCAGCAGCCTCCCCACCCAAAGCAGAGTCGGAAGGTAGCCGAAATGAGGAGGAAGATCCCGAGGAGCCAGCTCAAGAGGACGAGTAGTGTAGAGTCTTTCCCCTAGCTAGCAAGAGGTCGAGTAGTCGAGTCGTTACGTAGTTAATGGTGTGATAATGCTTGATGTGTGACGTGAGTTGTGGAAGCCATGAGCAATTGTCCACAGCCTCGTCTTCGAATTGTTTTGCTTTGGTGTGTAAACCCACAGGAAATAATAGTGCATTTGTTTGGTGTGAGATATAAACCCTCGTAAAATTTTAACAAAGCCTCAACACTTCAAAGTACAAACAAGTGAAAGTAGTAAGATGATACTAAATGCTTTCAAATTAACATTGGTTGAATTCTGCCAGATGGCCGGAAGAGGAAAAGGACGTGCTGCCAACCCCGCCAACAACAATGATGAGGCATGCAACCCTCAACTTTCTGGAGGCCAGGACCGGGGTGGTCGCCGTGAAGAAGTTGACCCTCTCCACCAAATGCTGGAGAATCAAAATCAGCTCATCCAGAACTTGACTCAAGTGGTGGCCAACTTGCATCAAGTTCCACCTCCACAAGCTGCACCACGCCAACCAAGGTTGAGTGAGTTTCTAGGAACTCAACCTCCAAAGTTTGCAAGTGCTACTGAACCTCTGGAGGCAGATAATTGGCTGAAGACCATTGAAAGTAAGATGAGGATCATACAGTGCCAAGGGTATGAGAGGGTGATGTTTGCCTCTCATCAATTGCATGGACCTGCTGCTGATTGGTGGACCGCCTACGTGGCCGCCCATCATGACCCTGAGAGCATCACTTGGGAAGAGTTCAAGCGTAGCTTCCGCAACCATTACATCCCAAGAGGTGAACTCAAAAACAAGAGGAAGGAGTTTTTGGGACTGCAGCAGGGAAACATGACGGTGAGGGAATACCTCACTAAATTTACTCAACTATCCCGTTATGCTCCACGAGACATAGAGACTGATGAGCAGAAACAAGATTGTTTCGTGGAAGGACTTACCGCAGAGATGCAGTGTGCAATGTCCTCAAATGAGTATGAGAGCTTTCAAAAGATGGTGGACAGAGCATTTGTGGTGGAAAGGAAGCTAAAGGCCCTGGAAAATGAGAATAAGAGGAAGGCTGGGTGGTCACATCAAGCCTCAGGGAGCAACACCCACCCACGTATGATGCAGCAACCTACGGGGCAGACGAGCCGTGCTGCGGTACCCTATTCAGCACCAAGAGGGTACAACCCAAACTACAGGCCTCCCGCAGCACCAGCACAGCCGCAACGTCAGTTTGTGCAGCAGCCTCGCCCCGCATATCCACCTCGACCAGCAGTGCAAGGACCCCCAAACCAACCCCAAGACAACAAGGGCCAGGCATCTAAGATTGGGGTGCAATGTTTCAGCTGTGGTGAAGTGGGGCACTACGCCCATAAATGCCCAAAGAAGAAGCCTGCGCCGCCACAACAGCAGAATGTAATGAGAGGACGGGTGAACCATGTCACTATGGAGGAAGCACAAGAGGCACCCGACGTGGTAGTTGGTAAGTTTCCTGCCAATTTACACCTTGCAACTCTGCGGTTTGATTCTGGTGCTACCCACTCGTTCATTGCTCAAGGGTTTGTTAAGAAGCATGACCTAGCAACCACACAAATGAACCATATGCTAGCGGTAAACTCTCCAGGTGGAGAAATAAGGACAAGACAAGTGTGTCCCAAAGTGAACCTAGACATTAATGGGGTAGTATTTACGGCTAACCTCATAGTGATAGATTCACAAGGGATAGATATTATTTTGGGTATGGATTGGTTGACCAAACATAAAGGAATCATCCATTGTTCGACCAGAACGGTGGAATTAACTCACCCAAGTGGTACCAGAGTGAAGTTCATAACAATACACGAGCCTAGGAGGGACATTAAATTAAATCAAGTGGAGGTGAAAGTTGAGGAAATCAGGACTATCAGGGAATATCCAGATGTTTTTCCAGAAGAATTGCCAGGTATGCCTCCCGACCGTGACGTGGAATTCGCAATTGAGCTAGTACCGGGAACAGCCCCGATATACAAGAGACCTTATCGAATGGACTCCAAGCAGCTAGAAGAGCTCAAGGATCATTTGAGAGAATTGACGGAGAAGGGGTATGTTCGCCCTAGTTCCTCACCATGGGGAGCTCCGGTGATATTTGGGCCCAAGAAAGACGGAACCCAAAGGTTATGCGTGGATTACCGTGCCTTGAATGAGGTAACCATCAAGAACAAGTACCCATTACCCCGCATTGAAGACTTGTTTGATCAGTTGAGGGGAGCTTGTGTGTTCTCGAAAATTGATCTCAGGTCGGGATACCACCAACTCAAGATAAGGCAATCTGATATTCCCAAGACAGCTTTCGTATCTCGGTACGGACTGTATGAATACACTGTCATGCCTTTCGGGCTAACCAATGCCCCGGCATATTTCATGTACCTCATGAACAAGGTATTCATGGAATATCTGGACAAATTTGTGGTGGTTTTCGTAGATGATATTCTCGTCTTCTCCAAAGATGAAGAAGAACATGAGAAACATCTAAGGTTGGTGTTACAGAGGCTGAGAGAACACCAACTATATGCCAAGTTGAGCAAGTGTGAGTTTTGGCTGAAGAGAGTTCCCTTTTTAGGACATATAATCTCGGAGGGAGGAATCTCCGTAGATCCCGCCAAAATCGAGGATATCCAGAAGTGGAAGACCCCTGAAAATGTCGGGGAAGTTCGAAGCTTTTTGGGATTGGCTGGGTACTATCGACGATTTATTCAGGGATTCTCCAAGATCTCGAGACCTCTCACCAAACTGTTGGAGAAGGGAATCACATTCACCTGGACACCACAGTGCGAGACGAGCTTTCAGGAGCTAAAGAAGAGATTGACAACAGCCCCAGTGTTGGTTATGCCAGATATGCAGAAGAATTTCACAGTGTACTGCGATGCCTCTGGAAACGGGTTGGGATGTGTTCTCATGCAAGAAGGACATGTCATGGCATATGCATCCCGGCAGCTTCGGAAGCACGAGAAGAACTATCCTACACATGACCTAGAACTAGCTGCAGTGGTACACGCGTTGAAAATTTGGCGGCACTATTTGATGGGAAAGAGGACAGAGATATATACGGATCATAAGAGTTTGAAGTACATATTCACACAGCCAGATCTCAACCTCAGACAAAGGAGATGGTTAGAGCTAATCAATGACTTTGATGTGGGCATCAACTATCATCCCGGGAAAGCAAACGTCGTGGCCGATGCTTTGAGTCGGAAAGTGCAGGTCAATAAGTTGAGCTTGAAGGACATGCCCGCAGAATTGAAGGACGAGGTTATAAGGCTCAATCTATGTCTAGTAAATAGTTGTGAAGCCATCGCCATGGAAGTGGACTCCACACTCGAGCAAGACATACGCGAGGGCCAAAAGAATGATGAGAAGATACAAGAGATCAGAAAGCTCATCAAGGAAAATAAAGCTCCTGGTTTTAGAGAGGATGAACAAGGAACGGTGTGGCACGGGAAAAGGATCTGTGTGCCAGAAGTAAAGGAGATCCGTGAATTAATTTTGAAGGAGGCTCACGATTCCGACTATTCCATTCACCCTGGGAGTACGAAGATGTACCAGGACCTCAAGAGCAGGTATTGGTGGTATGGCATGAAGCGAGATGTCGCGGAACATGTTGCCCTATGTGACACATGTCAGTTGGTGAAAGCAGAACATCAACGACCCGCGGGATTGCTGCAACCACTCAAAGTGCCTGAATGGAAGTGGGAAGAAATCAGCATGGATTTTGTCGTGGTATTGCCTAGGACCCAATCCGGGTATGATTCAATATGGGTCATTATTGATAGGCTAACCAAGGTAGCTCATTTCATCCCCGTGAAAGAAAGCTACAGCGGATCCAAATTGGCAGAATTGTACATGTCAAGGATCGTGTGTTACCATGGAGTGCCAAAGAAGATAGTGTCGGACCGAGGGACACAGTTCACCTCGAGGTTTTGGCAGAAGTTGCATGAAACTATGGGAACCCATCTGAACTTCAGCTCTGCCTATCATCCCCAAACTGACGGGCAGACGGAGAGAACCAATCAGATCCTTGAAGATATGTTAAGGGCATGTGCACTCAAAAACAATAGGAGTTGGGACAAGAACTTACCGTATGCGGAGTTTTCCTATAACAACAGTTATCAAGCTAGTATGAAGATGTCACCGTTTGAAGCTTTGTATGGAAGGAAGTGCAGAACTCCCCTATTTTGGAACCAAACAGGAGAAAGTAAAGTGTTTGGTCCAGAAGTGCTACAAGAAGCCGAGGCGAAGGTGAGGGAGATTCGCAACAACTTGAGGATAGCACAAACACGCCAGAAGAGCTATGCCGATGTACGAAGAAGAGAGCTCGTTTTCAACGTGGGAGACTATGTTTATCTCAAGGTGTCCCCTATCAGAGGACTTCGTCGGTTCAAGGTAAAAGGGAAGTTGTCACCTCGATACATCGGACCCTTTCAGGTTTTGGAAAGGAAAGGCGAAGTGGCGTACCAACTAGAGTTTCCGGTTCATCTATCGGATGTGCACGATGTATTCCATGTGTCACAACTCAAGAAATGTCTGAGGACGCCTGAAGAGGTGTTACCCATGAATGAAGTGGATGTAGCTGAGGATTTGTCTTATGCCGAGCATCCATACAAGATTTTGGAGACAATGAACGCCTCACCAGAAATAAGAGAATCCGGATGTGCAAGGTGCAGTGGAAGCATCACTCAGAAGAGGAAGCCACCTGGGAACGGGAAGATGAGCTTAAGGCACAATTTCCGGAATTGTTTTCGTAGAAACACCAATCTCGAGGACGAGATTTCTTTTAAGGGGGGTAGAGCTGTAACACCCCAAATTTTGATTCAAAACCCTAAACCATGTTCAGGGGGGAATTTAAAAATTTTTGGACGTGTTGCATGTTTTGCAAAAATTCAAATTCAAACTCGAATTCAAATTAGACTCAAAACAGAAAAGAAATGGAAAAAGAAAAAGAGAAACGGGAAAAAAAACCGGCCAGTGGGCCGAAACCCGCCAGCCGGCCCAGTTTCCCCGCGCCAGCCCGCAGCCGCGCGGGTCCGCGCTCTCTCACACAGACAGGTGGGACCCACCTGTCATCCCCAACCCCGCGACCCCGGACTCTCTCCCGCGCGCGCGATCTTAACCGATCGGAATACCGCGTCCCTCAGCCCGAATTCCGGTCCCAGAAGAATCAAACTCGATCACAACCGACCCACCGCCCTCCCCCGGCTATAAAAACCCCAGCCCCGATCGGTTTTTCCCACGCGATCGCCGATTTTTACTCCGGTGAGCACCGAGAATTCTCCGGTGAATTCTAGCCGATCTAAGCTCGGAAACTCTGATCTAACTCGCTGGTCTTGATCCACCGCCTCCGGGGTGCTTTGCAGGTGCAGAAAACTCGGAAACTTGCGGTGTAAACAAAGCGCCGACGAGCTTCGCCGTGGTTTTGCCTCGGACCTCGCCGCCGATCACTTTCCAGGACCCCCGAGCTCAAGAAAACCCCCGAGGTGAGATCCCTGACCTCCCCTCTACCGATCTATGCCATAAGATCACAGTTCTAGGCAGAATTCTCGCGGATCCGAAACTTTCCGGCGAGATCGCCGCTTCCCGCCGCCGTGCGCCGCCGGCAGCGCCGCCCGCGCTCGATCAGAGCGACGTGGCCGCTTGTGCGCCGTTTATTTTAAATCGCACGGTAGACTTTAAAACCCCGCGTACCGGTTCGATGTTATAATCTCAGCCGTCGGTTTAAAATCGGACGGTCCACGTCAGCCCCGCGTTATAAAGACTGGAATTCTTACGTGCTACCCCCTGGGGTTCTCGGGAAATAAGAGCTAGCCTCGGAAACTTCTGATCTAGCCCCTGGAACTCCAGAAAATCATGTAAATTCATTTAAAAATCAGTTTTAGCCCCTGGACTTAATAAAAATTAGGAAAAACACCTCTGATAAGTGTAGCTAGACCCCTGGAAATTATGAAAATAATATTATAGACCCTGTAATGGGGTGAGTTCATTATTTTAGCTCTGTTTAGTATTTAATTCAGAAAATAGAATATGTAACTAGTGTTTAAAAATTAAAAAGTGGGACAAACATAATTGTCAAGATTAATTAAAAACTTTCTCAGTACTTAGAAAACTTTGGAGTGAGATAAAAATATATTTTTGGGCTGATATGAATCTGTTTCATATATTATTCACATTTATTAGTTTAGGGACACATTTTTAAGTAAAGAATAGTTATAGAAAAATAGGGAAAATAATTATGAAATAGTTTACATCAGAGGCCAAGGTCAAAATATGTTATTAAATTATTTAGGACCAAAACCTATACTGTTTAGATGATGTGTATTACTAATTTCATAATAAAATACACAATTATGCATAGGAATATAAATCTGAAAATATAGCAACTAGTAAATGATAAATGGAGTTTTTAAAATTCAAAGAGTTCAGTTTAGGGTTGATAGAAATTATGAAGGCACATATGGAGAAGAAAAATACTTTTCATACATACTTAGTAGTTTAATATAAGGAATTTATTTAAAACTGACACACACATATATATATATATAGTATGTAAGTATAAATATGAACACCAAAGTAGGAATCATACACATATAAATAAAAGTGTATGCAAGCCACAGATCAACACACAAAGTAACCACAACACATATAATGGTGAATGAATTTCATAAATATGAATGTGTGGTTTGTATGAAGTAAGAAGTGTGAACTATGTCTTATGATTGTTGTTTTTCTTTTGTTATGTGTGATGGTATGAAGTAGAACCTGTTCAAGAGCAAGTTATTCCTTTCCAAGATCAGGACTACCCATTTCAAGAGCAGCAAGAAGGAGGCAAGTGTCCTTGACCACTTTGATCCTATGCTAGGATGTGTAGATAAAATTATTTGCATTGTCAAGTTAAATATGAAACCCATGCTAGGAAGTTTCCCTAGAATTGCATTACCTTGTTTCCTTGTAGCTTGGGTTGGGATTTATTTTGTCATGTCATTTATTTACATGCATATGCTTAGCCATGCTTAGAATGGGATATTTGGGATATGAGATCATCAGTTTATTTTACCATACTCTTGAATGAGCTATTGTGAGTTATGTAGAGGTAGGGATCAAGGCAAGTTGGATGTTTTGGTTGTGTGCTGGGTGCACGAGACTTGGGTTTGTGTTTAGTACTTGCCTGGATCCTAAGGACCGGTTCATAGAGCATGTAACCCGGCTTTACAGTGCCAACCACATGCTGAGATGGGGCAGCTTGGCCAATTAATTAGGTGTATCCCCGGCGTAGTATGGGTGTGTTGGATGGTGCGGGGAATAGGTGTCAGCTGGACTACCATATGAACCGCAAGGCTCAAGAGGGGGCCACTGCAGCGGGGTTGGAGCCTCTTGTATGCTGTTAGGGGTGAAACCTCAGTGGGCCCACGCTCGTCGGGAATCCCTTTGTAAAGGCTTCGTAGTGATCTCCTGGCTACACACCTGGGAAGTGTGAATGTGGTTCGTAGCCACTGGCATAATGGAGGTTCTTTTAGTCCACCCGGCAACGGGGGATGAAATCACTACATGTGGGTACAGTGGTACAAACTCTGCAGAGTCAAAACTGTCTTGACAGCCGTGCTCACGGTCAAGAGCGGCCTGGACTTATTCATGATTAGAGGATTGATGGTTTTGGAAGTTAAGCGGGGAGCTTAACATTGGTAATGATGTTATGGTTATTGGATTATGATGATGGGATGGGAGATTGGGACCATTTCACCTGTGTATTAATGTAGGTGCTTAATAAGCTAAGGTGATAGGTATTAATTGCGTAGTGCTTTAACCATGAGTTGAACCTCTCCTTGTTCTAGCCATGCATGATAAAATTTTCCCACACTTGCTGAGTACCATTGGTACTCAACCTTGCATATTTGTTGGTTTATATTGCTGCTCAGGTCAAGATAATGAGGTGGTGTATAATGACCAAGATTTTGGACCCGAGGAAGGTTTTTAGGTTCATGAAGACCCCCGGGCAACGCCTGTGATGGAGCCCTAAAGAATAATATTCCGCTGCTAATTTATTTACTTGTGATGAACTTATTATTGTCCATCGAGACATTTATTATGTAAGACTTACTTATATTCGACACCTGGCTTGTAATAAATGATGCTTCACTATTTGTCATCACATGTATGAGAAAATGATCCTGGCATACATGTGATATTCACTTGGTTGTTCTTCGGAAAAACCGGGTGTGACACTTGAGGTATATTTGTGCATTAGGTGTAGGATGGATGAAACCCAAGTGCATAAGCAGATTATTCCTACAAGAGTGAGGGTAGTGTCTAAGTCCTCGAGTTGTCAAGCTGTGCTTAATGTTCATAGGACTTCAGTACAAGTCGAGTAGTTGGAATCTACTCGCGAGTATAGGATTGGGACACACGGGATTGGTCCGAGTGATGTGAGACCACTTTAGTAAGAAAATGAGACTAGGCAGGGGCTAGGGCGCAGCAAGAGGAAGTCTTGTGGGCGCATCCCTGTCCATGTCGATTGAGGACCGATCCATGTGCGGCCCATGCTGATCAAGTTTGAACGTACCGAAGGCATATCGTATATGGGCCCTGATAAACTGATGTAGCCTATACCTCTGGGCGTTGAGGCATAACGCACCGATTTATAGGTGTAGGTTGAGGGCAGCAAGGTGGAAATCTGCTAACGGGCATAGAGAGATGCTCCGTGTAGGGAACCTCCTGTCCATTTGGGTGCGACCGGTTTGACATTTGAGCTGTTTGGTGAAAGGTTGTCCCCTACGACATCGAGTGATCGTGCTGTGCAGCTCTACGGGTGGACGTAAGTGACGTGCTCTTCGGGTATCCCTGCAGGTGTATATCGAGTTGATTCGCCATCCCTCGCTGTGATGAGTACCACTTGGTCACTGAGTCATGATGTAGGTTAATATATGAAATGATATGATTCAATATTGCTGTTATGATTAACTCGTATTGCTACATGTGTGCCACCAAATATTGCTCGCCAAATTTCAGATTTAATGAACTGTTAACTTGTGGCTAAAAGATGAATTAAGGATGAACTTGTAGGCATGTCCTTTGCTGCAATGTGCCATCCTATGTTTGTATGACCTGCATATAGAGTTTCATGTGTAGGTGAGTCGGTTAAGCCTTGCTGAGCCATCGTGCTCACGGTTGCTGCTATGAGTGTTTTTCAGGTGAGGACTACCCCACGGACTCGGGGTACGAGTCCACCGGCGAGGGTTACCCTCCGTCGGGGACCACGGCTGAGTAGGAGCCGTACACGCCGCGCTGAGCTACGGAGTGGAGCTAGTGTGGGTTGTCCATAGGGCTGGACAACCGACTTTTGCTAGTTTGGTGGGCGTGAGTTGTATAAATTTAGCTTCCACTGTTGTAACCTTTATACTTCGTTGTAAACTGAAGGTTTGTACTACTTAGTACATATTCAATTGTTTTTCTATGTAATACATGTTTGCCTTATGATGTGTGCTGTCAGGTGTCGCATCGTACGGCACCACCCTCTGAGATCCTAGGCGAGCAGATTTTGGTCCATCACAGGCTGGTATCAGAGCCAGGTTAGGGCATAGCACACTAATTAAGGACTGTTTTACGGGAAAACTTAGTATTACAGTGAGGAATTGCTAGTATGCCCAAATAAGGACTATAGTAGTATAGTAACTTAAAGTGGCATGACTAACATATGTGTTATAATTCTGAATTTTGATTATGTAACGACGCACCTACGCTTAGGTAAAAATGGTAAGGAACGCCACCGAAAACGGTTCGATTTCGGTTAGCTCCAATGACGAGGAATGTAATTCAGGGAAAGGTCTCACAGCTTGGTGTGAGACGTCAATATGAAACTCTTGGACTCTTCATGTTCCTGAGTTCATATGAAACGCTGATCCCTAGCGTGCATTTGGCAAGAAATTGGAGACCCCATCGTGTGGTCAGTAACGCGATAGTGTGTTCTTATGGAAATAGCCTAGGAGGAAATACGCAGCGCTTGCCATCAGCGTGCCCAGCAGGGCAGTAGGTGGTATCTGTTTGGTTGATACAATTCCCAACCGTGACGTACCGGTCGTGCTCTACTCGGGTTCCCCGTCGTGTGGTGTGAAAACACGATCACGTACCTTGAGACGTGGCTTAACTCAATGACAGCCGTATGGCAATGATACGGGCGTATGTATTTACTTTAAAATATGGACCTGCCTGAGATGACCACAACCTTTGAGTGCATCATTATTGAGTGTTCTTCTGCAGGAACTAACCACGTATATATTCCGTGTAGTACACGTGTGCGAGAGACCGTTTAGTGCCACCATTGAGACGTATATGCCGGTATAATCCGGTTAGGATTTTTATTTTTGTGAGGAACGTAGTACCGACATGTAATAGGCATTTGCATTAAAGATAATGGTAACAAGGAACTAAAATAACCAAGTTTCAATATTTAGGACCCTGGTTGGGTAAGAAAAATTCAACAAGTGATTAGTTTAGCCCAAAGGGATTGAAAAGCAGAGTGCCCTGTTTTGGCAGCAAGTTGGCTGAACTTTAACAGAGCATAACTCACAGGTTACTTGGCCAATGGGGGTGTGGGATATAGTTATGGAAAGAGGTTTAAGTTCTATACAACTTTGTTGTAGACTTCCAGAGCAGTTACACCTTAAACTGGTTGAAACTCTAGATAATTGTAAACTGTCCAGAACCAGGACAGATTCAAAACACTCTCTGGACTGTTCTGGTTTTCAAACATAACTTCCTGTAGAAAAATCTAAAATTTACATATGATACATTTTTGGAAATGGTAGGATATATTTTACATCTTTGTAATTCAAAGTTTCTGCAATTTCAGCACAGAATTCAGTGGAATTTAGAGTTGAAAATAGCAACTTCCAAAGGAGGTGCTGTTCAAATTCTTCCAGAAATTCTGTTGACTTTGAATTATCATAACTTTTTAATCAGAGCTGATCTGAGGGAAAATAAATACTCGTTGGAAAGATACTGAAGTTAACTTTAACTTTGGTATTCAGATTGAGTCATGACAATGCCCAGCACCAGATAAAAATCTGTGATATGTAGAAACTGGTCATTCTGGGCAGAGGAATGGACAGTTGAACTCATTTGAGAGATTGTTGTGCCCTAGGGGGGGGGTTTGATTACTTCCAATGGGGTAGCACATACTCATGAATTGTTATCTTCAACTAGTGAAAGGTTTTAGTACATGTCCTACTCAAGTTTCTTTTGCTAGAGACCATGTTTGTGTCGTATTGAAGAAAAAAGGATAGTATACGTGATGACAAAGCGATATTAACGTCTCGTAGTGACCAAATATAGTTGAGATGAACTTCCAAAGAGGAATTCCATCAAGTTGGATTTAACTAGTTTGTATTTGGTCTGGTAATGGTGTAGCTTGTGCAAAGTTATTACATTATCTAATACGAGGTGTATCGCATGTTTACTGTCATTATGTTTTTACGCCTATTTTATTGGACTGCATGAAGTATGCTGTGGGACTGATTTTTATTGTCGTATGGTTGTAGATGGTTCGTACACGGGCCACGCATGAGGTCAGTGTTTATAGCAAGCAGGGAGGTGATGACTCCCAGCCACCTGCCTACGACAGTACCCCGCAGCAACAACCACCACCGCCGCCTCCGCTTACACTAGCGGATGTGATCGCGGCGCTGGTGGGAAATCGTGAGGAGCAGACCAATCAGCTCCGCATGATCTTGCAGAATACGTCCCAGGCGGGGGGCGTCAAGATAGGGGGCCTAGTGAGCCCCACACTGTGATGTACTCGGATTTCATGAGTATTCATCCTCTGGTGTTCACCGAAGCGGAAGAACCCCTGGAGGCCGACAACTGGCTGCGGACGATCGAGTCCAAGTTCGGGCTGCTCCAATGCACGGAGCAGCAGAAGACTCTCTTTTCAGCGCAGCAGCTTCATGGTGCCGCTGGTGCATGGTGGGCGAACTATGTCGCCTCACTATCCGCTGGAACGATGTAGAATGGGAAGAATTCCGGGAGGCGTTCCGCGCCTACCATATCCCTCCTGGGATAATGAAGAGGAAGTTCCAAGAGTTCTTGGAGCTGAAGCAGGGCGGGAGGAGTGCCAACGAATACACCTGTGCCTTCAACCATCTGTCGCAGTATGCGGATTATGTCTCCACCGATGAGAAGAAGCGAGAGCAGTTATATCGAGGGTTAAATCCCGAGATGAAGACGCATCTCGTACAATGCAATTGTGGCACGTTCAACGATCTTGTCAACGCCTCGATCATGCAAGAGGATGCTCAGCGAGAACTGGTGGCTGAGCAGCGAAAGCGAAGCGCTCCACCAAGCAGCGGGGATGGAGCTCCTCAAAAATACCGCATGGTGTATCGGACACCATCCGAACAGCAGTGGTATCCACCGGCGTGACCTCAGCAGTTTGGGGGTCATTCTTTCCAGCCACCTCCGTTCCGACCGCCGATGCCACCACCATGACCGCAACAGCAGCAGCAGATGGTACCACAGGCGTTTCCACCGCCACAACGCGCCCCAGGTTTCCATCCACCGATCAGCGGAGGACCGCCTCGCTACACCTGCTACACGTGTGTCCAGGCGGGCCATTTCTCTAAGGACTTTCCCCAGGGGCAGCAGAGCAGCGGGCAAGCCCAGTATCAGGGCGGTGCTCGAGGCCGACCTCCGGTCAAGAAGGGAGGTCAGCGAACCGGGGGCATTCGCAACCTCGACAATGAGGACGCCCCGGAGGGAGAAAATGTGCTGGCGGGTACGTTCACTGTTAACGATCAAGCAATCATCATATTGTTTGATTGTGGTGCAACCCACAACTTCATAAGTGCATCATATGTTATTAACCACCAACTGGAAGTCTTTCCATCCGAGTGCTCTTATATGATCTACTCACTGGGAGGGAAGATTTCAGCAACTATGATGATTCCGAAAGCCCCACTGTGCTTAGGTGGGAAGATATATCCCACTACTATGATTATTTTTGAGGTGCAGAAGATTGTCCAATCTTAGGGATGTCATGGCTAAGTTACCGTGGCGCTGTCTGACACGGCCCCAACGGCCTCGTCGAGCCAGGATCACGCTTTGGGTTGCTGCGTTGCACAGCACTGGATAACACACATGAAAGATACAAAGCGGAAGCAAAGTTTTATTACATAAACCAGTTTATGAACATTTTTACAACAAAATAGTTCAGTCTACACTCACGGGCATAGACTACGCATCGAGTTCACGTTCAGCCCGTGAACGTGTCCCCGCTAGCACGCACACACACTAACACGGCGGCGTGCACGACTCCCACTCGACGGGGCTCCCCTCCTGGGGTTCCGTCTTGTGACGCCCGGTCCCATGAAAATGGAACCAGCTGATGCATATGTGTGCCCATGATGTTCATCACACATACACATGTAATCCACAAACTAAATTCAGAACATGTAACCACGAATAACAGGGTTTAAGTACATTATTACATCGATCTCTATCTCATACTTGCAGCGGAAGTCTTATTCTAGCAGCGGAAGTTTTCTAAACTATAGCGGAAGCAAACTAAGCACTGCAGCGGCTCCATCTCCTACTCCACAGGCAAGTTGACGGTAGATCGCACGCCTAATACTCCACATGATTGTCACACCCAGTTTTTCCGAAGAAACAACCAAGTGAATATCACATGTATGCCAGGATCATTTTCTCATACATGTGATGACAAATAGTGAAGCATCATTTATTACAAGCCAGGTGTCGAATATAAATAAGTCTTACATCGCAAATGTCTCAATGGACAATAATACGTTCATCACAAGTAAATAAACTAGCAGCGGAATATTATTCTTGAGGGCTTCGTCACAGGCGTTGCCCTGGGTCTCCATGAACCTAGAAACCTTCTTCGGGTCCAAAGTCTTGGTCATTATACACCACCTCATTATCTTGACCTGAGCAGCAATATAAACCAACAAATATGCAAGGTTGAGTACCAATGGTACTCAGCAAGTGTGGGAAAGTTATGTCATGCATGGCTAGAACAAGGGGAGGTTGAACTCATGGTTTAAAGCACTACGCAAATAATACCTATCACCTTAGCTTATTAAGCACCTACATTACTACACAGGTGAAATGGTCCCAATCTCCCATCCCATCATCATAATCCAATAACCATAACATCATTTCCAATGTTAAGCTCCCCGCATAACATCCACAACTTCCAAAACCATCAATCCTCTAATCATGAATAAGTCCAAGCCGCTCTTGACCGTGAGCACGGCTGTCATGACAGTTTTGACTCTGCAGAGTTTGTACCACTGTACCCACATGTAGTGATTTCATCCCCCGTTGCCGGGTGGACTAAAAGAACCTCCATTATGCCAGTGGCTACGAACCACATTCACACTTCCCAGGTGTGTAGCCAGGAGATCACTACGAAGCCTTTACAAAGAGATTCCCGACGAGCATGGGCCCACTGAGGTTTCACCCCTAACAGCATACAAGAGGCTCCAACCCCGCTGCAGTGGCCCCCTCTTGAGCCTTGCGGTTCATATGGTAGTCCAGCTGACACCTATTCCCCGCACCATCCAACACACCCATACTACGCCGGGGATACACCTAATGAATTGGCCAAGATGCCCCATCTCAGCATGTGGTTGGCACTGTAAAGCCAGGTTACATGCTCCATGAACCGGTCCTTAGGATCCAAGCAAGTACTAAACACAAACCCGAGTCTCGTGCACCCAGCACACAACCAAAACATCCAACTTGTCTTGATCCGTACCTCTACATAACTCCCAATATCTCATTCAAGAGTATGGTAAAATAAACTGATGATCTCATATCCCAAATATCCCATTCTAAGCATGGCTAAGCATATGCATAATAATAAATGACATGATAAAATAAATCCCAACCCAAGCTACAAGGAAACAAGGTAATGCAATTCTAGGGAAACTTCCTAGCATGGGTTTCATATTTCAATTGACAATGCAAATAATTCTAGCTACACATCCTAGCATAGGATCAAAGTGGTCAAGGACACTTGCCTCCTTCTTGCTGCTCTTGAAATGGGTAGTCCTGATCTTGGAAAGGAATAACATGCTCTTGAGCAGGTTCTATATCATACCACCACACATAGCAAAAGAAAAACAACAATCCATAAGACATAGTTCACACTTCCACTTCATACAAACCACACATTCATATTTATGAAAGTCATTCACCATTATATGTGTTTTGGTTACTCTATGCGTGTTGATTTGTGGCTTGCATGCACTTTTAATCATGTGTATATGATTCCTACTTTTATGTTCACATTTATACTTACCTACTGTATATATATGAGTTTCCCATTTAAATAAATTCCTTATATTCAACTACTACACCTTTTCACTACCAAGTATGTATGAAAAGTATTTTTCTTCTCCATATGTGCCTTTAGAATTTCTACCAACCTTAAAATGAATTCTTTGGGTTCTAGAAACTCCATTTATCATTTACTAGTTGCTATATTTTCAGATTTATTTTCCTATACATAAATGTGTTCTTTATTATGAAATTAGTAATACACATCATCTAACAGAATAGGTTCTGGTCCTAAATAATTTAATAACATATTTTGACCTTTGCCTCTGATGTAAATATTTCACAATTATTTTCCCTATTTTCTAAAACTATTCATTGCTTAAAAATGTGTCCCTAAATGTGAATAATAAATTAGACAGATTCAATTCAGCCCAAAATATGTTTTTATCTCACTCCAAAGTTTCCTAAATACTGAGAAAGTCTTTAATTAAATTTTGACAATATGTTTGTCCCACTTTTTAATTTTTAAACACTAGCAACATATTCAATTTCCTAAATTAAATACTAAACAGGTCTAAAAAGGTAAACTCACCCCATTACAGGGTCTATAATATTATTTTCAGAATTTCCAGGGGTCTAGCTACACTTATCAGAGGTGTTTTTCCTAATTTTCATTAAGTCCAGGGGCTAAAACTGATTTTTAAATGAATTTACATGATTTTCTGGAGTTCCAGGGGCTAGATCAGAAGTTTCCGGGGCTTGCTCTTATTTCCCGAGAAACCCAGGGGGTAGCACGTAAGATTTCCAATCTTTATAACACGGGGCTGACGTGGACCATCCGATTTTAAACCGACGGTCGAGATTATAACATCGAACCGGTACGCGGGGATTTAAACCCTAATGTGCGATTTAAAATAAACGGCGCACAAGCGGCCACGTCGCTCTGATCGAGCGCGGGCGGTGCTGCCGGTGGCACACGGCGGCAGGAAGCTGCGATCTCGCTGGAAACTTTCGGATCTTCGGGAATTCTTCCTAGAACTGTGATTTTATGGCATAGATCGGTAGAGGGGAGGTCGGGGATATCACCTCGGGGTTTTCTTGAGCTCGGAGGTCCTGGAAGGTGATCGGCGATGAGGTCCGAGGCGAAACCACGGCGAAGCTCGTCGGCGCTGTGTTTACACCGCAAGTCACCGAGTTTTCTGCACCTGCAAGGTTCCCCGGAGGCGGTGGATCAAGACCAGCGAGTTAGATCGGAAATTCCGAGCTTAGATCGGCCAGAATTCGCCGGAGAAGTCTCGGTTCTCACCGGAGTAAAAACAGCCGATCGCGTGGGAAAAACAGAACGAGGCCGGGGTTTTTATAGACGGGGGAGGGCGGCAGGGTGGTTTAGATCATGTCCGCGTCGCCTACGAACAGAATTCAGCGGGGATACGCCGAAATCCCAATCGGTTTTGATTCGGGTGAGAGGGAGTCCCACCTGTCAGCGGAAGGAAGCGGCACGCGCGGCTGCGGGCTGGCGCGGGCGCTGGCTGGGCCTGCTGGTGGGTTTTGGCCCACTGGCCGGTTTTTTCTGTTTTCTCTTTTTCTTTTCTATTTTTCTGATTTGAGTTTAATTTGAATTCCAGTTTGAATTTGAATTTTTGCAAAACATGCAACACGTCCAAAAATTTTTAAATTCTCCTCTTAACATGATTTTAGGGTCTTAACAATATTTTTGGGGTGTTACAGCTCTACCCCCTTAAAAGAGATCTCGTCCTCGAGATTGGTGTTTCTAAGAAAACAATTCCGGAAATTGTGCCTTGAGCTCATCTTCCCGCTCCCAGGTGGCTTCCTCTTTTGAGTGATGCTTCCACTGCACCTTGCACATCCGGATTCTTTTATTTCTGGTGAGGCGTTCCATTGTCTCCAAAATCTTGTATGGTTGCTTGGCATAAGACAAATCCTCAGCTACGTCCACTTCATTCATGGGTAACACCTCTTCAGGCGTCCTCAGGCATTTCTTGAGTTGTGACACATGGAACACATCGTGCACATCCGATAGACGAGCCGGTAACTCTAGTTGATACGCCACTTCGCCTTTCCTCTCCAAAACTTGAAAGGGTCCGATGTATCGAGGTGACAACTTCCCTTTCACCTTGAACCGACGAAGTCCTCGGATAGGGGACACCTTGAGATAAACATAGTCTCCCACGTTGTAAACAAGCTCTCTTCTTCGTACATCAGCATAACTCTTTTGGCGTGTCTGTGCTATCCTCAAATTGTTGCGAATTTCCCTTACCTTCGCCTCGGCTTCTTGTAGTACTTCTGGACCAAACACTTTACTTTCCCCCGTTTGGTTCCAAAATAGGGGAGTTCTGCACTTCCTCCCGTACAAAGCTTCAAACGGTGACATCTTCATACTAGCTTGATAG
Source organism: Neostapfia colusana (assembly GCA_030760725.1). Classification (NCBI taxonomy): domain Eukaryota; kingdom Viridiplantae; phylum Streptophyta; class Magnoliopsida; order Poales; family Poaceae; genus Neostapfia; species Neostapfia colusana. The sequence continues at coordinate 57,272,899 of JASWHV010000006.1, read as the reverse complement.
CTGTTGTTATAAGAAAACTCCGCATACGGTAAGTTCTTGTCCCAACTCCTATTGTTTTTGAGTGCACATGCCCTTAGCATATCTTCAAGGATCTGATTGGTTCTTTCCGTCTGCCCATCAGTTTGGGGATGATAGGCAGAACTAAAGTTCAGATGGGTTCCCATGGTTTCGTGCAACTTCTGCCAGAACCTTGAGGTGAACTGTGTCCCTCCATCCGACACAATCTTCTTTGGCACTCCATGGTAACACACGATCCTTGACATGTACAACTCTGCCAATTTGGATCCACTGTAGCTTTCCTTCACGGGGATGAAGTGAGCTACCTTTGTTAGCCTATCAATGATGACCCATATCGAATCATATCCTGATTGGGTCCTAGGCAATCCCACGATGAAATCCATGCTGATTTCTTCCCATTTCCATTCAGACACTTTGAGTGGTTGCAATAATCCTGCGGGTCGTTGATGTTCTGCTTTCACCAACTGACATGTGTCACATAGGGCAACATGTTCTGCGACATCTCGCTTCATACCATACCACCAATACCTGCTCTTAAGGTCCTGGTACATTTTCGTACTCCCAGGATGAATGGAATAGTCAGAATCATGAGCCTCCTTCAAAATCAATTCCCGGATCTCCTTTACTTCAGGCACACAGATCCTTTTCCCGTGCCACACCGTACCTTGTTCATCCTCTCTGAAACCTGGAGCTTTATTTTCCTTGATGAGTTGTCTGATCTCTTGTATCTTCTCATCATTCTTTTGGCCCTCGCGTATGTCTCGCTCGAGTGTGCAGTCCACTTCCATGGCGATGGCTTCACCACTATTTACTAGACATAGATTGAGCCTTATAACCTCGTCCTTCAATTCTGCAGGCATGTCCTTCAAGCTCAATTTATTGACCTGCACTTTCCGACTCAAAGCATCGGCCACGACGTTTGCTTTCCCGGGATGATAGTTGATGCCCACATCAAAGTCATTGATTAACTCTAGCCATCTCCTTTGTCTGAGGTTGAGGTCTGGCTGTGTGAATATGTACTTCAAACTCTTATGATCCGTATATATCTCGGTCCTCTTCCCCATCAAATAGTGCCGCCAAATTTTCAACACGTGTACCACTGCAGCTAGTTCTAGGTCATGTGTAGGATAGTTCTTCTCGTGCTTCCGAAGCTGCCGGGATGCATAAGCCACGACATGCCCTTCTTGCATGAGAACACATCCCAACCCGTTTCCAGAGGCATCGCAGTACACCGTAAAGTTCTTCTGCATATCTGGCATAACGAGCACTGGGGCTGTTGTCAATCTTTCCTTTAACTCCTGAAAAATCGTCTCGCACTGCGGCGTCCATGTGAATGTGATTCCCTTCTCCAACAGTTTGGTGAGGGGTCTCGAGATCTTAGAGAATCCCTTAATAAACCGTCGATAGTATCCAGCCAATCCCAAGAAGCTTCGAACTTCCCCGACACTTTCAGGGGTCTTCCACTTCTGTATATCCTCGATTTTGGCGGCATCTACGGAGATTCCTCCTTCTGAGATTATATGTCCTAAGAAGGGAACTCTCTTCAGCCAAAACTCACACTTGCTCAACTTGGCATATAGTTGGTGTTCTCTCAGCCTTTGCAACACCAACCTTAGATGTTTCTCATGTTCTTCTTCATCTTTGGAGAAGACGAGAATGTCATCTATGAAAACCACCACAAATTTGTCCAGATATTCCATGAATACCTTGTTCATGGATACATGAAGTATGCCGGGGCATTAGTTAGCCCGAAAGGCATGACAGTGTATTCATACAGTCCGTACCGAGATACGAAAGCTGTCTTGGGAATATCAGATTGCCTTATCTTGAGTTGGTGGTATCCTGGCCTGAGATCAATTTTCGAGAACACACAAGCTCCCCTCAACTGATCAAACAAGTCTTCAATGCGGGGTAATGGGTACTTGTTGTTGATGGTTACCTCATTCAAAGCACGGTAATCCACGCATAACCTTTGGGTTCCGTCTTTCTTGGGCACCAATATCACCGGAGCTCCCCATGGTGAGGAACTAGGATGAATATACCCCTTCTCCGTCAATTCTCCCAAATGATCCTTGAGTTCTTCTAGCTGCTTGGAGTCCATCCGATAAGCTCTATTGTATATCGGGGCTGTTCCAGGCACTAGCTCAATTGCAAATTCCACTTCACGATCGGGAGGCATACCTGGCAATTCTTCCGGAAAAACATCTGGATATTCCTGGATAATCCTGATCTCCTCCACTTTCACCTCAACTTGATTTAATTTAATGTCCCTCCTAGGCTTGTGTATTGTTATGAACTTTACTCTTGTGCCACTAGGGTGAGTTAGTTCCACCGTTCTGGTCGAACAATGAATGATTCCCTTATGTTTGGTCAACCAATACATGCCCAAAATAATATCGATCCCTTGGGAATCTATCACTATGAGGTTAGCAGTAAACACTACCCCATTAATGTCTAGATTCACCTTGGGACACACTTGTCTTGTCCTTATTTCTCCACCTGGAGAGTTTACGGCTAGCATATGGTTCATTTGTGTTGTTGCTAGGTCATACTTCTTAACAAACCCTTGAGCAATAAACGAGTCGGTGGCACCAAAATCAAACAACAGGGTTGCAAGGTGTAAATTGGCAGGAAACTTACCAACTACCACGTCAGGTGCATCTTGTGCTTCCTCCATAGTGACGTGGTTCACCCGTCCTCTCATTACATTCTGCTGTTGTGGCTGTGCGGGCTTCTTCTTTGGGCACTTATGGGCATAGTGCCCCACTTCACCACAGCTAAAACATTGCACCCCAACCTTAGGATCTTGGCCTTTGTTGTCTTGGTGTTGGTTCGGGGGTCCTTGCACTGCTGGTCGAGGTGGATATGCAGGGCGAGGCTGCTGTACAAACTGACGTTGTGGCTGTGCTGGTGCTGCCGGAGGCCTGTAGTTCGGGTTGTACCCTCTTGCTGCTGAGTAGGGTACCGCAGCATGGTTCGTCTGCCCTGCAGGTTGCTGCATCAGACGTGGGCGGGTGTTACTTCCTAAGGCTTGATGTGACCACCCGGCCTTCCTCTTATTCTAATTTTCCAAGGCCTTCAGCTTCCTTTCCACCACAAATGCTCTGTCCACCATCTTTTGGAAGCTTTCATACTCATTTGAGGACATTGCACACTGCATTTCTGCGGTAAGCCCTTCCACGAAACAATCTTGTTTCTGCTCATCAGTCTCTATGTCCCGTGGGGCATAACGGGATAGTTGAGTGAATTTAGTGAGGTATTCCCCCACCGTCATGTTTCCCTGCTGCAGTCCCAAAAACTCCTTCCTCTTGTTTTTGAGTTCACCTCTTGGGATGTAATGGTTGCGGAAGCTACGCTTGAACTCTTCCAAAGTGATGTTCTCAGGGTCATGATGGGCGGCCACGTAGGCGGTCCACCAATCAGCAGCAGGTCCATGCAATTGATGAGAGGCAAACAGCACCCTCTCATACCCTTGGCACTGGATGATCCTCATCTTACTTTCAATGGTCTTCAGCCTATCATCTGCCTCCAGAGGTTCGGCAGCACTTGCAAACTTTGGAGGTTGAGTTCCTAGAAACTCACTCAACCTTGGTTGGCGTGGTGCAGCTTGTGGAGGTGGAACTTGATGCAAGTTGGCCACCACTTGAGTCAAGTTCTGGATGAGCTGATTTTCATTCTCCAGCATTTGGTGGAGGGGATCAACTCCTTCACGGCGACCACCCCGGTCCTGGCCTCCAGAAAGATGAGGGTTGCATGCCTCATCGTTGTTGTTGGCGGGGTTGGCCGCACGTCCTTTTCCTCTTCCAGCCATCTGGCAGAATCAACCAACGTTAATTTGAAAGCATTTAGTATCATCTTACTACTTTCATTTGTTTGTACTTTGAAGTGTTGAGGCTTTGTTATACTTTTATGAGGGTTCATATCTCACACCAAATAAATGCACTATTATTTCATGTGGGTTCACACACCAAAGCAAAACAATCTGAAGACGAGGCTGTGGACAATTGCTCATGGCTTGCACAACTCACGTCACACACCAAGCATTAACACACCATGAACTTAACGTAACGATTCGACTATTTGACATCTTGCTAACTAAGGGAAGGACTCTACACTACTCGTTTTCTTGAGCTGGCTCCTCAGGATCTTCCTCATCATTTCGGCTGCCTTCTGACTCTGCTTTGGGTGGGGAGGCTGCTGGTGGAGAAGTGCGACGACGCCTGATCGCTCGGCGATCTGGGGAGTCAGGAGTCCATGTATCATTCGTGGTGACACACAGTTCATTCCCATCTCCTCTTTCTCTCGCCCTTAAGCAGGCTCGCAGCAACGCCTCCATTTCCTTCAGGGTGTCCCAGACATCCTGAAGCTCCTGTTGGCACTCCTGCAGTCGAGTGCTGAGCATAGAAGCATCCTCCAAGCACAAGTCCATGTGCTCATGGGAAGTCCCTTGCTGCACCGGCGGGTACTTGTACTCCGTGGTACCACTCTCACGCTGGAGGACATACATGTACGCAGTTTTGTCCAAGTGGCGACGATAGATGTGACTCTGGCAGGTGATGGCCTCCCAAGTGACATCTTTCTCCGCATCGACCTATGTCGCTCTAAAAGCTGGAGAGTGGTGAATATTAAGCAGCTGATTTTCGTGTATAATCCTCATCTCCGAACTCCATTCTTCCCTCTTCTCACGGATGGTCCTGGTGTAGTTATAGTGGATGATTAGCTTGCCCGTATTGCCGGCGGCTTCGAGCATACGCCGAAGTCGGCGCAATAAGCCTCCTACTGCCAATCCGTAGGAAAGGTACGTCACCGGACGGCTCTCCTCTCTCTCGGCAAGGGTAACTACGGGAACTCTCCCTCCTGTGTACTTGCGAGCGGTACGAATCATGCGAACCATCTAAAACAAAGAGAATTTAAACTTAGGTTAGATAAACTCTTAAACCAAAAATCCTATTTTGAATGAAAGTTGGGGTAAGATGAAGAAAGTGACTCATTTAAATAACACTTTTCAATCCACACCTTTGAAAAATAGTTTTTAAGAAAATAGGGCCCTTAAATACGTCCATTTCTACCTAGGTCCACGTTCCTACGGGCAACCTTGGCTCTGATACCACTTCTTGTCACACCCGGTTTTCCCGAAGAAACAACCAAGTGAATATCACATGTATGCCAGGATCATTTTCTCATACATGTGATGACAAATAGTGAAGCATCATTTATTACAAGCCAGGTATCGAATATAAATAAGTCTTACATCGCAAATGTCTCACTGGACAATAATACGTTCATCACAAGTAAATAAACTAGCAGCGGAATATTATTCTTGAGGGCTCCGTCACAGGCGTTGCCCGGGGTCTCCATGAACCTAGAAACCTTCTTCGGGTCCAAAGTCTTGGTCATTATACACCACCTCATTATCTTGACCTGAGCAGCAATATAAACCAACAAATATGCAAGGTTGAGTACCAATGGTACTCAGCAAGTGTGGGAAAGTTATGTCATGCATGGCTAGAACAAGGGGAGGTTGAACTCATGGTTTAAAGCACTACGCAAATAATACCTATCACCTTAGCTTATTAAGCACCTACATTACTACACAGGTGAAATGGTCCCAATCTCCCATCCCATCATCATAATCCAATAACCATGACATCATTTCCAATGTTAAGCTCCCCGCTTAACATCCACAACTTCCAAAACCATCAATCCTCTAATCATGAATAAGTCCAAGCCGCTCTTGACCGTGAGCACGGCTGTCATGACAGTTTTGACTCTGCAGAGTTTGTACCATTGTACCCACATGTAGTGATTTCATCCCCCGTTGCCGGGTGGACTAAAAGAACCTCCATTATGCCAGTGGCTACGAACCACATTCACACTTCCCAGGTGTGTAGCCAGGAGATCACTACGAAGCCTTTACAAAGGGATTCCCAACGAGCGTGGGCCCACTGAGGTTTCACCCCTAACAGCATACAAGAGGCTCCAACCCCGCTGCAGTGGCCCCCTCTTGAGCCTTGCGGTTCATATGGTAGTCCAGCTGACACCTATTCCCCGCACCATCCAACACACCCATACTACGCCGGGGATACACCTAATTAATTGGCCAAGCTGCCCCAACTCAGCATGTGGTTGGCACTGTAAAGCCAGGTTACATGCTCCATGAACCGGTCCTTAGGATCCAGGCAAGTACTAAACACAAACCCGAGTCTCGTGCACCCAGCACACAACCAAAACATCCAACTTGTCTTGATCCCTACCTCTACATAACTCCCAATATCTCATTCAAGAGTATGGTAAAATAAACTGATGATCTCATATCCCAAATATCCCATTCTAAGCATGGCTAAGCATATGCATAATAATAAAGGACATGATAAAATAAATCCCAACCCAAGCTACAAGGAAACAAGGTAATGCAATTCTAGGGAAACTTCCTAGCATGGGTTTCATATTTCAATTGACAATGCAAATAATTCTAGCTACACATCCTAGCATAGGATCAAAGTGGTCAAGGACACTTGCCTCCTTCTTGCTGCTCTTGAAATGGGTAGTCCTGATCTTGGAAAGGAATAACTTGCTCTTGAGCAGGTTCTATATCATACCACCACACATAGCAAAAGAAAAACAACAATCCATAAGACATAGTTCACACTTCCACTTCATACAAACCACACATTCATATTTATGAAAGTCATTCACCATTATATGTGTTGTGGTTACTCTATGTGTGTTGATTTGTGGCTTGCATGCACTTTTAATCATGTGTATATGATTCCTACTTTTATGTTCACATTTATACTTACCTACTGTATATATATGAGTTTCCCATTTAAATAAATTCCTTATATTCAACTACTACACCTTTTCACTACCAAGTATGTATGAAAAGTATTTTTCTTCTCCATATGTGCCTTTATAATTTCTACCAACCTTAAAATGAATTCTTTGGGTTCTAGAAACTCCATTTATCATTTACTAGTTGCTATATTTTCAGATTTATTTTCCTATACATAAATGTGTTCTTTATTATGAAATTAGTAATACACATCATCTAACAGAATAGGTTCTGGTCCTAAATAATTTAATAACATATTTTGACCTTTGCCTCTGATGTAAACTATTTCACAATTATTTTCCCTATTTTCTAAAACTATTCATTGCTTAAAAATGTGTCCCTAAAAGTGAATAATAAATTAGACAGATTCAATTCAGCCCAAAATATGTTTTTATCTCACTCCAAAGTTTCCTAAATACTGAGAAAGTCTTTAATTAAATTTTGACAATATGTTTGTCCCACTTTTTAATTTTTAAACACTAGCAACATATTCAATTTCCTAAATTAAATACTAAACAGGGCTAAAAAGGTAAACTCACCCCATTACAGGGTCTATAATATTATTTTCAGAATTTCCAGGGGTCTAGCTACACTTATCAGAGGTGTTTTTCCTAATTTTCATTAAGTCCTGGGGCTAAAACTGATTTTTAAATGAATTTACATGATTTTCTGGAGTTCTAGGGGCTAGATCAGAAGTTTCCGGGGCTAGCTCTTATTTCCTGAGAACCCCAGGGGGTAGCACGTAAGATTTCCAGTCTTTATAACGCGGGGCTGACGTGGACCGTCCGATTTTAAACCGACGGCCGAGATTATAACATCGAACCGGTATGCGGGGATTTAAACCCTACCGTGTGATTTAAAATAAAAGGCGCACAAGCGGCCACGTCGCTCTGATCGAGCGCGGGCGGCGCTGCCGGCGGCGCACGGCGGCGGGAAGCTGCGATCTCGCCGGAAACTTTTGGATCCTCGGGAATTCTTCCTAGAACTGTGATTTTATGGCATAGATCGGTAGAGGGGAGGTCGGGGATCTCACCTCGGGGTTTTCTTGAGCTCGGAGGTCCTGAAAGGTGATCGGCGACGAGGTCCGAGGCGAAACCACGGCGAAGCTCGTCGGCGCTGTGTTTACACCGCAAGTCACCGAGTTTTCTGCACCTGCAAGGTTCCTCGGAGGCGGTGGATCAAGACCAGCGAGTTAGATCGGAAATTCCGAGCTTAGATCGGCCAGAATTCGCCGGAGAAGCCTCGGTTCTCACCGGAGTAAAAACAGCCGATCACGTGGGAAAAACAGAACGAGGCCGGGGTTTTTATAGACGGGGGAGGGCGGCGGGGTGGTTTAGATCATGTCCGCGTTGCCTACGAACAGAATTCAGCGGGGATACGCCGAAATCCCGATCGGTTTTGATTCGGGTGAGAGGGAGTCCGGCGCGGGCGTGAGGTAGATGACGATCTGGTGGGTCCCACCTGTCAGCGGAACGAAGCGGCGCGCGCGGCTGCGGGCTGGCGCAGGCGCTGGCTGGGCCGGCTGGTGGGTTTCGGCCCACTGGCCGGTTTTCTCTGTTTTCTCTTTTTCTTTTCTATTTCTTTTCTGATTTGAGTTTAATTTGAATTCCAGTTTGAATTTGAATTTTTGCAAAACATGCAACACGTCCAAAATTTTTTAAATTCCCCTCTTAACATGATTTTTGGGTCTTAACAATATTTTTGGGGTGTTACAATGATCTTCAAAGTACTCTTCTCCTGTTGCTGATGATGAAGTAATAATGCAAGTTTGAGTACATGACGTACTCAGCAAGTGCAGGGAAATATGATATGTAGCTTACAGCAGTAGGATTAAAAAGGCTCATTGCAGAAAGCAAGTTTATTTCACAAACATGATAAAAACAGCAACTATCTTTAAGTGAATTTAATCCCAACATGTATTCAATTAAACCAGTAACATACCTCCATCATGATTCTCCACTTTTCTTGTCTCATCCAGACATTTATCTTTCTCAACTTTTTCTCATGCTCATAACCATCTCATGATTATATCCATCTCATGATCACATATCCGAACCAAAACTCATTGTCACGACTCAACAGTCTCGAAACCATTTTCATTACCAAGACTCAACAGTCCTGAAACCCAACCTCAATGACCAAAACATAACCATCCCAAGAACCAAACCAGACATCCATCCCAAACCATTCCATCTAATCATGGAAGTTGGCCAGGCGCTTGTGACCGAAAGCACGGCTATCATGATAGTTGTACACTCTGCAGAGTTTGCACTTCACCCACAAGTTTGTGATTTCGTCACCCGTCGGCGACTGCAGAACCTCCATTATACCAGTACACAACCGTTGGTGTATGGCCAAGATATCACAAAATAGCCTTTACAAAGGGGTTACTAGATGTATGGACTCACTAAGGTTTCACCAGCAGGCTCGAATCACCATTCTCCCACCTACGGGCCCCCTCCTGTGCCATGCGGTTCCCAGGGCAGTCCTCTCTCGACTCCCATTCCCCGCGCCTTCCACGGTCCATAACAATCTAGCAACTTACCTAATTAGCCAGCTAAGCCGCACCCATACTTGGCCTTGTGGTGGCACTGTATTCTCGGCATATGCTCGCATGAACAGGTCCTTAGATCTACGGTAAGTAACAACCATTTTATTCTACCACTTTCACGAAGAAAGCTTGCCTAGATCTCCCCCGGTTCATGTTCATTAACATCAAGTTCTCATTAACATCATTCATACGAGTGCAGTAGCTAGGCACATTCTATCGCTTCCCATATCCTGTAGATTAGCGAAGCAAAAAGCAAAACAACCATATCCGACTCATCAACTTTCCCGGCAACAAGGGTGGTTCACAAAACTAGTAAACTCCTATAAAGGGGTTTCCCATCAAGTTGACTCAAGCATACACAGTTTTCGCAAACAAAAAAGTTTCAGAACATGGGATCAATATGGTCAAGGGGCACTTAACTTGTTCTTGTGGCTTCTGTTGCTCACGAATCTCGAAGTCTTGGTGTTGTAATCCTTCGTAGATAGCTCCCTGAGCTTGTCCTTCTACTTACGATCATGAACATACAAAATTTACATCAATCAATCATCATGTACAAACTTTACCCAAGATGCAATGGTGTAGATGGATGCAAATCCTATGGTGCTATCAGTTTGTACGTGTTCTTGCATGTTTTAATGGCTTGCATGGTTTTTATGATGAACAAAGGTGTAGGGATCAAATATGGACGTGGTGATGATCTCGATTCAAGATCTAGATCAATTCCACCGTTAAAAACCGATCAACACGTGATCTGTCCACATGAAAAAGCTTCTGTTTGAAGGGATCAAAGAAACAGATGCAAAGAAAACCGCGATGACATCGTAAGGTGGTAATGGAGACCTACCTTACTTCCTTCAGGACCTTCTTCCAAGCAGTGGCAGCAAAACAGATCGCCGGCTCTCCTCCAGCGAACGTGTCGGGGCTCGTCGGCGGTCTCACCAGTGGTTGAACTCCGGCGAAGGGGTTTAGCTTGGCGATTTGGGGGCTAGGGCCTCTAAGTTGTCGGCTTGGGAAGGTGTTACGACCAAGGGGTTGTTTCGGGTTCTTTTTATAACCGGAAAAAGAAGAGTCCTTCTCCGATTGGATTTCAAATAAGAGTCCTATTTGATTTCTGTTTGGATCTTAACAACTTATCTTCAATAGATTTGGTATGGTAACAGTGTGAAATCTTGTAGGTTTCCCTTAGTACCGGGCATTCCCGCGCGTACAGGAGAAAAACCGCTTAAAGATCTCGTCCTTCCGGAAGGATAAGCTCTGGAGGCTCCACGTGTCCAGCGGGAGCCTGGGCCTCCTGTTTCCTAAGGGGCGAGCTCCAGTTGCGCCACGCGTCTGGCGGGCGGGACCTCCCTCTCCCCCAGAAACGAGCTTCGCGTGCACTACATGTCTGGTGGGTCAGGACCTCCCCTCTCTCCAGAGACGAGCTCCGCGTACGCCCCGTGTCAGTTCCGGACCCCCCCCCTTTCTTCAGAGGTGGACTCCGAGAGTGCCACGTGTCAGTGCTGGACCTCCCCTCTCTTCGGAGGTGGGCTCCGAGAGTACCACGTGTCAGTGATGGATCTCCTTTCTACTCATAGATGAGCTCTGAGGTCGACACGTGTCCAGTAGTGCCTTCTCCTCGGAGGTGAGCTCCGAGGATGACATATGTCCCGCAGTGTCTTCTCCTCGGAGGTTGCTCCGAGGGTGAAACGTGTCCAATAGTGTCGGACCTCTCGGAGGCGAGCTACAAGGGTGACACGTGTCTAGCGGGCCGGACCTCTCGGAAATGAGCTCCGAGAGCGACACGTGTCCCGCGGTATTGGGCCTAGCTTCTCCACAGTGACTAGCTCCGAAGGCGACACGCGTCCCGCTGGGCTGGCCTCGCTTCCTTGTAGAGGCTAGCTCCGGGGGCAACACGTGTCCCACGGGGTCGAACCTTGCCCCTTTCTGCAGAGGCAAGCTCCGAGCCTGCCACGTAGCCAGTTGGTGCCGGACCTCACCCCTTTCAGAGGGATGAGCTCCGAAGGTGCCACGTGGCCAGCGGGCCACGGGAAGTGGCTACAGCGCTCCTTGGCGAACTGGAATTGGCTCTTTTTGGATAGCTTTCACATTCTTTCTCCGTTTCTGCTTCTTTTAAAATGTTTTCTCTATATGAAATATGAATGCATGCATGGTAACGAAATTGAGGGTGTTACAAACCTACCCCCCTTAAATTTATTCTCGCCCTCGAGATTCGATAGAGTGGAGAATAGATGAGGGAATTCTGCTTTGAGGTCTTTCTCACGTTCCCATGGTGCTTCAGCTTCCGTGTGATGGCTCCATTGTACCTTGCACCATTGGATCACTTTGTTCCTCGTGACCCTTTCCTTTAGGTCCAAAATTCAGACAGGGTGCTCTACATAGGTCAGATCCTCTTGAAGCTCGAGCTCATCTATCGAGACTTGTTCTTCCGGTACTCTCAAGCACTTCTTGAGCTGGGATACGTGAAACACATCATGCACATCGGAGAGGTGCATTGGCAGCTCCAGTTGATAGGCTACCTCTCCTCGCTTGCCCAAAATCTTAAATGGCCCTATGTAGCGAGGTGCTAGCTTGCCTTTGACGTTGAAACGTCATTGGCCACGGATAGGCAATACCTTAAGGTAAACGAAGTCTCCTACTTCGAAGGTCAACTTTCTTCGCCTATTGTCCGTATAACCTTTTTTGTCGTGACTGAGCAGTCTTCAAGTTCTCCCGTATCGTTTGGACTTGCTTCTCAGCCTCTTGCAGCACTTCGGGTACAAACACTTGGTTTTCTCTGGTCTCATTCCAAAACAGCGGCGTCCTACATCGTCTACCATACAATGCCTCAAAAGGTGACATCTTCAAGCTGGCTTGATACCTGTTATTGTATGAGAACTCGGCATACGGCAAGCTCCTATCTCAACTACGCCCATGTTTCAAGGCGCAGGCTCTCAACATGTATTCCAAAATTTGGTTTGTCCTCTCAGTTTGCCCGTCAGTTTGTGGATGATAAGCGGAGCTGAAATTTAGCTGTGTACCCATGGCTTCATGCAGCTTCCTCCAGAACCTAGAGGTAAACTGAGAACCCCGATCTGAAACGATCCTCTTCGGAACTCCATGGAGGCACACAATTTGCTCCATATACAGCTCGGCTAGTTGTGCAACGTTGTACTTGGTTTTAACAGGAAGGAAATGAGCTGTTTTCATCAATCAGTCCACAATAACTCAGATGGAGTCGTAACCCGACTGAGTTCGTGGCAATCCGACAATGAAATCCATACTGATGTCTTCCCACTTCCACTCGGGTACTTTCAATGGTTGCAACAGTCCAGCGGGTCTTTGATGTTCGGCCTTAACCTGTTGGCACGTGTCGCATAGGGAAACATACTCAGCTATGTCCCTTTTCATACCATCCCACCAATAGCAAGTTTTCAGATCCTTGTACATCTTTGTACTGCCGGGATGTATGGAATAAGGTGAGTCATGTGCCTCTTTTAATATCGTGCCGCCGATGTGCTTCACGTTAGGCACACAAATCCTTTTCCCTACCCAAAGCGTACCCTTCTCATCTTCCTTGAAGTCCTTTTCTATGCCTTGTCGGATTCTTTCCTTGATCTCCTTGATTTTCTCATCCGTGGCTTGGCAATATATCATCTCTTGTTCCAGCGAAGACTGTAGTTCATCACTTCCATCTCGTTCAAGAACCCGAGATGTAACCGTTTGAACTCCTTGCGCAGCTCGGGCGGTAGCTCCCGAACCGTGAGTTGGTGACATGCTCCCTTTCTGCTCAATGCATCAGCTACTACATTGGCCTTTCCGGGGTGATAATTGATTCCAATATCATAATCCTTGATGAGTTCCAACCATCGACGTTGCCTCAAATTCAAATCCGTTTGGGTGAATATGTACTTGAGGCTTTTATGATCCGTATAGATCTCACATCGGTGGCCAAGGATATAATGTCTCCAAATCTTCAAGGCATGTACCACGGCTGCGATCTCCAAGTCGTGTGTGGGGTAATTCAGCTCGTGCTTCTTTAGTTGTCTCGAAGCATAGGCTACCACTTGTCCTTCTTGCATGAGCACACATTCGAGCCCTTGTCTTGATGCGTCACAATATATGTCGAAGCTCTTGCTTACGTCCGGCAATACCAAAACCGGTGCTGTGGTTAGCCTTTTCTTGAGCTCCTCAAAGCTTTCTTGGCACGCTGGGGTCCACTGGAACGCTTTTCCCTTCATTAGAATTCGGTCATAGGCTTAGCTATCTTGGAGAAATCCTTGATGAACCGGCTGTAGTATCCAGCCATCCCAAGGAAACTCCGAATATCCCTCACGTTCCGCGGTTGGTTCAACTTCAGAACATCTCCCACTTTTCCGGGATCTACCGACACTCCTTCCTCGGAGATGATGTGGCCTAGGAACGATATCTCCTTTAGCCAAAATTGACATTTGCTGAGCTTGGCATACAATTGATGCTCTCGCAATTTTTGCAATGTCAATCTCAAATGTTCTTCATGTTCCTCCTCGCTTTTCGAATACACCATGTTGTCATTGATGAAAACCATGATGAACATGTCCAAGTACTCCATGAAGACTTTATTCATGAGGTACATGAAGTATGTGGGTGCATTCATTAACCCAAAAGACATAACGTATATTCATACGAACCATACCGTGTTCGAAAGGCAGTCTTGGGTATGTCGGAGGGCTTAATCTTCATCTAGATGTATCCCGACCGAAGATCAATCTTGGAGAAAACTCGGGCTCCTTTCATTTGGTCGAACAGGTCCTCTATACGGGGCAGCGGGTATTTATTCTTGATCGTCACCTCATTGAGAGACCTATAATCCACACACATCCTTTGGGTCCCATCCTTCTTGTCTACAAAGAGCACGGAGGCTCCCCATGGTGACGAGCTTGGGCGTATAAAACCCTTTTTTAACTGCTCCTGAATTTGCTTCTTAAGCTCCACTAGTTCATTAACGGGCATCCTATATGGCCTCTTTGCTATAGGTGCAGTTCCGGGTACCAGATCAATGGAAAACTCAATGTCCTAGTCAGGTGGCATACCTGGAAGATCTTTCGGGAACACGTCCGAAAATTCTTGAACCACCGGAATGCTTTCCAATGTTGCTTCTTCGACGTGGTTCAACGTTCTCTTCTCGGTTACCGGATGGGCTGACTCGAACTCAATACGAGTACCGTGCTCATTTGTCAACTGCACGCTCCTCTCAGCACATTGGATTACTCCGTTGTGCTTGCTTAGCCAATCCATTCCAAGTATTATATCAAGCCCTTGGGAATCCAAGACAATAAGTTTGGCAAGGAAGTCTACCCCCCTTATTTTAAGGTTTACTTTCGGACATACTATATTAGTCCTTATCTCTCCACCGGGAGAATTAACTAACATAGTATATTTCATGTGTGATATGGGCAGATTATACTTGGCAACATATTTGGATGATATGAATGAATGCGATGCTCCGGAATCAAATAAAACAGTGGCTGGGTTGGAGTTGGCAAGGACCATAGCAATCACGACATCCTCAGCCTGTTGTGCTTCCTCAGCAGAGACATGATTCACGTTGCCCCGAGCGTAGTTCTGCTGCCCACGGTTACCTTGCGTAGCTCCCTCGTTCGGCCGTGGGTTCTGCTTGGGCGCGCTGCTTGGCTGTCCGAGGCCTTTCGTCGGGCACTGACTTGCGAAGTGTCCCGTCTCTCCGCATGCAAAGCATGCCTTGTTGCCCAAGACAGCAGGGACGTTGGGGCGAGGGTGGTTTTGAGCATATGCGTCCACGTTGGGATGGGGCACAGAAGGAAAAGGCACACGAGGTGCTTGCGTAACAGGACGTTGCTGTGGTGGTTGATTAGGGCGAAAAGTAAAAGCGGACGATCCATACTGCGGTGCAACTGGGAGCATGTATCGGGGACGTACGTTGCTCCCTTGTGGCTGGTATGGCATCTTTCTTTTTCCCTCATGCTCGATCTCTCGGATCTTGCTCTCAACCACTATGGCTTTGTCAACTAGCTTCTGGAAGTTTGCATAGTCATAGTTGAGGAGCTGAACCTGGATCTCATTGTTCAACCCTCTCGTGAACAAGTACTGCTTCCTTTGGTCCGAGTTGACATCCTTGGGGGCAAACCTTGACAGCTGCGTGAACTTGTTGAGGTACTCATTCACGCTCTTCCGTCCTTGGCGGAGACCTTCGTACTCTTGCCGTTTAAGCATCATGACTCCAGCAGGGACGTAATGAGAGTGGAAACTCTCCTTGAACTCAGTCCAAGTGATAGTCTCCTGGTTGACATGAGCATTGCATAGAGCGTCCCACCAGTCAGCGGCTACTCCCATAAGTTGGTGCTATGCAAAGAGAACTTTCTCTCGATCATTGCACTGAACTATGGCAAGCTTCTTCTCCGTGGACTTCAACTAGTCATCGGCCTCCATGGGATCATTAGCTTGTGCAAAAGTAGGTGGTCGAGTCCTCATGAACTCTCCCAATCTGTTGTGAGCCGGCGGTGGTGGCGGGGGTGCAGGAACGGGGTTGTTGTTGTTGGCTTGCAACCGACCCAAAGTTTGGATCATAGTTTGCATGAGCTGGTTCTGCATAGCCATCAATCTTTCAAGGTTGTTTTCAACATTCTCAAGAACTTCAACGTGGTCATCCTCTTGTGGTTTTTGGTTGCCACGGACGTTCCTCCTTTTACGGCCGGCGTTTTCCCTCACCATCTGTGAGTGAGAGTTGGGTAGAATAGAGGTTTAGATTGATCCCCCCAACTATATGCATCAAGGGTATGAACTATATATCAACCTATATGAGGATGTGAACACATGCCGAAGCATCTCACATCTCTCTACTATGTGTGGATATGGACAATGCTAAAACGTCCCACAACTCACACTATGCACAAAAGCACAAAAATCATCACCAAAGTTCACACCACTCCTATTCAAGCTTATTCAATGGTGGTCCTATGTGGTTTGGGGTGATACCAATCTGTGATCAATCTCTGACTTCTACCTAGGCTTGCACCCTACGGTCAATGTGGTTCTAATGCCAATTTATGCATTCTAGGCTTGCATCCTATAGACAAGGGTGGCTTCTAATGCTAATCTAGGCCTGCGTCCTACGGTCAACGTGGCTCTGATACCAATCTGTGACGCCCGGTCCCGTGAAAATGGGACCCGGCTGATGCATATGTGTGCCCATGATGTTCATCACACATACACATGTAATCTACAAACTGAATTCAGAATATGTAACCATGAATAACAGGGTTTAAGTACTTTATTTCATCGATCTATATCTCATACATGCAGCAGAAATCTTATTCTAGTAGCGGAAGTCTTCCCAACTATAGCGGAAGCAAACTAAGCACGGCAGTGGCTGCATCTCCTACTCCATGGGCAAGTTGACGGTAGATTGGACGCCTAATACTCCACATGATCTTCGAAGTACTCTTCTCCTGTTGCTGATGATGAAGTAATAATGCAAGTTTGAGTACATGACATACTCAACAAGTGCAGGGAAATATGATATGTAGCTTACAGCAAGGTAGGATTAGAAAGGCTCATTGCAGAAACCAAGTTTATTTCACAAACATGATAAAAACAACAAGTATCTTTAAGTGAATTTGATCCCAACATGTATTCAGTTAAACCAGTAACATACCTCCATCATGATTCTCCACTTTTCATGTCTCATTCAGACATTTATCTTTCTCAACTTTTTCTCATGCTCATAACCATCTCATGATTATATCCATCTCATGATCACATATCCGAACCAAAACTCATTGTCACGACTCAACAGTCCCAAAACCATTTTCATTACCAAGACTCAATAGTCCTGAAACCAAACCTCAATGACCAAACCATAACCATACCGAATAACCATCCCAACAACCAAACCAGACATCCATCCCAAACCATCCCATCTAATCATGGAAGTTGGCCAGACGCTTGTGACCGAAAGCACGGCTATCATGATAGTTTTACACTCTGCAGAGTTTGCACCACTTCACCCACAAGTTTGTGATTTCTTCACCCGTCGGCGACTGCAGAACCTCCATTATACCAGTACACAACCGTCGGTGTATGGCCAAGAGATCACAAAATAGCCTTTAAAAGGGGTTACTAGATGTATGGACTCACTAAGGTTTCACCAGCAGGCTCGAATCACCATTCTCCAACCTTCGGGCCCCCTCTTGTGCCATGTGGTTCCTAGGGCAGTCCTCTCTCGACTCCCATTCCCCATGCCTTTCACGGTCCATAACAATCTAGCAACTTACCTAATTAGTCAGCTAAGCCGCACCCATACTTGGCCTTGTGGTGGCACTGTATTCCTGGCATGTGCTTGCATGAACCGGTCCTTAGATCTACGGCAAGTAACCACCATCTCATTCTACCACTTCCACGAACAAAGCTTTCCTAGATCTCCCCCGATTCATGTTCATTAACATCAAGTTCTCATTAACATCATTCATACGAGTGCAGTAGCTACACATATTCTACCGCTTCCCATATCCCGTAGATTAGCGAAGAAAAAAAGCAAAACGACCATACGACTCATCAACTTTCTCGGTGATAAGGGTGGTTAACAAAACTAGTAAACTCCTATAAAGGGATTTTCCATCAAGTTGACTCAAGCATACACAGTTTTCGCAAACAAAACAGTTTCAAAACATGGGATCAATATGGTCAAGGGGCACTTGCCTTGTTCTTGTGGCTTCTGTTGCTCACGGATATCGATGTCTTGGTGTTGTAATCCTTCGTAGATAGCTCCCAAAGCTTGTCCTTCTACTTACGATCACGAACATACAAAATTTACATCAATCAATCATCATGCACAAACTTTACTCAAGATGCAATGGTGTAGATGGATGCAAATCCTATGGTGCTATCAGTTTATACGTGTTCTTGCATGTTTTTAATGGCTTGCATGGTTTTTATGTTCAACAAAGGTGTAGGGATCAAATGTGGACGTAGTGATGATCTCGATTCAAGATCTAGATCAATTCCACCGTTAAAAACCAATCAACACGTGATCTGTCCACAGGAAAAAGCTTCTGTTCGAAGGGATCGAAGAAACAGATGCAAAGAAAACCGCGATGACGTTGTAAGGTGGTAATGGAGACCTACCTTACTTCCTTCGGGACCTTCTTCCTAGCAATGGCAGCAAAACAGATCGCCGGCTCTCCTCCGGCGAACGTGTCGGTGCTCGTCGGCGGTCTCACCAGTGGTTGAACTCCGGCGAAGGGGTTTAGCTCGGCGATTTGGGGGCTAGGGCCTCTAAGTTGTCGGCTTGGAAAGGTGTTACGACCAAGGGGTTGTTTGAGAGGGCCCAACGCTGCCCGTTCAGTCACGGGGACGTGGCACTCACCCGGGAATCACATTGGGTGGTGCCGTGATACGCGGCACCCAACAGCACACACATAAGGGAACATGTATTACATAAATCAAAAGCGGAAGCTTACAACTGTTTCTTTGTAAATAATTTACATCAAATAACTACAGCGGAAGACTATAATCATCTCACGTCGAATAACTACTAAGCACTCGAGGAGAAGTCCAGCCCGCGGACTCTTCTCGCTAGCAACACGAAATCATACAGCAGCGGCCGGGTTCTCCACGTGTTAAATGACTCGGAAGTCTCCGAGTCTCACCGGGCAACCTTCTCAATAGCACCGAGGTTAACCTGCAAAACCACTCATATAGCAAGCGTGAGCACATAGGCTCAGCAAGACTGACCCGTCTCACCTAAACACGTAACTCTAAATGCTAGGACTCTGTTGTTGCCTCTGTTGTGCAAAGAACTCAAAGAAACTAAATCCACCTTAGATGTTTCATTACATCTCTAGCTAAGTTTCTAATGACATATAAGATGAGCTCTAATGATTTGTACATAACTAAAGATCCTGATCTCCAATGACTTCAAAATTTTTACAGGAAGTCATACACTACACAGGGACTTAGCTTGCCAAATTGCAGCTGAAGTGGAAAGAAATTGTGTCTCCCACAATTTCCACACCAGCCCCCATGTTGTTCTTCACATACAATAGAATGGAGAACAAGGACAGGGAGATACAAGGCTCAATTTGAGCTGAAAGTTTGCATGTGAATTCCTGGTAACATGAAAGTGTTCTGGACCAAAAATGAACACTTTTCATTGAGTGTTTTATTGAGAAGAATTCCCTAAGCAATTAAGCAAAACGAAATTAATTCTGAATTAACTCACATGTTCATGCCCAACTTAGTGAACTACAATTTCAATTGTAGTTCATAGAATCTGCATGAATTTTCCTATGATTTTTGGAGCTAAGAATTGCCCAGAAATTATTTTTCCAACCCTGGGACAAATTCTGAAAAGTCTCTGTTCTACTTTCCAATTTTCAGAGAGATAAGGAATTAACACCACATTTGGCCAAGCAAATTAGGTCCAATGCCTCTGAAATTTTTAGTGGAGTTCAAGTATTTCTGGAAGAATCTCCTGCCCAAATTTGGGAATTTTCCAATACATAGAACTCCTGGAATAAACCCCACAAGATTTTCTTTATACAAATTAATGAGCCAAATCCATGGATCCTCATAAATATTAGGCTACGCCCCTGGACAGTAATCTTTGAGAGGAATCTAAAAAAAAATTTCACAATTTTTGTACATTCCTACACAAAGTTGTGGCTCTTCAAAGGTTGAACTGAAAACTGGAAATCCTGAAATGTTTAAACGCTGACTGTGGGGCCCACCGGTCAGCCGTTTTCTTCAACCTCGCGCCAGAGGCCCGAGCGGCGGCGCCTTCCGGCGAGGTTCGCCGGAACCCAGTTTCCAGTCACCTCCTGACCTCAAAGTCGCCGCCCCCCTTAACTTTCGGTGCTGAACTCAGCTAGAGGGTCGCCGGCGGCCGAAGTTCACAGGAAACTAGCTCGCACCGGTCACAGAGAGGGTTAATGTAAGGTCCTAAGTTTTGGCACATACTCAAAGTGTTCATCACACCACACACACACTTCATTTGAAGAAAGGTGATGAACACATTTGAAGAGCAAGTAACCACCATCAACATGATCATTAGAGAACAAACCCACACAATGCAAAAGTGGCATTTCCCACATGCATCATCTAGGGGCTGGGCATATGAAAAACTCCTACACCTTGCTACGAATGCCCATGCCAAGTTTCACCCAAATTCAAAACCTTTTTGAAGTTCTTTTGGGTATAGCTAGAAAGAGGGTAGTTTGAACTCAAATTCAAATTCAAACTGTTTTCATCCCATGAATTCAAAAGTGGGAGGCATAGTCTTACTCAGCACATTTTTGTGAGATCACACACCAATTTTCACTCCATTTGGAGTTGATCTTGACATGAGCTAAGTTTAGCAAATTCAAACTTTATTTGAATTTCAAACTGCATATGTGCTGAAATTTAGTCAAACACAAACCAATTTGAATTCTATCCCATTCAAATGGCCCAGGGGTAGATAATTCAAATACCTGAGGTTAATTTGGTCTCTACTGTTTAAAACAGTGGAGGAAAGTTAAATTCATAGGTTAAACTTCCGGGTGGGATCCACATGTCAGCCACTGAAGCTAATTCAACTGACTGAAGAATTGATCTCGGTTTCTTGCGCCAAACTGAGCTGCCGCCACGGCGAGAAACGGGGAGGACAGCAGCTGCTTGCCGCCCTTGGCCGCTGAACCGCCTCTCGGGGCTCTTATCTACGCGCTCGAGCTGTCTCCGGTGCTCCTCACCGCTGTCCTGACACGTTCTCGCCCAGCAAACCTAAAGCCCTCGCTGCTCGGTTGAGCCCTCGGTCCGTCGTTGCCCGGCCGATCCAGTGATCTTCACGGCGATCTGAGGCCAGCACCGGGTGCGCCAAGTCTTCCTAGACGCCCTCGCGCCAATTCCAGGCCCTGAGCAATCCTTCCCGAGCTCCACCCTGACGTTCTTTCATTCCCCAGTTCAGCTCGAGCTGCCATCACGGGGACGACCCGTCCGGCCACCACAGCCCGCCGTTTGCCAAGCTGTGAACAGAAAAAAGGTTCGCCTTAAGTCCCTCTTTCATTACTACAAGCTCCGGCGGCGTGACATAAATTGCTCACGCCGGAATTTCATGATTTCACGACTGTATACAAAAGGGATGCCCGGACCGATCCGCAAAATTTGTAGTCCACACCACACCACTCATCCTCTGATGGAGGGAAACACTTCTAGGTGCCCGTACGAGTCCATAGAAGCAGAAACCACGAAGAACCGTCGAGGAAAACCACTGTTCTTCGAGTTTTAGGAGAATCCCCGATTTCCGGCCTAGGTCGCATGATGACAGCCCAGTACAGCCATTTCCGAGCTCCGTCGAGCTCATGTCGACCTTTCCTAGGGTCCACTGGTGCTCGATGACCTTTTGTTTGATCGGTTGGGGTGCTAGGAGGGCCGGCCGACACGGCCGAAGTTCCTCCGAAGCTGCCGCTTGTCGCCGACCATGTGCCGGTGATTTTCATGACAAGCTGAGCCCAGCATCATGTTCCCCAGGGGGATTTAGGCAGAGGCGGCCAGAATCATGGAGTTTGGCGCACCACAGAGGTCACCGGCGAGCTCTCCGGCGAGGTGTCGCGGCGGCCGCGCGCGGGAGGCGGGAGGTAGACGAAGCCCCCGGCCCCACGCGTCAGCGGCAGATATTTTAAAACCGGGATCTGCTGTGGCACGGATCGGGTGCGGCTGCGCACAAAGAAATCTGTAGCCCCGTGTGTCGACCGATGAGGAGCTGACACGTAGCCCCGGCCCCACGCGCAGCGGTTTAAACTTTTTCCCGATTTTTGGAATTTGTTCAAACTTCATACCCACATAACTTTGGCCAGGAAACTCCAAATCGAGTGAACCAAATTTTGTTGGATTCAGCTCTTTGATTACTTTCCATCAAATCAAGTTTCATTTCATGAAAATCTTTATTTCTCCAGAATTAATTCTTCAAATTTTAAATTGTTTAGAATTTTAACTGGAGATCCCTTTGGAGGAAAATTCTGAAATTTCGCTGGGATGTTCACCAAAATATCCCGGAGCTACCATAAAAATTTCAGATCCATTTGAGCTCATTTGATCCGCCTAATGGGGTGATTAATGAAACTGTTCCAGAGAAAATGGAAAATGTCCAGAAACATTTTTCAGAATTTCTCTGAAATTGTTTAGCCCATATCTTTAGCTAGGAACCTTCAAATTAAGTGAAACCAACTCCATTAAATCCCTTTGAAAATCTAGTTTTCAGAAATTCATGGCTTACTCCATAAAATTCCTAGAAAACCCTAAGAGCTCCAATTAAGGTCAAGTACATAATTATTTGTGGAGGGCTCAAATGAGCTTTGCTGCAACTAAAACTTGGCCAAGTCTCTGTTTAGGTTGTAACAAAACCACAGTAAAAAGTTCAGAGTCATTGGGTCTGTCTAGTAAGGCTTATAAACTTCACAAGTTTAAATTCCATTCAAATGCATTTAAATTAATACATGTACTTGTTATCTCATGTAGTCGCTAAGGTTGAGGAGGAACCCGAAGTCTTAGACTTCGTTACTCCGGAAGAGCAGCTAGCCTACAACCAAGAGCAGCAAGGCAAGCTCCGGTTTGCATTAACCTCTTTACAAAATTTTATTGTTTTGAGCACTTTCTTTGAGTACCACTTATCTTTTGCATTAGAGTCTTGTTTGAAACCCAAATGCGTAGCCAAGAAAACTCAGGGTTAGGATTAGGATTGGAAACCTCTTAGCCAATGCAATGCTAAGACAGTGTAGGATTCAGTACAAGTCGATTAGTTAGAACTACTCGCGAGAATAGGCTAGGGGCACATTGCTCGGGTAGAGATAGCAAATGAAACACATGGCAAGAAAAATGAGACCGAGCAGAGAATAAGGGCAGCAGAACTTTGGGGCCTGAGTGCTATAGCTCCTCTTGTGTCGATTGAGGACCGAGCCGTGTGCGGGCCTGTTGAACAAGCTAGAACAGTACCGAAGACCTACCGGCTATATGGAAACTGGGAAACCGATGTAACTCGGGTAGCTGGGTATTGAGGCATTGCCTGTCGTTCAGAGGGTAGGTTGAGAGCTCGAGGTGTAAATCGGCTGGCGGCACTGAGATGCGCATGCAGAGACCTCTTGCTCCGGATGATAGGACTGTTCAATATTTGGCTAACGGGTGAAAGGTGGTTGCGTACGACGTCCGTGATGGTTGCTGTAGGCAACATCGAGTACGGGCGTACGTGACGGGTTATTCGGGTAACCCTGCAGGTGTAAATCAATTATAATCGTCGTCCCTCACGGTCAGTGAGTACCACTTGTTCACTGTACCGTGACGTAGAAAGAACAGGCTAGATACATGCTAAAATGTTTCTGATTGAAAGATGAACTTTGATTGTTAATGATTTGCTGTAGTCTAGAGCTAACTAAAGTTCTTTTCAACTTTGGGCAAAGTACATGAGAGAAATGCATTTCTTGTTTGATTGCGGTTCTCCACAACCTGCTGCTAAAACTTGAAAGTAAGGTTCCACTAATTAGGCGAGTCCTTGCAACTTATTTTACCTCATGTACCTATCACCCCTCATGTAGAAGTTTCATGTTTAGGAGAGACGGGTCAGTCTTGCTGAGCCTTCGTGCTCACTGCTTGTGTTTGAAGCTTTTGCAGGGTTCTATGAGGAAGGGACTCCCGAAGAGGAGACGGAACCCCAGGAGGGGAACCCCGTCGAGTGGGAGTTGTGCACGCCGCCGTATTAGTGTGCGTGCATGCTAGCAAGGACACGTTCACGGGATGAACGTGAACTTGATGCGTAGTCTACACCCGTGAGTGTAGACTGAACATATTTTGTTGTACAAATGTTCATAAACTTTTTTATGTAATAAAACTTTACTTCCGCTTTGTAACTTTGATGTGTGTTATCAGGTGCTGTGCAACGCAGCACCCCTCAGCGTGATCCTGGCTCGACAAGACCATGGGGTCGTGTCAGCGTTGGTATCAGAGCTCGCTTGAGGTTTAACGCACTACAAAGGTTATCTTTGTCAAAAATCCAGTAAGGAACAAGTTAGTAGCCCATATAAGGATGTTATTAGTATATAGAAGGTGGCATACTAACCTATTTGATTATGTCAGAAAATCGTGCATCTCGGGACGCTTTATGTCTTGGGGGGGGTGCACGTAAGCGCTGTCCACCAGTGCGCACAAGCTGAAGGGTGGAGCCCCACGGGTGGCAGGTAAGCCGACCCGCTTTAATATCCTCTACGATACTTCATGTCGTTTGGGGTATTCGAGCAACGTCTGTCCCTGGCGTGCATGGTGCAATTTGGGAGACCCCGTCACGTGGTCAGTAACGTGAACACGTAGCTCAAGGCGTGTTTGGCTTTAGAACATCCGGGCGGGTGATGACGGCCGGATGTATGAACTGTATGGATACCGGGCTCGGTGTGCAGCCGAGTCTGATGATTGTGTGAGTTATCTGCAGGTAGTTTGACCATTAAACAGTAGACGTGTAGCATCCGTGTGCGAGAGCCGTTTAGCGCCACTGAACTAACGAAGCCGGCTAAGTCCGGTATAGGTTTTTCTTTGTGAGGACGTAGTACCAACATGATCTGGTGATGCATCGACGTCACACCCCACTAAATAATAACTTCATTGTAAAACTTGAAAGTTTTAATCCAGAGCAATAAAACTTTATGTAACTACTTCCCTCGAACAAGATATTCAAAGTTAACCAGTTTTCGACTTATAGGATACTAAGGACAAAGTCCCCTGTTTTCAGCTGAATTAAGGCTGAAGTCAATCAGAGGCTAGAGGTTGAGTTATTTCGAGGTTGGGGTCATATGATACATTTATGGAAGGAATTGGAAAAGCTTTACAACATTTCTGTTGAGGTCCAGAGGTGTTTCATCCTCTAACCAATCGAAAAATGCAGTAGAGTTGAAACTGTCCAGAAAACAGGGCAGAACAAACACTCTCTGTAACTCTCTGTAAATTGAGCATAACTTCCTGCATAAAAATCCAAAAACAGAAAATGAGGTAGTTCTGGAAAGTTTATGAGATGGGTTACAACTTTGTAACAGAAAGTTTTGTCAGATTGTGAGTAGAATTAACTGGAATTCTTTGATCAAATCAGTACCTGAAGCAGGGAGGTGCTGTCCAATTTTCTCCAGAAATTCTGTTAACTTTGACATCTCATAACTTTTGAACCAGGACAGATCATAGGCCAAGTAAATACTTTCTGGAAAGATATTGAAGTTAACATCAACTTTGATGTGGAGTTCGAGAATTGGTTTTGCTTTAGCATGGTCTAAATCAGGTTGAAATAGAAACTGGTCCGGGCTGTCATATTGGACGGCATATCAACAGTCAAATTTGTTTAAGTTTGAACTACGTTTCCAAGTTTTATGAGTTCAATGACATGTTTTGTGTTATAAATCAATGATTTACTGTTCAAATAAATATTTTACATTTCTCAAATATATTTGTACAGATGACAGCGAATAAACAGTTCGAGAATGGGTGGGTGGAATCTCACTGTTCTCACGACAGCGGCTATCCAGAAGCATTGGGGCAGATGCTTTAATATTTCGGGTACGACAAGATGCCGCAGTACTTCACCAAGGAACAAGGCGAGGAGGGGAACAAGACGTGGACGATCCATGTCGAAGTTCCTGCAGGACCTACGCCACCCGGTTGGGCGCCGTTCACCGTTACGGTGAGAGGTAGACAACCGGAGGGAATGTGGCAAGTGGCAGCACGCGACACCATGTCGCGTTTCTGGCAGGTACACGTGAGAGCTATGGAGGGCACTCTATACGCACTCGTTCCGGTGGAGAGATGGGCTAATCACGTGTGGGAAGGGAGGTATATGGAGGCAACCGATCTGGGTTGCCCAAGGTACAGTCCCGCGGAGGCAAACCTCAGTCTCCAATTGAGGGCAGGAAAAGCCGTGATGGACAGCCAAGCTGTTCATACGGAGGGTCTCGCTGCAAAGCTCGAGGAGAGCAACAGCCGTGGAGATCATTTCGAGAGTGCTCACAGCGCACTCCGCAATGTTCTCCTTCCGACGATTAAGGGACTGAACGAACAACATAATCAGTTGCATCGTCTGAAGAAGGCGAATAGGAAAAGCCGTGTCGACATCACGGCTTTGCAACAGCTGGTGGAGGCTCTGACCCAGCAGAATGAGGTCCTTACTCAAGAGCGGGACGACGCTATTGAGGAAGGGCAAGGCTGGGAAGAGGACTACAACCAGGCCATGGACGAGGTGCACGCATTGCAGGACCTCGTACCTCCGGTAATGGGCATACTGGTGGTAGGCGCTGTACCCGTGGTCTTGAACCTTCCGGCAATGGGAGAACCCGAGATGGGAGAGGAGGTTGTAGACCCAGAGCCACCAGCAGAGGTACCGGAGGAGGACGACCCGCAGGAGGTCAAGTTCTACTCCGAGTAGGGGGTTACCGTTGCCAAGTAGGGCAACCAGAGTGGTGTAACCCAAACTTTTGTAACCAGTGACATGTCGTGTAGGCACTAGCGTATGTATAGGTAGTGACGACATGAGCACGACTTCTCGGAGACCCGATAATAATGTATCTTGTATAAAGTTTATGCTTTATCAATATATGTGAATGTTGTGCAAATTATTCATGCCTCACTTCAAATACCTACTGTTTCATATGGAATTTTTAAGTATGACATGTGCTGATCGCTGCTGTTTTGAATTTCAGAATGACTCGTACTCGTGCCAACCCGGACGTTGGGGTTCTAGTCAAGGGGGAGAAACCTGCCAACAGCCTCCCGAGGACTCCTCGGGACAGCAACAGCAACAACAACAACAAACACCGCCCCGACATCGTTGCGGCAATGGCGGGTTCTCATCAGCAGCACATGGAGTTGCTGCAAACTCTCATCGCAAATACGTCTCGACCAAAGATCGTGAGGAGCGTCAACAGAGCTCCTACTCTGACTTTCTAGCGGCTCATCCCCCAGTATTCTCAAGGACGGATTAACCCCTCGATGCGGACAACTGGCTCCGTACGATGGAGATGAAGTTCGGGCTGCTCCAAGTGAGTAAGCAGCGCAAGACTCAGTTCGCGGTCCAACAGCTCCAGGGATCCGCGAGAGCGTGGTGGGCGAACTATTGTGCTTCACAGCCCACCGACCGAGTTATGACCTGGGCGGAGTTCCGGACGGCCTTCAAGGCCTATCACATACCGCCGGGTCTCATGAAGAGGAAGACGCAGGAATTCTTACGCCTGCAACAAGGGAGCCGGAATGCACTGGAATACTCCAGGGTGTTCAATGATCTTGCGCTCTACGGGTCGTATCACGCCGATACCGACGAGAAGCGGCGGGATCACTTCTACCAGGGGCTTAATCCGCTCCTGAAGGACAAACTGGCGATGTTCAATCATGGCAGCCTCAACGATATAATTGATGCTGCAATTGTTCAGGAGGACTCCGGCATTTGGAGTTAGCGGCGGCAGAAAGGAAGCGAGGCGCGCCGCAAAGCAGCGAAGAAGGAAGTGGTCCTTCTCAGAAATATCAGATGGTGAATCGCCCACCATCAGGTCCACGCTGGCAGCCACCACAGAGGTCGATGCCATTCCGCAGTCGGCCCTATTCTCCACCGGCGTTCAGGCCGGGACTGCCAGCACCACCTCCGCAACAACAACAGCAGCAGCGGGCGATGCCGCGTGCGTATGCACCTCAGCAGCGCATGCCGGGCTTTCGTCGCCCAAGCACCGGACAAGCAGCAGCCACATGATACAAATGTGGTCGTCCAGGACACTTCGCCAGCAGTTGTCCGGAGAGACAAGGCGGCGGAGTTGCACCGCAACTTCCGGGGAGGAATCAGCCCCGGAATCCTACTAATGCGCGGCGGGCAAACCCTAGGCCCGGCACCGTCCACCAACTTGCCATAGAGGACGTGCCGGAGGGTGAGCCAATCCTTGCGGGTATGTTCCAACTCCACCAGCATCTCGCCATAGTATTGTTTGATTCAGGTGCCACGCACAATTTTATTAGCCAAGCTTTCATTGCTAAACACAGCTTGCAAATACTACCCACCGATAGTCCATATTTGATTTGTTCACCGGGTGGGAAGATTTCAGCAAGCGTAATGGTTTCCAAAGCACCATTATGCTTAGCGGGTAGAGTGTACCCTACGTCTTTCATAATCTTAGAGGGACAGAAGGTCGATGTCATCCTAGGGATGTCGTGGTTAACCCGCCACGGCGCTGTTTTAGACACCGTCATTCGAATCGTGCACTTGAACTCAGAAGTGCATGGATCTCACTCCTTATTTCTGGACAGTCCAGAAATAAAACTTCCAAGTGTCTATCAATCCACAACTATCAGATTGGAATATATTCCAGTGGTCCGAGAGTTCCCTGACGTGTTCCCGGATGATTTACCGGGGATGCCGCCCGATAGAGAGGTGGAGTTCAAGATTGAACTTGCACCGGGAACCATGCCAATATCCCGAAGGCCGTACAATATGGCGCCCAAGAAATTGGCTGAACTGAAGATTCAGCTAACGGACCTGCTGGAGAAGGGTTTTATTAGGCCGAGCTCCTCGCCATGGGGCTGTTCGGTATTGTTCATGAAGAAGAAGGATGAAACATTGCGGCTTTGCGTGGACTATCGTCCACTAAACGCCGTAACCATAAAAAACAAGTACCTGTTGCCACGGATCGACATGTTGTTTGATCAGTTGGTCGAATCAAAGATCTTTTTCAAGATGGATTTAAGATACGGGTACCACCAGATTAAAATACGGGCTGAGGATATTCCGAAGACGGCTTTCACGACGAGGTACGGACTTTATGAGTACCTGGTCATGTCCTTCGGCCTCACCAATGCTCCAGCTCACTTCATGTATTTGAAGAACTCGGTATTCACGCCGGAGCTGGACAAGTTTGTCGTGGTCTTCATCGACGACATATTGGTATATTCCAAGTCGGAGGAAGAGCACAAGAAACATCTGCATATAGTCTTGCAACGGCTGCGAGATCACAAGCTATACGCGAAATTCAGCAAATGTGAGTTCTGGATATCGCAAGTGCCTTTTCTCGGGCATATCATCTCAGCGGAGGGCATTGCTGTAGACCCGAGCAAGATCACACAAGTGCTGAATTAAAAATCCCCGAGAACTGTTCACGAGGTACGGAGTTTCCTCGGACTCGCGGGATATTATCGGAGGTTCAGTCTGAACTTCTAGAAGATTACCAAGCCTATGACGGAGCTGCTTAAGAAGGCTACCAAATATGTTTGTAGTCCAGCATGTGAAGCAGCATTCAAGGCTTTAGTCAAACACCTGACATCAGCACCAGTTTTGGCGCAGCCAGACACAACGAAATCGTTCGATGTGTACTGCGATGCATCCGGCATTGGGTTCAGATATGTGCTGATGCAAGAACGGAGAGTGGTCGCGTATGGATCACAGCAGCTCAGAAACCATGAGCAGAATTATCCAACTCACGACTTGGAGCTCGCTGCCGTGGTACTCGCACTTAAAATGTGGAGGCACTACCTCCTCGGTAACCTTGTACATTTATATACCGACCACAAAAGCCTCAAGTACATATTCACTCAGAAGGAGCTGAATATGAGGCAGCGAAGATGGTTAGAACTGATAAAGGATTACAAAATAGAGATCCATTATCACCCCGGTAAGGCAAACGTAGTGACGGATGCGCTGAGCCGCAAGTCACATGTCAACAATCTGACCATCACACCGTTGGAAGAGAGCGAACCACCACTGCATGTGATTCCACATGGAGCTCTCTACAACTTAGCATTGATCCCCACCATCCGTGAAGAGATTGCAGCTGCTCAGAAACATGACAAGGGCATGTCGCATTTGCGGAGACGTATAGACAGTGGGGAGCTGAAATGTTTCCGGAAAGACAGAGACGGCGTCCTATGGTTCAAGGACCAGATCGTCGTACCACGTAACCCGGAATTACGGAAGAAAATCTTTGATGAGTCTCACTTGTCAAAGTTTTCTATTCACCCCGGCAGCGACAAAATGTGTCAAGAACTCAGAAGCAAGTTTTGGTGGACACGGATGAACCGGGAGATCACAAAGTACGTGTCTGAGTGTGATACATGTTGAAGGGTGAAGGCAGATCATATGCGGAAACCGGGACTGCTACAACCACTGGGAGTTCCTGCCTGGAAGTGGGAGGATGTGAGCATGGACTTCATCGTCGGTTTACCCACCACCTTTCAGAAGCATGATTCTGTCTGGGTGATCGTCGACCGGCTCACCAAAGTTGACCATTTCATCCCGGTCAACACCAACTACAACGCCAAGAAGTACACTGAACTGTACATCTCACGGATCCTATGCTTGTACGGCGTACCCCGTACCATCATATCGGATCGGGGCACTTTATTTGTGTCCCGTTTTTGGGAGCAGCTACACGCTGCATTGGGGACAAAGCTAATCCGTAGTTCAGCATACCACCCGAAAACGGATGGACAAACTGAGCGGGTAAACCAAATCTTAGAAGATATGCTACGAGCTTGCGCTATCAACCACGGCATGAATTGGGATGATCACTTATCGTTAGCCGAGTTCTTGTACAACAATGGGTACCAAGCCAGCATCAAGATGGCGTCTTATGAGGCGCTATACGTTAGAAAATGTCGCACAACACTGAATTGGTGTGAGTCTGGCGAAAGGGTTACCTTCGGGATTGATCTTGTCAATAATGCGGAGGAAAAGGTTCGGCTGATTCAAGCGAACCTAAAAGCCGCCCAATCCCGACAGAAGCAATATGCGGACCGGAGGAGACGCCCACTACAATTCAAAGTCGGGGATCACGTATATCTACGTGTGTCTCCAATGAAGGGCGTAAATAGATTCGGGGTGAGAGGAAAGTTGGCACCCCGATTCATCGGCCTATTTCAGATTACCGAAAGATATGGATCAGTAGCATACCGGCTGAAACTACCAGAAGCACTTTCCGGTGTGCACGACGTCTTTCACATTTCCCAGCTGAGGAAGTTTCTTAAGCTATCAACTACCATTCAGCTGGAGAACATAGAAGAACTGAAACCGGATCTCACGTATCGGGAGGAACCGGTTCAGATTATTGATGAAAAGGCCCAAACCACACGCAACTGTACGTTGTGGTTCTACAAGCTTCTATGGAGTAATCACTCCATGGACGAAGCGACATGGGAGAGCGAAGGATTTCTTCGCACTAACTACCCAGACATGTTCACGTCGCATATACGGTAGTTTTTCCACCGTCCTCTCTCTCATTTTCACCATATAATCTCGGGATGAGATTTCTTTAAGGGGGGAGGAATGTAAGGGCCTAAGTTTTTGGCACATACTCAAAGTGTTCATCACACCACACACACACTTCATTTGAAGAAAGTTGATGAACAATTTGAAGAGCAAGTAACCACCATCAACATGATCATTAGAGAACAAACTCACACAATGCAAAAGTGGCATTTCCCACATGCATCATCTAGGGGCTGGGCATATGAAAAACTCCTACACATTGCTAGGAATGCCCATGCCAAGTTTCACCCAAATTCAAAACCTTTTTGAAGTCCTTTTGGGTATAGCTAGAAAGAGGGTAGTTTGAGCTCAAATTCAAATTCAAACTGTTTTCATCCCATGAATTCAAAAGTGGGAGGCATAGTCTTACTCAGCACATTTTTGTGAGCTCACACACCAATTTTCACTCCATTTGGAGTTGATCTTGACATGAGCTAAGTTTAGAAAATTCAAACTTTATTTGAATTTCAAACTGCATATGTGTTGAAATTTAGTCAAACACAAACCAATTTGAATTCTATCCTATTCAAATGGCACAGGGGTAGATAATTCAAATACCTGAGGTTAATTTGATCTCTACTGTTTAAAACAGTGGAGG
This sequence comes from Neostapfia colusana, assembly GCA_030760725.1. NCBI lineage: Eukaryota > Viridiplantae > Streptophyta > Magnoliopsida > Poales > Poaceae > Neostapfia > Neostapfia colusana. The sequence continues at coordinate 57,240,636 of JASWHV010000006.1, read as the reverse complement.
AAAGTTAATTTCAAAGGTTAAACTTCCGGGTGGGAGCCACATGTCAGCCACTGAAGCAAATTCAATCGACGGAAGAATTGATCTCGGTTTCTTGCGCCCAACCGAGCTGCCGCAACGGCGAGAAAACGGCGAGGACAGCAGCTGCATGCCGCCCTTGGCTGCTGAACCGCATCTCGGGGCCCTTATCTATGCGCCCGAGCTGTCTCCGGTGCTCCTCACGCTGTCCTGACACGTTCTCGCCCAGCAAACCGAAAGCCCTCGCCGCTCGGTTGAGCCCTCGGTCCTTCGTTGCCCGGCCGATCCAGTGATATTCACGGCGATCTGAGGCCAGCACCGGGTGCGCCAAGTCTTCCTTGACGCCCTCGCGCCGGTTCCAGGCCCTGAGCAATCCTTCCCGAGCTCCACCGCGACGTTCTTTCATTCCCCGGTTCAGTTCGAGCCGCCGTCATGGGGATGACCCGTCCGGCCACCACACCCTGCCGTTCGCCGAGCTTTGAACAGCAAAAAGGTTCGCCTTAAGTCCCTCTTTCATTACCACAAGCTCCGGCGGCGTGACATAAATTGCTCACACCGGAATTTCATGATTTCTCGATTGTATACAAAAGGGATGCCCAGACCGATCCGCAAAATTCGTAGTCCACACCGCACCACTCATTTCTCACGGAGGGAAACACTTCTAGGTGCCCGTACAAGTCCATAGGAGGAGAAACCACGAAGAACCGTCGAGGAAAGCCACTGTTCTTCAAGTTTTAGGAGAATCCCTGATTTCCGGCCTTGGTCGCACGGTGACAGCCCAGTACAGCCATTTCCGAGCTCCGTGGAGCTCATGTCGACCTTTCCTAGGGTCCACTGGTGCTCGACGACCTTTTGTTCCATCGGTTGGGGTGCTAGGAGGGCCGGCCGACACGGCCGAAGTTCCTCCGAAGCTGCCGCTCGTCGCCGACCATGTGCCGGTGATTTTCATGACAAGCTGAGCCCAGCATCATGTTCCTCGGAAGGATTTAGGCAGAGGCGGCCAGAATCATGGAGTTTGGCGCACCACAGAGGTCACCGGCGAGCTCTCCGGCGAGGTGTCGCGGCGGCCGCGCGCGGGAGGCAGGAGGTAGACGAAGCCCCCAGCCCCACACATCAGCAGCAGATATTTTAAAACCAGGATCTGCTGTGGCACGGACCGGGTGCGGCTGCGTGCGAAGAAATCCATAGCCCCGTGTGTCGACCGATGAGGAGCTGACATGAACTTCAAACCCACATAACTTTGGCTAGGAAACTCCAAATCGAGTGAACCAAATTTGGTTGGATTCAGATCTTTGAGTAATTTCCAGCAAATCAAGTTTCACTTCATGAAAATCTTTATTTCTCCAGAATTAATTCTTCAAATTGTAAATTGTTTAGAATTTTAAGTGGAGAACCCTTTGGAGGAAAATTCTGAAATTTTGCTGGGATGTTCACCAAAATATCCCTGAGCTACCATAAAAATTTCAGATCTATTTGAGCTCATTTGATCCACCTAATGGGGTGATTAATGAAACTGTTCCAGAGAAAATGGAAAATGTCCAGAAACATTTTTCAGAATTTCTCTGAAATTGTTTAGCTCATATATTTAGCTAGGAACCTTCAAATTAAGTGAAACCAACTCCATTAGAACCCCTGAAAATCTAGTTTTCTGAAAGTCATGGCTTACTCCATGAAAATTCCTAGAAAACCCTAAGAGCTCCAATTAAGGTCAAGTACATAATTATTTGTGGAGGGCTCAAATGAGCTTTGCTGCAACTAAAACTTGGCCATGTCTCTGTTTAGGTTGTAATCAAACCACAGTAAAAATTTCAGAGTCATTGTGTCTGTCTAGTAAGACTTATAAACTTCACAAGTTTAAATTCAATTCAAATGCATTTAAATTAATACATGTACTTGTTATCTCATGTAGTCGCTAAGGTCAAGGAGGAACCCGAAGTCTTAGACTTCGTTACTCTGGAAGAGCAGCTAGCCTACGACCAAGAGCAGCAAGGCAAGCTCCGGTTTGCATTAACCTCTTTTACAAAATTTTATTGTTTTGATCACTTTCTTTGAGTACCACTTATCTCTTGCATTAGAGTCTTGTTTGAAACCCAAATGCATGGGCAAGAAAACCCTCGGTTGGGATTAGGATTAGCCAATGCAATGCTAAGACAGTGTAGGATTCGGTACAAGTCGAGTAGTTGGAACTACTCGCGAGAATAGGCTAGGGGCACATTGCTCGGGTAGAGATAGCAAATGAAACACATGGCAAGAAAAATTAGACCGAGCAGAGAGTAAGGGCAGCAGGACTTTGGGGCCTGAGTGCTATAGCTCCGCTTGTGTCGATTGAGGACCGAGCTGTGTGCGGGCCTGTTGAACAAGGTAGAACAGTACCGAAGACCTACCGGCTATATGGAAACCGGGAAACCAATGTAACTTGGGTAGCTGGGTATTGAGGCATTGCCTGTCGTTCATAGGGTAGGTTGAGAGCTCGAGGTGTAAATCGGCTGGCGGCACTGAGATGCGCGTGCAGAGACCTCTTGCTTGGGACGATAGGACCGGTTCAATATTTGGCTAACGGGTGAAAGGTGGTTGCGTACGACGTCCGTTATGGTTGCTGTTGGCAACATCGAGTACGGGCGTACGTGACGGGTTATTCGGGTAACCCTGCAGGTGTAAATCAATTATAATCACCGTCCCTCGCGGTCAGTGAGTACCACTTGTTCACTGTACCATGACGTAGAAAGGACAGGCTAGATACATGCTAAAATGTTGCTGATTGAAAGATGAACTTTGATTGTTAATGATTTGCTGTAGTCTAGAGCTAACTAAAGTTCTTTTCAACTTTGGGCAAAGTACATGAGAGAAATGTGTTTCCTGTTTGATTGCGGCTCTCTCATGTGCCTTAGCGTAAGGTTCTCCACAATCTGCTGCTAAAACTTGAAAGTAAGGTTCCACTAATTAGGCGAGTCCTTGCAACTTATTTTACCTCATGTACCTGTCACCCCTCATGTAGAAGTTTCATGTTTAGAGAGACGGGTCAGTCTTGCTGAGCCTTCATGCTCACTGCTTGTGTTTGATGCTTTTGCAGGGTTCTATGAGGAAGGGACTACCGAGGAGGAGACAAAACCCCAGGAGGGGAACCCCGTCGAGTGGGAGTCGTGCACGCCGCCGTGTTAGTGTGTGTGCGTGCTAGCAAGTACACGTTCACGGGCTGAACGTGAACTTGATGTGTAGTCTACGCCCGTGAGTGTAGACTGAACATATTTTGTTGTACAAATGTTCATAAACCTTTTTATGGAATAAAACTTTGCTTCCGCTTTGTAACTTTCATGTGTGTTATCCGGTGCTGTGCAACGCAGCACCCCTCAGCGTGATCCTGGCTCGACAAGACCGTAGGGTCGTGTCAGTTAAGACTCCGGCGAGGTCGGGTTCTGTCGTTTCTTCACCAAATGATCGCCTCTCAGGCTCTAGAGCATCAGGGAAACTAGTAGAAGCTAGACATGGACTCTAACACCGGTGAAACGGCCGGCAACCTAGGGCTCCACGGAGACCCAAGGTGTTTTTCCATGGCGGCCCGAAAAACAGCAAGAACTCGGTCGTTTCTGGATCATTTAGCTCGATTCTTGGTCGAGGAGGAGCGCTAGGATGTGAGGAAGGTGTTTGCAAGCTTGCTCAGGCAGTAGTTACCTGAGTAACTTGAATTTCGGGGTAGACCGAGCTCTACCCGAATACACTACGTTTCGGGAAATCTGGAAATTCTCCTCACTCGGTTGATGAATCGCTATACGGCTTGCAGCTACACGAGCTAGGGAAGATGGCACACCTTTCTTGTGTAGAGGGGGGACGGTGAAAAGGGATGTTGCTCGCTGTCCACGGTGAGCCGGTTGCGGTTCCGCCGTGAGTTTCGGTTCTTGGCGCCAAACCTCAAGTCAAGCCGAGTAGCAGCTAACAGCTCCGGGGTGCGACGGGGATCAACTTGTGGACGCCCTTGCGCGCCTTTTCTGTGTTGGAAGCTCGAGCTGCTGAGGCGCGGTGGTGGCTGGCGATCGGGAGACCGAGAGCGGCCGAGGCTGTTGTGTGGTCGTGGGGCAAACTACCAAGGCGAGAATGGAAGGAAGAAGCGAACTGCCTTTGGTGCACCCTCTGTGGAGTCGATCAGATCGAGCAAAGGATCGGCAAGCAAGAGCTGACTCTGGAGGGAAGTCGGCAACGCTTGGCGCCGGCATGCTGTCGGGCGCGCGCTCGACCGAGAGAAAACAGAGGCGGTGCCCTGTATTGAGAAGCTGACAGACGGGGTCCACCTCTCTCAAATATTTCCCTCATTCTGCTTTAAGATTCCCACGCAAACGTTGTCCAAGGATCACCAAATTTGGACGGTAGGCCAAACATAATGTGAGGAATTTGAATATGAAATCTGATTTCAAAATTGAGCACATTTGGTTCAGTTTCCAAATTCAAATTTGAATTTGAATGTGCTCACAAATATTCCTTCGAATAAATGGTAGATGAGCTCCAAAATTCTCCAAACTTGGAACTTAAACTCATGAACACTTGAGGAATGCATTGGTGAATTCACTTGAATGCATTTAGACAATCTGATCATGAATCCTTTTAAATGATTCAAATTTGTGTTCAAATCTCCCTCATCTTCTACTCACAAAGGATATGCACATGAATGAGATTGGTGGAGTGAATTTCTTTCCTCATGTCAACCTGTGTTAAGCATGGGCTAAAGAAGTTTTTTAACTCCCTCACATGACCATTTCGGGGTTCATTATTTCATGTGACACATGATCAAGAAATTCCTATGCCTTAACTTTGTTTTGTAAGTTGAAATCAAACTCTCCCAAAATATCTCCACAGTTTGCAAATGAGGAAATGCAGTTATGTGGAGTTAAAAACTGAACTTCCTTTGGATAATTGGGCACAATTCATCCAAGTTCAATTATGTATTTGAATTCATTGTACATTTAGGTCTATTTGGAAAAAATGGGTAGCAAATATCTTCAAAAATTCATGAGACATTGCCTATCATCTAATTTGGACCTAAAGAATACAAATATGAAACCTGATCTTTTGTTTGGCTGCTGCCAATGAGGTTTTGATCACAACAGTTTGCATTCCTATTGTTGCCCTCATTTGAAATTTGAGTTTAAAAATCTGGATCCCATTTCACCTTCCACATGAGAGCTTACACATGGGTTTTAAAATAACTTTGTCCCCCCAACACTCAATTGATCCTAGTCTAGAGTGGTGGGGCACTCATGTGTGTCATCACATGTGGAAAAAATTTAAACAAGTCCAAATTTTCATAACTTGAGACCAAATGGTGCTCAAACTTCAGTCCCTTTTTATTCAAAATCTTGGGAGCTTTACATTCCTCCCCCCTTAAAAGAATCTCGTCTCGAGATTATAAGGTATAAATGATAGAGAGGATGATGGAAAACTTATAGGATGCATGACGTCGAAAGTTGGGATAATTGGCGCGAAGAAATTCTTCGCTCTCCCATGTCGCTTCATCCTTGGAATGATTATTCCATGAAACTTTATAGAACCACAACGTACGGTCGCGTGTGGTTCGGCCCTTTATGTCGATGATCTGAACCAGCCCCTCCTGATGTGTGAGATCTGGTTTCAGTTCCTCGATATTCCCCAGCAGAATGGTGGTTAAACACTTGAGGCACTTCCTTAGCTGAGAAATGTGGAAGATGTCGTACCCACCGGTGAATATCGCTGGTAATTCCAGCTGGTGTGCAACTGATCCACATCTTTCCGAAAACCTGGAATGGACCGATGAATCGGGGTGAATAGAAACTTTGACAAGTGAACCCCGTCCAAAATTTTTCTTCCTAAATCCCAGTTTATGGGGTACGATGATTCTGTCCTTAAACCACAGGATGTCATCTCCGTCTTTCCGGAAACATTGTTACTCCCCACTGTCTATACGTCTCCGCAAATGTGACATGCCCCTGTCATATTCCTGGGCTGCTACCCTTTCTTCACGGATGGTAGGGATAAAAGCTAAATTGTAGAGAGTTCTATGGGGAATCACATGCAATGGTGGCTCGCTCTCTTCCAACGGTGTGATGGTCAGATTGTTGGCGTGTGACTTGCGACTCAGCACATCCTCCACTACGTTTGCCTTGCCGGGGTGATAACGGATCTCTATTTCGTAATCCTTTATCAACTCCAACCATCTTTGCTGCCTCATGTTCCACTTTTTCTGAGTGGATATGTACTTGAGGCTCTTGTGGTTGGTATAAATGTACGAGGTTACCGAGTAGGCAGTGCCTCCACATTTTTGAGTGCGAGTACCACAGCAGCGAGCTCTAGGTCATAAGTGGGAAAATTTGCTTATGGTTTCTGAGCTGCTGTGATCCATACATGACCACCCTTCGGTCTTGCATCAGCACACATCCGAGCCCAATGCCAGATGCATCGCAGTACATATTGAACAGTTTTGTTGTGTTTGGCTGCGCCAAAACCGGTGCTGATGTTAAGTGCTTCACTAATGCCTTGAATGCTGCTTCACATGTTGGACTCCAAACATCTTTGGTAGTCTTCTTCAGCTGCTCTGTCATAGGCTTGGCAATCTTTGAGAAGTTCGGAATGAACCTCCAATAATATCCCGCGAGTCCGAGGAAACTCTGTACCTCGTGAACAGACCTCGGGGACTTCCAATGCAGCACTTGTGTGATCTTACTCAGGTCTACAGCGATGCCCTCCGCTGAGATGATATGCCCGGGAAAATGTACTTGTGATATCTAGAATTCACACTTGCTGAATTTCACGTATAGCTTGTGATCCCGCAGCCTTTGCAAGACTATACACAGGTGCTTCTACTGTTCTTCCTCCGACATGGAATAAACCAGTAGGTTGTCGATGAAGACCATGACAAACTTGCCCAGCTCCGGCATGAATACCGAGTTCATCAAGTACATGAACTGAGCTGGAGCGTTGGTGAGACCAAGGAACATGACAAGGTACTCATGAAGCCTGTACCTCGTCAAAAAGCTGTCTTTGAAATATCCTCAGCCCGTATCTCAATCTGATGGTACCCTGATCTTAAGTCCATCTTGGAAAATATCTTTGCTTTGACCAACTGATCAAACAATATGTCGATCTGTGGTAACGGGTACTTGTTCTTTATTGTCACAGTGTTAAGCATATGAACACCACACAAAGTTGTAGTGTTCCGTGCTTCTCCTTTGCAAACAATGCTGAATACCCCAAGGTGACGACTCAGTCGTATAAAACCATTGCTCATAGGGTTATTTAGCGGTGTTTTCCACTCTGGCCATTCATTAGGTGCCATTTGTATGGCCTTCGCAAACTCGGTGGTGTTCCCGGCGCAAGTTCGATCTTGAACTCTACGTCCCGTTCGGGTGGTATGCCCGGTAAACAATTGGGAAACACCTCCTGAATTTTACGTACCACCGGGCTGTCCTCTATCTTAACAGCATCCGAGTGGTTCAATATTGCAATCTGTTGCCGATTGGCACCCAGAAATAATGTATGAAGACCATGCCGTGGGGAGTTTGAGATTAACGGTTCAAAAACTGATGTTGTGAACCGCTTTGTGGTAATTCAACCACGATATCCCAAAAATAATGTCGATCTTCAGACCACAAGAATTAGGAGGTTCATGGGTTATAGTATAACCCGCAAACAAAGAGGTGCTCGGAAAGCAACATCACTTCTTGTAATGCTGCCCCGGCGAAGATATGAGGTATTGCCTCTTTGTAAAAGTGGTTTGGAGCTGATGTTGAGCCACAAAAGATTGACTAACAAAGCTAGGCGTGGCACCTGAGTCCAAGAGAATTAATACCGGTAGCTAATTTAGAGAAAACATCTCTGCTTACGCGGCTTCTCCTTCCGGAACATCATCACTCACTGTGTAGTGAATGTTGCCCCTTGTCCCTCTGTTCTACAGATATAGGTACGGGTCTGATCATTGAAAGTATGATGACCCGCAGCCTTAAATTACCTCCATACAATACCTAGCATAATGGCCCATCCGACCACAAGTAAAGCACGGATGTCTCTCCGGCTCTTCTGTAACTTGTGGTTGGAAGCTAGATACATATAGCTGCAGCAATGGAGCACAAACCACCGTCTGATGCTGCCGCTCTGGAGGTGATGCAAGTTCTGGTACTTGACCAGCAATCAACCTCTAAGGACTTAATCGTACAGGGGCCTACATTTCATCGAATGGCGTTCGGAACACCAACAGGTACTTTTGGGGCACATAACTTGTACTAGCCTGCATGATATCACTCATTTTCCTCCTCTGTACAGAACAGACCTTGATGCACTAAATATAGATTTTGATCCAGTTAGAAGCATTTTAATAACTCAAGTTGAATATCAAAGTTACATTTAACTCCAATATCTTTCGAACTAATATTCATATGCCTCTATATCACTTCTGGATCAAAATTTATGATTTTTCAAAGTTGACAGAATTCCTGGATAAAATTTGCCACCATCTCCTTTGTATGTGGCTGGTTTTATCACAGTTGTATATGCAAATACAATAGGAATCTGAACAAACTTTGAACTACAACAATGTTTCTTATCTCATAACCTTTCCAACGGTGTATCATATGACTATTAGGGATTTTCCTACAGAAAGTTATAAGTGTTATACAGAAACATCCAGGGAGGTTTGCATCTGTCCAGTTTTCTGAACAGTTTGCATTCAACTGGACATTCAACCAATTGGGCGTGTGATTTTGCCCTGGAGGTCTACAAAGAAGTTGTAGAGCACTTAAAAATATTTCCTTAACTGTATCATATACTTCAATTGGGTCAATCTTATCAGAGTTATGCTCTGCTAAAGTCCAGCAAAAATTTCTGCCAGAACAGAGCACTCTGTTTTTGAGAAACCTAGAAGTGTATCTATTCTCCCCTTTGAAGCTTAGCTCAAATGAGGAGTTCATTAACTAATATGTGTTTTCCAAATTCCATTTTTAGTTTAAAGTTATTCATGAATGATTTCTTCATAGGAAAGAAGTTATAAAGTGTAGTACGGTGGCGATGCACCGTAAGACATATGACGGTACTACGTTGCCACACAAAAGAAAATCCTAACCGGATTATACCGGCATATTCGTATCATAGGTGGCACTAAAAACATCACTCACAAACGTGTTATACTCGTACTACGGTTTCGTGGTTAACACCTGCATAAGTTGCACACAATCATCAGACTCGGCTGCTCACCGAGCCCGGTATCCATACAGTTCATACACCCGTCCGTCATCACTCGCACAGGTGTTCTCAAACCAAATACGCCTTGAGCTATGTGTTCACGTTATGGACCATGTGACGGGGTCTACTAAATTGCCCAAGGAACGCCAGGGACATACGTTGCTCGAATACCCCAAACGACATGAAGAGTCGTAGAGGATATTAAAGCGGGTCGGGTTACCTGCCACCCGTGAGGCTCCACCCTTCAGATTGTGCGCACTGGTGGACAGCGCTTACGTGCACCCCCAAGACATAGAACGTCCCGAGATGCACGATTTTCCGAAATAGCAAATAAGTTAGGTTGCCACCTTCATATTAGGCTAATAGTCGTCCTTATGCGGGCCTAGTACCGTATCCTCACCGTAACCTAAGTTTTTGTCGTAATACGATCCTTATTCCATACGCTATTACCAATGCGGCTCTGATACCATCCTGAGAGGGCCCAACACCACCCGTTAAGTCACGGGGATGTGGCACTCGCCCGGGAATCACATTGGGTGGTGCCGTGATACACGGCACCCAACAGCACACACATAAGGGAACATGTATTACATAAATCAAAAGCGGAAGCTTACAACTGTTTCTTTGTAAATAATTTACATCAAATAACTACAGCGGAAGACTATAATCATCTCACATCAAATAACTACTAAGCACTCGAGGAGAAGTCCAGCCCGCGAACTCTTCTCGCTAGCAACACGAAATCATACGGCAGCGGCCGGGTTCTCTACGTGTTAAATGACTCGGAAGTCTCCGAGTCTCACCGGACAAACTTCTCAATAGCACCGAGGTTAACCTGCAAAACCACTCATATAGCAAGCGTGAGCACATAGGCTCAGCAAGACTGACCCGTCTCACCTAAACATGTAACTCTAAATGCTAGGATTGCAATATGAAATAGGAAGGTCAGTTTCAAAAGACTCGCCTAATTATTTGAACCTTACTTTCAAGTTTTAGCAGCAGGTTGTGGAGAACTTCACGCTAAGGCACATGAGAGAACTGCAATCAAACAAGAAATACATTTCTCTCATGTACTTCGCCCAAAGTTGAAAAGAACTTTAATTACCTCTAAGCTACAACAAGACATTAACAAGCAACGTATAACTTTCAAATCAGCAAACTTTTAACATGTATCTAGTCTGTTCTTTCTGCGTCACGGTATAGTGAACAAGTGGTACTAACTGACCGCGATGGACGGTGATTATAATCGATTTACACCTGCAGGGTTACCTGAATAACCCGTCACGTACGCCCGTACTTGATGTTTCCTACAGCAACCATCACGGGCGTCGTACTATACCACCTTTCACCCGTCAGCCAAATGTTGAACCGGTCCAATCGTCCCGAGCAAGAGGTCTCTGCGCGCGCATCCACAGTGCCGCCAGCCGATTTACACCTCGAGCTCTCAACCTACCTTCTGAACGACCAGCTATGCCTCAACACCCAGCTACCCAAGTTACATCGGTTTCCCGGTTCCCATATAGCCGGTAGGTCTTCGGTACTGTTCTAGATTGTTCAACAGGCCCGCACATGGCTCAGTCCTCAATCGACACAAGCGGAGCTATAGCACCCAGGCCTTAAAGTCCTGCTGCCCTTACTCTCTGCTCGGTCTCATTTTTCTTGCCATGTGTTTCATTTGCTATCTTTACCCGAGCGATGTGCCTCTAGCCTATTCTCGCGAGTAGTTCCAACTACACGACTTGTACCGAATCCTACACCGTATTAGCATTGCAGTAGCTAACGAGGTTTTCAAACCTAATCCCAACCCAAGGTTTTCTTGGCTATGCATTTGGGTTTCAAACAAGACACTAATGCAAGAATTTATTGAGTGCTGAACGTAAGTTCTAAAAACAGTAAAACTTTGTAAAAAGGTTAATGCAAACCGCAGCTTGCCTGTTTTGCAGGGTAGTAGTATATAATAGAATTTAGTGATCTGCAATCCCTTGATCTTTCTGAGTCTCCTCAACTGATCCACACGTCAAGGGATGACTCCGTCGTAGTCCTTCGTCGTGAACCTTATCAACATGTATATGCATAATCTTTTATCTTGCAATTTAAAGACTTTAGAGATTAAAACTTCTTAAGAGCAGAGGCTGTGTGGAGATCCTAAGATGATGTTGTTGCCTCTGTTGTGCAAAGAACTCAAAGAAACTAAATCTACATTAGATGTTTCATTGCATCTCTAGCTAAGTTTCTAATGACATATAAGATGAGCTCTAAGGATTTGGACATAACTAAAGATCCTAATCTCCAATGACTTCAAAATTTTTACAGGAAGTCATACACTACACAGGGACTTAGCTTGCCAAATTGCAGCTGAAGTGGAAAGAAATTGTGTCTCCCATAATTTCCAGACCAACCCCCATGTTGTTCTTCACATACAATAGAATGGAGAACAAGGACAGGGAGATCCAACGCTCAATTTGAGCTGAAAGTTTGCATGTGAATTCCTGGTCACATGAAAGTGTTCTGGACCAAAACTGAACACTTTTCATTGAGTGTTTTATTGAGAATAATTCCCTAAACAATTAAGCAAAACGAAATTAATTCTAAATTAACTCACATGTTCATGCCCAACTTAGTGAAATACAATTTCAATTGTAGTTCATAGAGTCTGCATGAATTTTCCTATGATTTTTGGAGCTAAGAATTGCCCAGAAATGATTTTTCCAACCCTGGGACAAATTCTGAAAAGTCTATGTTCTACTTTCCAATTTTCAGAGACATAAGGAATTAACACCAAATTTGGCCAAGCAAATTAGGTTCAATGCCTCTGAAATTTTTACTGGAGTTCAAGTATTTCTGGAATAATCTCCTGCCATAATTTGGGAATTTTCCAATACATAGAACTCCTGGAGTAAACCCCACAAGATTTTCATTATACGAATTAATGAGGCAAATCCAGAGATTTTCATAAATATTAGGCTGCACCCCTGGACAGTAATCTTTGAGAGAAATCCAACATAATTTGTTTCACAATTTTTGGACATTCCTACACAAAGTTGTGGCTCTTCAAAGGTTGAACTGATAACTGGAAATCCTAAAATGTTTAAACGCTCACTGTGGGGCCCACCGGTCAGCCGTTTTCTTCAACCTCACGCCAAAGGCCCGAGCGGCGGTGCCTTCTGGCGAGGTTAGCTGGAACCTAGTTTCCAGTCACCTCGCGACCTCAAACTCGCCGCCCCCCTTAACTTTCGGTGCTGAACTCAGCTACAGGGTCACCGGCGGCCGAGGTTCACCGGAAACTAGCTCACCCGGTCACAGAGAGGGTTAAGACTCCGGCGAGGTCGGGTTCTATCATTTCTGCACCAAATGATCGTCTCTCGGGCTCTAGAGCATCAGGGAAACTGGTAGAAGTTAGTCATGGACTCTAACACCGGTGAAACGGCCGGCAACCTAGTGCTCCACGGAGACCCGAGGTGTTTTTCCATGGCGGCCCGAAAAACAGAAAGAACTTGGTCGTTTCTGGATCATTTAGCTCGATTCTTGGTTGTGGAGGAGCGCTAGGATGTGAGGAAGGTGTTTGCAAGCTTGCTCGGGCAGTAGTTACCCGAGTAACTTGAATTTCGTGGTAGACCGAGATCTACCCGAATACACTACGTTTCGGGAAATCTGGAAATTCTCCTCACTCAGTTGATGAATCGCTATACGGCTTGTGGCTCCACAACCTAGGGAAGATGGCACACCTTTATTGTGTAGAGGAGGGACGGTGAAAAGGGCTGTAGCTCGCTGTCCACGGTGAGCCGGTTGCGGTTCCGCCGTGAGCTTCGGTTCTTGGCGCCAAACCTCAAGTCAAGCCGAATAGCAGCTCACAGCTCCGAGGTGCGACAGGGAACAACTTGTGCACGCCCTTGCGTGCCTTTTCTGTGTTGGAAGCTCGAGCTGCTGCATCGCGGTGGTGGCTGGCGATCGGGAGACCGAGAGCGTCCTAGGCTGTTGTGTCGTTGTGGGGCAAACTACCGAGGCGAGAACGGAAGGAAGAAGCGAACTGCCTTCGGTGCACCCTCTGTGGAGTCGATCAGATCGAGCAAAGGATCGGCAAGCTGGAGCTGGCGCTGGAGGGAAGTCGGCAACGCTTGGCGCCGGCGTGCTGTCAGGCACGCACTCGACCGAGAGAAAACTGAGGCGGTGCCCTGTGTTGAGAAGCTGACAGACGGGGTCCACCTCTCTCCAATTTTTCCCTCACTGTGCTTTAAGATTCCCATGCAAACGTTGTCCAAATCTCATCAAATTTGGAGGGTAGGCCAAACATAATGTGTGGAATTTGAATATGTAATCTGATTTCAAAATTGAGCACATTTGGTTCAGTTTCCAAATTAAAATTTGAATTTGAATGTGCTCACAAATATTCCTTCGAATAAATGGTAGATGAGCTCCAAAATTCTCCAAACTTGGAACTTAAACTCTTGAACAATTGAGGAATGCATTGGTGAATTCACTCGAATGCATTTAGACAATCTGATCATGAATCCTTTTAAATGATTCAAATTTGTGTTTAAATCTCCCTCATCTTCTACTCACAAAGGATGTGCACATGAATGAGATTGGTGGAGTGAATTTCTTTCCTCATGTCAACCTGTGTTAAGTATGGGCTAAAGAAGATTTTTAACTCCCTCACATGACCATTTTGGGCTTCATTATTTCATGTGACACATGATCAAGAAATTCCTATGCCTTAACTTTGTTTTGTAAGTTGAAATCAAACTCTCCCAAAATATCTCCACGGTTTGCAAATGAGGAAATGCAATTACGTGGAGTTAAAAACTGAACTTCCTTTGGATAATTGAGCACAATTCATCCAAGTTCAATTATGTATTTGAATTCATTGTACATTTAGGTCTATTTTGAAAAATGGGTAGCAAATATCTTCAAAAATTCATGAGACATTGCTTACCCCCTAATTTGGACTTAAAGAATTCAAATATGAAACCTGATCCTTTGTTTGGCTGCTGAAAATGAGGTTTTGATCACAACAGTTTGCATTCCTATTGTTGCCCTCATTTGAAATTTGAGTTTAAAAATCTGGATCCCATTTCCCCTTGCAGATGAGAGCTTACACATGGGTTTTAAAATAACTTTGTCCCCCAACACTCAATTGATCCTAGGCTAGAGTGGTGGGACACTCATGTGTGTCATCACATGTGGAAAAATTTAAACAAGTCCAAATTTCATAACTTGAGATCAAATGGTGCTCAAACTTCAGTCCCTTTTTATTAAAAATCTTGGGACCTTTACATTGTTTCGGGTTCTTTTTATAACCAGAAAAAGAAGAGTCCTTCTCCGATTGGATTTCAAATAAGAGTCCTATTTGATTTGTGTTTGGATCTTAACAACTTATCTTCAATAGATTTGGTGCGGTAACAGCGTGAAATTTTGTCGGTTTCCCTTAGTACCAGGTATTCCCACGAGTACAGGAGAAAAACCGCTTAAAGATCTCGTCCTTCCGCAAGGATAAGCTCCGGAGGCTCCACGTGTCCAGCGGGGGCCTGGGCCTCTCTTTTCCGCAGGGGCGAGCTCCAGTTGCGCCAGGCGTCTGGCGGACGGGACTTCCCTCTCCCTCAGAGGCAAGCTCCGCGTGCGCCACGTTTCTGGTCGGTTGGGACCTCCCCTCTCTCCAGAGACGAGCTCCACGTACTCCACGTGTCAGTGCCGGACCCCCTTTCTTTGGAGGTGGGCTCCGAGAGTGCCACGTGTCAGTGCCGGACCTCCCCTCTCTTCGGAGGTGGGCTCCGAGAGTGCCACATGTCAGTGCCTTCTCCTCGGAGGTGAGCTCCGAGGATGACACGTGTCCCGCAGTGTCTTCTCCTCGGAGGTGAGCTCTGAGGGTGACACGTGTCCAACAGTGTTGGACCTCTCGGAAGCGAGCTCCGAGGGTGACACGTGTCCAGCGGGCCGGACGTCTCAGAGATGAGCTCTGAGAGAGACACGTGTCCTGCGGGGTTGGGCCTCGCTTCTCTGCAGTGACAAGCTCCGAAGGCGACACATATCCTGCGGGGCTGGCCTCGCTTCTCTGCAGAGGCTAGCTCCGGGGGCAACACGTGCCCCACGGGGTCGGACCTCGCCCCTTTCTGCAGAGGCAAGCTCCAAGCCTGCCACGTAGCCAGTTGGTGCCGAACCGCACCCCTTTCGCAGGGATGGGCTCCGAAGGCGCCACGTGGCCAGCGGGCCACGGGAAGTGCCTACAGCGCTCCTCGGCGAACTGGAATTGTCTCTTTTTGTCTATATTCCACATTCTTTCTCCGTTTCTGCTTCTTTTAAAATGTTTTCTCTATATGAAATATGAATGCATGCATGGTTACAAAATTGAGGGTGTTACACGTCTCCTCCTCGGGAGTCCCTTCCTCATAAACCCCTGCAAAAGCTTCAAACACAAGCAGTGAGCACGATGGCTCAGCAAGACTGACCCGTCTCTCCTATACATGAAACTTCTACATGAACGATTTATGGTACATGAGGTAAATAATTTGCAAAGGAATCGCCTAATTATTTGAACCTTACTTTCAAGTTTTTGCAGCAGGTTGTGAAGAACCTTACGCGAAGGCACATGAGAGAGCCGCAATCAAACAAGAAACACATTTCTCTCATGTACTTTGCCCAAAGTCGGAAAGAACTTTAATTAGCTCTAAACTACAACAAGACATTAACAAGCAAGGTATATCATTCAAATCAGCAAACTTTTAACATGAACCTGGCCTTTTCTTTCTACATCATGGTACAGTGAACAAGTGGTATTCACTGACCATGAGGGACGGCGATTATAATCGATTTACACCTGCAGGGTTACCTGAATAACCGGTCACGTACGCCCGTACTCGATGTTGCCTACAGCAACCATCATGGACGTCGTACGCAACCACCTTTCACCCGTCAGCCAAATATTGAACCGGTCCTATCGTCCTGAGCAAGAGGTCTCTGCACGCACATCTGCAGTGCCGCCAGCCGATTTACACCTTGAGCTCTCAACCTTCCCTCTGAACGACAGGCAATGCCTCAATACCCAGCTACCCGAGTTACATCGGTTTCCCAGTTCCCATATAGCTGGTATGTCTTCTGTACTGTTCTAGCTTGTTCAACAGGCCCGCACACGGCTTGGTCCTCAATCGACACAAGCGGAGCTATAGCACCCAGGCCCCAAAGTCCTGCTGCCCTTACTCTCCGCTCGGTCTCATTTTTCTTGCCATGTGTTTCATTTGCTATCTTTACCCGAGCGATGTGCCTCTAGCCAATTCTCGCGACTAGTTCCAACTACTCGACTTGTACCGAATCCTACACTGCCTTAGCATTGCAGTAGCTAACGAGGTTCTGAAAACCTAATCCCAACCCAGGGTTTTCTTGGCTATGCATTTGGGTTTCAAACAAGACTCTAATGCAAGAATTTATTGAGTACTCAAACTAAGTTCTCAAAACCGTAAAACTTTGTAAAAAGGTTAATGCAAACCGGAGCTTGCCTTGCTGCTCTTGGTCGTAGGCTAGCTCCTCTTCCGGAGTGACAAAGTCTAAGACTTCGGGTTCCTCCTCAACCTTAGTGACTACATGAGATAACATGTATATGTGTCAATTTAAATGCATTTGAATTGAATTTGAACTTGTGAAGACTATAAGCCTTACTATACAGACCCAATGACTCTGAAATCTTTACTGTGGTTTGGTTACAACCTAAACAGAGACTTGGCCAAGTTTTATTTGCAGCAAAGCTCATTTGAGCTCTCCACAAATAACTATGTACTTGACCTCAATTGGTGTTCTTAGGGCGTTCTAGGGATTTTCATGGAGCAAGCCACAACTTTCTGAAAACTACATTTTCAGAGGGTTATAGTGGAGTTGGTTTCACTTAATTGGAAGGTTCCTAGCTAAAGATGTGAGCTAAACAATTTCAGAGAAATTCAAAAAAAAATGTTTCTGGACATTTTCTATTTTCTCTGGAACAGTTTCATTAATCACACCATTAGGTGAATCAAATGAGCTCAAATGGATCTGAAATTTTTATGATAGTTCATAGATATTTTGGTGAACATCCCAGCAAAAATTCAGAATTTTCCTTCAAAGGGTTCTCCAGTTAAAATTATAAACATTTTAAATTTTAAAGAATTAATTCTGGAGAACTAAAGATTTTCATGAAGTGAAACTTGATTTTATGGAAAGTACTCAGAGAGCTGAATCCAACAAAATTTAGTTCACTCGATTTGGAGTTTCCTAGCCAAAGTTATGTGGGTTTGAAGTTTGAACTAAAACAGAAAATCAGGGAAATGTTTAAAACACTGCACGTGGGTCCCACGCACAGTGTCTTCGTCTACCTCCCGCCAGCGCCCGAGCGCGCACGTCCAGCGATGGTGGCACAGTTTGTTCTCGGCCGCTACTGCCTAATTTTTTATGCGGTTTCTTCCTACGTGATCCTTGGAGCACGGCGCACATGCCGGGCACCTTCTCGGACCTCGACATCGCCGGAAACCTAGTCGGCGACTAGGGAGGCGGAAGATGAGCTCGGGTCCGACGGCTCTAGCTCGTCTCGGCGGTGAACACGATCAACCAATGGATTGCAACGCACCACTGGGGCACGAGGAAGCTATCCCTACCCTCCTCTTGGCCAGAGATCGCCGGGAAAGTAGACTTCACTGGTGACCCGAGCCGTTTTCACCAGCGATGGCCAAATTCCGGTGCTCTGCTCACTGGGTTGATCATCACCGCTAGGATTTGGCTGAAGTGACCGTGAGGTGCTACTCTAGCTTCAGCTCTACCCGGATTACCAGTTATCAAGTGATCACGATGAATTTTGAGTTTTGGTCCTCGGTGTTCTATACGGTGATCCCCGGGAAAAATGGAAATTCCGGCTAACCGGCGCTAAGAGGGACCTAGGGGGTTCGGAGAGAGCTACTAGACCTTGATGCTAACCTCAGAGACACGTTTGTCGTTCTGGAGAAGCTTTGCGCTGCTCGGGCGACGGCGTCGAGTCGGAGGAGCTCTCGGGTTGACAGATCAATGGAAGATCGGCTCGGACAAGCTCCACTGAAACTGATCACGAGCAGCTGAGGGCTGTAACACGTCGAGCAAGGGCCGGCGGTGCCATTTGTGGCTTTAGCTCATGGTGGAAGGCACTGCTTTGGCCGGTCGACGGCGAGGTGATGCGGTGGGGCTGTGCGGCGATCGGCTCGGGTTTCTCAGCGCTGGGCACGTTGAGGCGGTGTGAAAACGGGCTGCTGCCGGCGGCAGCTCGCAGCTAAATAGCTGGGGACGTCGGTTCGTGACTCTGATCGGTGACCAGGAGGTGGCAGAGGTCGGCAGCGCCGTGGCAACCTCGTGGGCGTGCGCAAGACCCGAGCTGCGGCGACTTCAGTCGGTTAAAACACTGGTGAGGCTGACATGTGGATCCCACCCCGGTTTTAACCTCTGAAATTGAATTTTCCCCACTGCTCTAAACATTAGAGACCCAAATGACCTTGGTCATTTGAATTATCTACCCTCTGGCCATTTGAATTGGATAGAATTCAAATTGGGGTTTGTTTTGAAAATATTTTCAGCACCTATGCAGTTTGAAATTCAAATAAAGTTTGAATTTGCTAAACTTAGCTCATGTCAAGATCAACTCCAAATGGAGTGAAAATGGGTGGGTGAGCTCACAAAAATGTGATGAGTAAGAATATGCCTCCCACTTTTGAATTCATGGGATGGAAGTAGCTTGAATTTGAATTTGAGTTCAAACTACCCTTTTTCTAGTTATACCAAAAAAAGACCTCAAAAGGTTTTTGATTTGGGTAAAATTTGGCATGGACATTTATAGCAAGGTGTAGGAGTTTTTCATATCCCCGACTTCGAATTGTAATGTGCTTCTTCTCCGGTCCGCATACTGTTTTTGTCGGGATTGAGCGGCTTTTAGGTTCGCTTGGATCAGCCGAACCTTTTTCTCCGCGTTATTGACAATATCAATCCCGAAGGTAACTCTTTCGCCAGACTCACACCAATTTAGTGGTGTGCGGCATTTTCTCCCGTATAGCACCTCGTAGGGCGCCATCTTGATGCTGGCTTGGTACCCATTGTTGTACGAGAACTCGGCCAACGGTAAGTGATCATCCCAATTCTTACCTTGGTTGATAGCGCAAGCTCGTAGCATATATTCTAAAATTTGGTTTACCCGTTCGGTTTGCCCATCCGTTTGGGGGTGGTACTCTGAACTACGGATCAGCTTCGTCCCCAATGCAGCGTGTAGCTGCTCCCAAAAACGGGACACAAATAAAGTGCCCCAATCCGATATGATGGTACCGGGTACGCCGTATAAGAATAGGATCCGTGAGATGTACAATTCAGCGTACTTCTTGGCGTTGTTGTTGGTATTGACCGGGATAAAATGGGCAACTTTGGTGAGCCGGTCGACGATCACCCACACAGAATCATGCTTCTAAAAAGTGGTGGGTAAACCGACGATGATGTCCATGCTCACATCTTCCCACTTCCAGGCCGTAACGCCCAGTGGTTGTAACAGTCCCGGCTTCCTCATGTGGTCTGCCTTCACCCTTCGACATGTATCACACTCGGACACGTACTTCGCGATCTCCCGCTTTATCCGTGTCCACCAAAACTTGTTTCTGAGTTCTTGATACATTTTGTTACTGCCGTGGTGAATAGAAAACTTTGACAAGTGAGCCTCGTCAAAGATTTTCTTCTGTAACTCCGGGTTACGTGGTACGACGATCCCTTCCTTGAACCATAGGATGCCGTCTCCGTCTTTACAGAAATATTTAGCTCCCCACTGTCTATACGTCTCCGCAAATGCGACATGCCCTTGTCATGTTTCTGAGCTGCCGCTATCTCTTCACGGATGGTGGGGATCAAAGCTAAGTTGTAGAGAGCTCCATGTGGAATCACATGTAATGGTGGCTCACTCTCTTCCAATGGTATGATGGTCAGATTATTGACGTGTGACTTGCGACTAAGCGCATCCGCCACTATGTTCGCCTTGCCGTGGTGATAATGGATCTCTATTTCGTAATCCTTTATCAACTCTAACCATCTTTGCTGCCTCATGTTCAACTCTTTTTGAGTGAATATGTACTTGAGGCTTTTGTGGTCAGTATATAAATGCACGAGGTTACCGAGTAGGTAGTGCCTCCACATTTTAAGTGCGAGTACCACGGCAGCGAGCTCCAAGTCATGAGTTGGATAATTCTGCTCATGGTTTCTCAGCTGCCGTGATCCATACGCGACCAATCTTGGGTCTTGCATCAGCACACATCCGAGCCCAATGCCAGATGCATCGCAGTACACATCGAACGGTTTTGTTGTGTCCGGCTGCGCCAAAACCGGTGCTGATGTTAGGTGCTTTACTAAGGCCTTGAACGCTACTTCACATGCTGGACTCCAAACATATTTGGTAGCCTTCTTCAGCAGCTCCGTCATAGGCTTGCAACCTTTGAGAAGTTCGAAATGAACCTCCGATAATACCCTGCAAGTCCGAGGAAACTCCGCACCTCATGAACAGTTCTCGGGGACTTCCAATTTAGCACTTGGGTGATCTTACTCGGGTCTACAGCGATGCCCTCCGCTGAGATGATATGCCCGAGAAAAGGCACTTGCGATATCCAGAATTCGCACTTGCTGAATTTCGCGTATAGCTTGTGATCCCGCAGCCATTGCAAGACTATACACAGATGCTTCTTGTGTTCTTCCTCCAACTTGGAATACACCAATATGTCGTCGATGAAGACCACGACAAACTTGTCCAGCTCCGGCATGAATACCGAGTTCATCAAATACATGAAGTGAGCTGGAGCGTTGGTGAGACGAAGGAACATGACAAAGTACTCATGAAGCCTGTACCTCATCGAAAAGCTGTCTTTGAAATATCCTCAGACCATATCTCAATCTGATGGTACCCTGATCTTAAGTCCATCTTGGAAAAAGATCTTTTCTTTGACCAACTGATCAAACAATATGTCGATCTGTGGTAACGGGTACTTGTTCTTGATGGTACGGCGTTTAATGGACGATAATCCACGCAAACCCGCAATGCCTCGTCTTTCTTCTTCACAAATAATGCCGAACAGCCCCATGGCGAGGAGCTCGGCCTAATAAAACCCTTCTCCAGCTGGTTCGTTAGCTAAGTCTTCAGTTCAGCCAACTCCTTGGGCGCCATCTTGTACGGCCTTCGGGATATTGGCATGGTTCCCGGTGCAAGTTCAATCTTGAACTCCACCTCTCTGTCGGGCCGCATTCCCCGTAAATCATCCGGGAATACATCAGGCAACTCGCGGACTACTGGAATGTCTTCCAGTCTGATAGTTGTGGACTGATAGACACTTGGAAGTTTTATCTCTGGACTGTCCAGAAATAAAGAGCGTGACTCGTGCATTTCTGAGTGTAGATGCACGACTCGGAGGACGGTGTCTAAAACAGCCGTGGCGGGTTAACCACGACATCCCTAGGATGACATCAACCTTCTATCCCTCTAAAATTATGGGAGACGTAGGGTACACTCTACCCGCTAAGCACAATGGTGCCTTTGGAACCATCATGCTTGCTGAAATCTTCTCACCCGGTGAACAAATCAAGTTATGGACTATCGGTTTGCCCGCCACACATTAGTGGGGTTCCGAGGCTGATTCCTCCACGGAAGTTGCGGTGCAACTCCGCCGCCTTGCCTCTCAGGACAATTGTTGGCGAAGTGTCCTGGACGACCACATTTGTAGCATGTGGCTGCTACTTGGCCGGTGCTTGGGGGACGAAAGCCCAGCATGCGGTGCTGAGGTGCATACGCACGGGGCATCACCCACTGTTGTTGTTGTTGCTGCGGAGGTGGTACTGGCAGTACCGGCCGGAATGCCGGTGGAGAATATGGTCGACTGTGGAATGGCATCAGCCTCTGTTGTGGCTGCCAGCGTGGACCCGATGGTGGGCGATTCACCATCTGGTATTTTTAAGAAGGACCACCTCCTTCTCCGCTGCTTTGCGGCGCGCTTCGGTTCCTTTCCGCCGCCGCTAACTCCTTGCCGGAGTCCTCCTGAACAATCGCAGCATCAATTATATCGTTGAGGCTGTCGCGATTGAACATCGCCAGCTTGTACATCAGGAGCGGGTTAAGCCCTTGGTAGAAATGATCCCGCCGCTTCTCGTCGGTATCGGCATGATACGAAGCATAGAGCGTAAGATCATTGAACGCCCTGGAGTATTCCAGCGCGTTCTGGCTCCCATGCCGCAGGCGTAAGAACTCCTGTGTCTTCCTCTTCATGAGACCCCGCGGTATGTGATAGGCCCTGAAGGCCGTCCGGAATTCCACCCAGGTCATAACTCGCTTGGTGGGCTGCGAAGCACAGTAGTTCGCCCACCACGCGCTCGCGGATCCCTGGAGCTGTTGGACCGTGAACTGAGTCTTGCGCTGCTCACTCACTTGGAGCAGCCTGAACTTCATCTCCATCGTGTGGAGCCAGTTGTCCGCATCGAGGGGTTCATCCGCCCTTGAGAATACCGGAGGATCAGTAGCCAGAAAGTCAAAGTAGGAGCTCTGTTGGCGCTCCTCACGATCTTGACGCCTCTTTGGTTGAGACGTATTTGCAATGAGGGTTTGCAGCAACTCCGTGTGCTGCTGATGAGAGCCCACCATCGCTGCCACAATATCAGCCAAAGTAACCGTTGGCGGTGGCGGTGGCGGTTGTTGCTGTCGCCGTTGCTGCTGTTGCTGTCCCGAGGAATCCTCGGGAGGCAGTTGGGAGGTCTCTCCCCGTTGACTGGAACCCCCAACGTTTGGGTTGGCACGAGTACGAGTCATTTTCAAACTCAAAACACCAGCGATCAGCACATGTCAAACTTAAAATTCCATATGAAACAGTAGGTATTGAAGTGACGCATGAATAATTTGCACAACATTGACATATATTGATAAAGCATAAACTTTATACAAGATATATTAGTCGCGGGTCCCTGAGAAGTCGTGCTCATGTCGTCACTACCTATACATACACTACTGTCTACACGACATGTCACCGATTACAAAAGTTTGGGTTACATCACCCTAGCTGCCCTACCTGGCAACGGTAACCTCCTACTCGGAGTAGAACTCGACCTCCTGTGGGCCGTCCTCCTCCGCTACCTCTGCTGGTGGCTCTGGGTCCGTGACTTCCTCTTCCGGTTCGGGTTCCCCCATTGCCGGAAGTCCCAAGACCACGGGTACGGCACATAACACCGGTATTACCATTACCGGAGGTACGAGGTCCTGCAACGCGTGCACCTCGTCCATGGCTTGGTTGTAGTCCTCTTCCCAGCCTTGCCCCTCCTCAATAG
This sequence comes from Neostapfia colusana, assembly GCA_030760725.1. NCBI lineage: Eukaryota > Viridiplantae > Streptophyta > Magnoliopsida > Poales > Poaceae > Neostapfia > Neostapfia colusana. Next base: position 57,217,122 of record JASWHV010000006.1, on the reverse strand, counting down.
CATCGTCCCACTCTTGAGTAAGGACCTCATTCTGCTGGGTCAGAGCCTGCACCTGTTGTTGCAAAGCCGTGATGTCGATACGGCTTTTCTTCTTCGCCTTCTTCAGACGATGCAACTGATTATGTTGTTCGTTCAGTTGCTTAATCGTCGGATGGAGAACATTGCGGAGTGCGCTGTGAGCACTCTCTAAATGGTCTCCACGGCCGGTGCTTTCTTTTAGCTTTGCAGCAAGACCATCCATATGAACAGCTTGTCTGTCCATAACGGCTTTTCCTGCCTTCAATTGGAGGCTGAGGTTCGCCTCCGCGGGATTGTACCTCGGGTAACCTGGATCTGTTGCCTCCATGTACCTCCCTTCCCACACATGATTAGCCCGTCCCTCCACCGGAACGAGCGTGTATGGAGTGCCCTCCATAGCTCTCACGTGTAGTTGGCAGAAGCACGACATGGTGTCGCTAGCTGTCACTTGCCACATTTCTTCTGGCTGTCTACCTCTCACCGTGACGGTGAACGGCGCCCAACCGGGTGGCTTAGGTCCTGCAGGAACTTCGACATGGATTGCCCATGTCTTGTTCCCCTCATCGCCTTATTCCTTGGCAAAGTACTGTGGCATCTTGCTGTACCCGAAATATTGAAGCATTTGCCTCAAAGTTTCCAGATAGCCGCTGCGGTGAGAATAGTGGGATTCCACCCACCCGTTCTCCAACTGTCTATCCACTGTCATCTGTAAGAACATATTTGAGAAATGTCAAATATTTATTTGAACAGTAAACCATTGAGTTCTAACATAAAACATGTCATTGAACCCATGAAACTTGGAAGCATAGTTCAACTTAAACAAGTTTGACTGCTGATCTGCTGTCCACTATGACAGCCCTGACCAGTTTCCATTTCAACCTGATTTAGACCATCCTAAAGCAAAACCAATTCTGGAGCTCCACATCAAAGTTAAAGCTAACTTCAATAGATTCCCAGAAAGTATTTGCTTGGCCTAAGGTATGCCCTGGTTCAAAAGTTATGAGATGTCAAAGTTGATAGAATTTCTGGAGAAAATTGGACAGCACCTCCCTGCTTGAGGTACTGATTTGATCAAAGAATTCAAGTTAACTCTACACCAAATTTGACAAAACTTTCTGTTACAAAGTTGTAACCCATCTCATGAACTTTTCAGAACTACCTCATTTTCTATTTTTGGATTTTTATGCAGTAAGTTATGCTCAATTTACAGAGAGTATTTGCTCTGCCCTGTTTTCTGGACAGTTTCAACTCTACTGCATTTTTCGATTAGTTAAGGGATGAACACCTCTGGACCTCAACAGAAAAGTTGTAAAGCTCTTCCAATGATTTCCAGAATTGTATCATATGACCCTAACCTTGAAAGGACTCAGCCTCTAACCTCTGATTAACTTCAGCCCTATTTCAGCTGAAAAAAGAGGAATCTGTCCTTAGTATCCTATAAGTTGAAAACTTATTAACTTTGAACATCCTGATTAAGGGAAGGAGTTAAATCAAAGTTTTAGTGCCCTGGATTAAAACTTTCCAGTTTTACAATGAAGTTGTTCATTTGGTGGAGTGTGACGTCGATGCGTCACCAGATCATGTCGGTACTACGTCCTCACAAAGAAAAACCTATACTGGACTTAGCCGGCTTCGTTAGTTCAGTGGCACTAAACGTCTCTCGCACACGGATGCTACACGTCTACCGATTCGTGGTCAGACTACCTCCAAATAACTCACACAATCGTCAGACTCGGCTGCACACCGAGCCCGGTGTCCATACAGTTCGTACACCCGGCCGTCATCACTCGCCCGTATGTTCTCAAGCCAAACACGCCTTGAGCTACGTGTTCACGTTACTGACCATGTGACGGGGTCTCCCAAATTTCCTATACATGCAAAAGCTTCAAACACAAGCAGTGAGCACGATGGCTCCGCAAGACTGACCCGTCTCTCCTATACATGAAACTTCTACATGAACGATTTATTGTACATGAGGTAAATAATTTGCAAAGGACTCCCCTAATTATTTGAACCTTACTTTCAAGTTTTTGCAGCAGGTTGTGAAGATCCTTACGTGAAGGCACATGAGAGAGCCGCAATCAAACAAGAAACATATTTCTCTCATGTACTTTGCCCAAAGTTGGAAAGAAATTTAATTAGCTCTAAACTACAACAAGACATTAACAAGCAAGGTATATCTTTCAAATCAGCAAACTTTTAACATGAATCTGGCCTTTTCATTCTACGTCACAGTACAGTGAACAAGTGGTACTCACTGACCATGAGGGACGGTGATTATAATCAATTTACACCTGCAGGGCTACCCGAATAACCCGTCACGTACACCCGTACTCAATGTTGCCTATAGCAACCATCACGGACGTAGTACACAACCACCTTTCATCCGTCAGCCAAATATTGAACCGGTCCTATAATCCCGAGCAAGAGGTCTCTGCGCGCGCATCCGCAGTGCCGCCAGCCGATTTACACCTCGAGATCTCAACCTACCCTCTGAACGACAGGCAATGCCACAATACCCAGCTACTCGAGTTACATCGGTTTCCTGGTTCCCATATAGCCGGTAGGTCTTTGGTACTGTTCTAGCTTGTTCAACAGGCCCGCACACGGCTCGGTCCTCAATCGATACAAGCGGAGCTATAGCACCCAGGCCCCAAAGTCCTGCTGCCCTTACTCTCCGCTTGGTCTCATTTTTCCTGCCATGTGTTTCATTTGCTATCTTTACCCGAGCGATGTGCCTCTAGCCTATTCTCGCTAGTAGTTCCAACTACTCGACTTGTACCGAATCCTACACTGTCTTAGCATTGCAGTAGCTAACGAGGTTTTCAAACCTAATCCCATCCCGGGGTTTTCTTGGCTATGCATTTGGGTTTCAAACAAGACTCTAATGCAAGAATTTATTGAGTGCTCAAAGTAAGTTCTTAAAACAGTAAAACTTTGTAAAAAGGTTAATGCAAACCTGAGCTTGCCTTGTTGCTCTTAGTTGTAGGCTAGCTGCTCTTCCAGAGTGACGAAGTCTAAGACTTCGGGTTCCTCCTCAACCTTAGCGACTACATGAGATAACTTGTATATGTATCAATTTAAATGCATTTGAATTGAATTTGAACTTGTCAAGACTATAAGACTTACTATACAGACCCAATGACTCTGAAATCTTTACTGTGGTTTGGTTACAATCTAAACAGATACTTGGCCAAGTTTTATTTGCAGCAAGTCTCATTTGAGCTCTCCACAAATAACTTTGTACTTGACCTCAATTGGTGTTCTTAGGGCGTTCTAGAGATTTTCATGGAGCAAGCCACGACTTTCTGAAAAATAGATTTTCAGAGGGTTATAATGGAGTTGGTTTCACTTAATTTGAAGGTTCCTAGCTAAAGATGTGAGTGAAACAATTTCAGAGAAATTCAAAAAAAATGTTTCTGGACATTTTCTATTTTCTCTGGAACAGTTTAATTAATCACACCATTAGGTGAATCAAATGAGCTCAAATGGATCTGAAATTTTTATGGTAGTTCATAGATATTTTGGTGAACATCCCATCAAAATTTCAGAATTTTACTTCAAAGGGTTCTCCAGTTAAAATTCTAAACAGTTTAAATTTTAAAGAATTAATTCTGGAGAACTAAAGATTTTCATGAAGTGAAACTTGATTTGCTGGAAAGTACTCAGATAGCTAAATCCAACAAAATTTAGTTCACTCGATTTGGAGTTCCTAGCCAAAGTTATGTGGGTTTGAAGTTTGAACAAAAACTGAAAATCAGGGAAATGTTTAAAACACTGCACATGGGTCCCACACACAGTGTCTTCGTCTACCTTCCGCCAGCGCCCGAGCGCGCGATGGTGGCGCGGTTCGTTCTCGGCCGCTACTACCTAATTTTCGAAGCGGTTTCTTCCTACGTGATCCTTGGAGCACGGTGCACACGCCGGGCACCTTCTCGGACCTCGACATTGCCGGAAACCTAGTCGGCGATGGCGGAGGCGGAAGATGAGCTCGGGTCCAACGGCGCTAGCTCGTATTGGCAGTGAACACAATCAACAAATGGGTCGCAAAGAACCACTGGGGCACGAGGAAGCTATCCCTACCCTTCTCTTGGCCAGAGATCGCCGCGAAAGTAGACTTCACCTGCGACCCGAGCCGTTTTCACTGGCGATGGCCAAATTCCGGTGCTCTGCTCACTGGGTCGGTCATCACCGCTAGGATTTGGCTGAAGTGACCATGAGGTGCTACTCTAGCTTCCGCTCAACCCGGATTACCAGTGATCAAGTGATCACGATGAATTTTGAGTTTTGGTCCTCAGTGTTCTATACAGTGATCCTAGGGAAAAATGGAAATTCCGGCTAACCGGTGCTAAGAGGGATCTAGGGGGTTCGGAGAGAGCTACTAGACCTCGATGCTAACCTCAGAGACACGTTTGTCACGTTGGAGAAGCCTTGCTCTGCTCGGGAGATGGCATCGAGTCGGAGGAGCTCTCGGGTTGACAGAGCAATGGAAGATCGGCTCGGACAAGCTCCACTGAAGCTGATCACGAGCAGCTGAGGGCTGTAACACGTCGAGCAAGGGCCGGCGGTGCCGTTTGTGGCTTTATCTTGTGGTGGAAGGCACTTCTCTGTCCGGTCGACGGCGAGGCAATGTGGTGGGGCTGAGCGGCGATCGGCTCGGGTTTCTCAGCGCTGGGCACGTTGAGGCGGTGTCAAAACGGGCTGCTGCCGGCGATAGCTCGGAGCTAAATAGCTGGGGACGTCGGTTCGTGGGTATGATCGGCGACCAGGAGGTGGCAGCAGTCGGCAGCGCAGTGGCGACCTCGTGGGCGCACGCAAGACCCGAGTTGCGGCGACTTCAGTCGGTTAAAACACTGGTGAGGCTGACATGTGGGTCCCATCCTGGTTTTAACCTCTGAAATTGAATTTTCCCCACTGCTCTAAACAGTAGGTACCCTAATAACCTTGGTCATTTGAATTATCTACCCTCTGGCTATTTGAATTGGATAGAATTCAAATTGGGGTTTGTTTGAATATATTTTCAGCACCTATGCAGTTTGAAATTCAAATAAAGTTTGAATTCGCTAAACTTAGCTCATGTCAAGATCAACTCCAAATGGAGTGAAAATGGGTGGGTGAGCTCACAAAAATATGCTGAGTAATAATATGCCTCCCACTTTTGAATTCATGGGATGGAAGTAGTTTGAATTTGAATTTGAGTTCAAACTACCCTCTTTCTAGTTATACCCAAAAAAGACCTCAAAAGGGTTTGGATTTGGGTGAAATTCGGCATGGACATTCCTAGCAAGGTGTAGGAGTTTTTCATATGCCCAGCCCCTTATGATGCATGTGGGAAACGCCACTTTTGCATTTTGTGAGTTTATTCTCTAATGAGCATGTTGATGGTATTTACTTGCTCTTCAAATGTATTCATCAAGTTTCTTCAAATGAAGTGTGTGTGTGGTGATGAACATTTTGAATATGTGCCAAAAACTTAGGCCCTTACACTGTCCTAGAAATATTATCACGGACGGTTCACCTCAACTCCCCACTACACCGTCCTTAGTCCCTCATACTAGACAATCCAGTTCCGGAAGTTTCAGCCGCCTATACTACTGAAGCTTCCAAGTTAGAGGACATCCCTGTAGTCCGAGAGTATTCTGACGTGTTCCCGGATAATCTCCCGGGGATGCCACCTGAACGGGATGTTGAGTTCAAGATAGAACTTGCACCCAGGACTACACCAATATCGCGGAGACCGTATAAAATGGCTCTGAACGAGCTGGCTGAGTTGAAGGAACAGCTCAATGATTTGTTGAGCAAGGGTTTCATTAGGCCGAGTTCCTCGCCTTGGTGTTGCTCGGCGCTGTTCGTCAAGAAGAAAGATGAAACCTTGAGGCTGTTTGTGGATTACCGGCCGCTCAGCGCTGTCACCATCAAGAACAAATATCCACTGCCCCGTGTCGACATCCTGTTTGATCAGCTTGTGGGTGCAAGTGTGTTCTCGAAGATGGATCTTCGCTCCGGGTATCATCAAATAAAAATCCCGGCGTAGGATATCCCGAAGACGGCTTTCTCGACGAGATATGGTGTATATGAATATCTCGTCATGTATTTTGGTATCACTAACGCTCCGGCACATTTCATGTATCTCATGAACTCGGTGTTCATGCCAGAGCTGGACAAGTTCGTTGTGGTGTTCAATGATGATATCTTGGTTTACTCCAAGACAGAAGCAGAACATGCCGAACACTTGAGAATCGTTCTTCAACAATTGCGGGACCATAAGCTCTATGCGAAATTCAGAAAATGGGAGTTTTGGATCAGCCAAGTGCCATTTTTGGGACATATCATCTCAGCGGAAGACATTGCGGTTGACCCAAGCAAAATCGAGCAAGTGCTGAAATGGAAAGCGCCCACTTCTGTCCATGAAGTCAAAAGCTTCCTCGGTTTAGCGGGATATTACCGGAGATTCATTCCATGCTTCTCCAAGCTTGCTAAGCCGATGACAGAACTACTGAAGAAGGGAACAAAATATGTTTGGAACTCAGCATGTGAAGGAGCGTTCCAAGAATTGGTGAAGCATCTCACAACAACCCCGGTCTTAGCTCAACCGGATACGACCAACTGAATGAATCATTCTTTCTACAGAGGTCAATCTTTGCCTATTAGGCAAGAGGATAGCAAGTTCGAAATTCTGTCTCGGTAGGACATGGATTTCTATTACTATGAAATTCATAAATAAAAATGAAGTAGTTAATGGGAGGGCTACCATTATCCTTTTTCTTGTATGTGTTCCTAAGAGAAGGAATTTGTCCATTTCATGTTTTGAGGTCTCAAAAAAAAGGGTGTGGAAACAGATAGAAACTCTTTCTGCGGGACAGCTAAAGGCCGCCCTGGAGAGTAGGATCCTCCTGCGAAAGCGAAACGACGACGGCTCCATACCGGGTGGTAATACACAAATGGTATGGGACGCCTCAACGCATTTCGGGGAGAACCAGCTAGCTCTGGGTTCGAGTGGCATTTCACCCCTAACCTAGAGGACTAGAGAGGAAGGACTAACTCGGAGATAAATCATTCAATAGCGGATAAGAATCGGGTTCATAGAATGGTGAAAGCGCCCACAAACCTAGAAAGCCAAAATGGGTCAAAAACTAGGTTCGGACTTTGAGAAAAAATGCAGTTATTAAGAGATCGAGTGTGGACATTCGTCTTTATCAACCTGCGGCTAAGGAGAATCAAGCTCCATTTAGTGGTTTGTTCTTAGACCGACTCAAGCGATTGAGAGTAAGAACAAGTCAATCCAACAAGGAGCTACGTACGGGGTGATCTATAAATAAAGAAAAGGGGGAATTCCCTTGGGACTTCTAGTTTCTCATCTTTCTAGAAGAATCCCAAGGTGAACTCTGTGATTTTTAAGCAGGTCGCTCGAACATTGTCTGATTTTTTTTGAAGAGACTCGATCTTATGTATCTACTTATTGTCTTTTTGCCTTTGCTCGGTAGTTCTTTTTTTGTAGCGGGATCGGGGGAAAGAATGGGAAAGACAATTTCACCATATTTCTTACCGGGAACAGGGCCTATCACAAGAATATTTTTTTTATTGGGACGATAACTCTGAAAAGAGAGATTTCCTATCTTTTCTTTCAACTCAGGAGAAATACGGTCGGGCGGCGCTAATTCGAATCCCTCAGGCAAAATAAGAACAGCACCCACCTTTCGCAATATTTCTGATCATGACTCAACCACTAGGAAAGGGGATTGCTTACTCTCAGCCACGTTTTCACTTATGCTTAGTCAAGTGAGGATGCCATTGGAAGTAACGTAACAGGAGCATCATCTTCAAAACTTCTCGGGATCCGCTCAATCTTTTACACCGATGTTTCGTACTCTCACGACCAGGTCATCATAAGAAAATACTGCCAAATCTTTCCGAAATGAGAGAAGGAGGGAAGGCGCACTACAACTAACTGCTCAAGTGGCCCAAAGAAGCAATCAGAAAAGGGAAGAGCTTGTTCTGAAGGAACCACACTCAAAGGTAATGTTTACTTTAGAAAATCATTCTTACTCCTTGGTTACCCTTGATGAAACGAGCCTATTCATTTGAGCTGCCTTAGTTCTTCACAAGCTTCTTATATGGGATCCGACGCATCCAGCAGAGCGAAGCAGCGTTCCATTCATTCGACGTGTATTGTGATGCGTCTGGTATCGGGCTTGGCTGCGTGTTGATGTAAGAAGGACGTGTGGTCACGTATGGCTCACGTCAACTTCGAAACCATGAGCAGAACTATCCGACTCATGATCTTGATCTCGCTGCAGTGGTTTTGGCGCTGAAAATATGGAGGCACTATCTCCTGCGGAATTTGGTGCATCTCTACACCGACCACAAGAGCTTAAAATATATCTTCACCCAGAAGGAGCTGAATATGAGGCAAAGGAGGTGGTTAAAACTAATCAAAGATTATGAGATTGAGATTCATTACCACCCTGGCAAGGCGAATGTGGTTGCCGACGCGCTGAGTTGGAAATCACATGTCCATAACCTCACCATTTATACCGGTGGAAGAGGAAGAGCCGAGTTTATACTTGGTTCCTTATGGACCACTCTACAACCTTGCTCTCATACCTACCATTAGGGAGGATATCATTGCAGCTCAGAAAAGTTGACAAGGGTATGGCACATCTCCGGAGACGGATAGACAGCGGGGAGATCAAATGTTTCCGGAAAGATGATAAGGGGACGCTGTGGTTCAATGACCGCATAGTCATACCCCAGAATATGGAGCTGAGGAAGAAGATCCTTGATGAAGCTCAATTGTCTAAATTCTCCATTCATCTGGACAGCAAAAAATGTACCAAGATTTGAAAAGAAAATTTTGGTGGACACGGATGAAGCGGGAAGTGGCTAAATATGTATCTGAGTGTGATACGTGTAGACGAGTGAAAGCGGATCACATGAGAAAATCAGGGCTGTTGCAACCCCTGAAAATTCCAGCATGGAAGTGGGAAGATGTGAGCATGGATTTCATTATGGGATTACCCCTGACTTCCAACAAGCATGATTCCATTTGGGTAATTGTTGACCGGCTAACCAAGTTGGATTACTTCATTCACATGCATACACATTTCCATCCCAGCAGATATGCGGAGTTGTACATTGCAAGAATCCTATGCTTGCTTGCATGGAGTACCCAAGACCATAACCTTAGATCGAGGGGCACTGTTTTTAGCTCGTTTATGGGAGCAGTTGCACGCTGCTTTGGGTACTAAGCTGATTAGAAGCAACGCCTATCACCCTCAGACAGATGGGCAAACTGAGAGGGTGAATCAAGTGCTAGAAGACATGTTGAGAGCATGTGCCATCCACCACGGTAGAAACTGGGATGATCATCTACCGTTGGCGGAATTCTCGTACAACAATGGCTATCAAGCGAGTATCAAGATGACACGATATGAGGCTGTCTACGGTCGCAAATGCCGCACCCCATTGAACTGGTGCGAGTCCGGTGAAAGGGTCACGTTCGGGGTTGATGTGGTGAACGGCGCCGAAGAGCGCGCTCAGATGATTTGAGCCAATTTGAAGGACGCTCAATCCCGTCAGAAAAGCTACGCTGATAAGAGGCGTAGGCCGCTGCACTTCGACGTCGGGGAACACGTGTACCTCCGTGTATCTCCGATGAAAGGCGTGCACCAATTTGGCGTGAAGGGGAAACTCGCTCCCCGCTTTATTAGACCCTATGCTATCACCGAGAAGTGTGGACTAGTGGCGTATAGACTGGAACTACCGGCATCTCTCACTGGTGTTCACGACGTTTTCCATGTGTCACAACTATGGAAGTGTCTAAAGTATACGGCTGCTGTGCCACCGCAGACATTAGCAAGCTGCAACCGCATTTAACGTATGCTGAATATCCGGTGGCAATTATTGATGAGACGGCCTGGACCACTCGCAAAACGCTGTGGTTCTACAAGATATTATGGAGCAACCACACCGCTGAAGAAGCGACTGGGAGAGCGAGGAGTTCCTTTGCTCAAACTACCCGGATTTCATGGCGTCACATCATGGGTAATTCCTCTCACATCATTGTCTTTTCTTTGGAAATCTCGGGACGAGGTTCTTTTAAGGGAGGAGGGATGTGAAACCCCAAAAAGTCTAGCAGTGGAGCTGAAATTCACACCGAGAAAAGTAAGGGAATTTAAACTTTTGAATTTAAAGGTGTGAGCTCCAAGTCCAAACATGAACTTGCCAAAAATTCCCGAACACGGAGATCTAAAGCTACCATTTAGTTCTCCACACATCCACAGGTAGCCCAGAAAATTTTCAGCTCATTTGGAAAAGATTTCTCATTTGTTGGAATTTAAACGGGAGACAATTCAAATTTGAATTCAAACTTCAGTTTCAAATTCCAACTTCACCGGAATTCAAATTTGAGAGCACCATTGTGTTCCTTATATTCGTTTTGGCTTATACTCCAAGTTTGATCGAATTTGGAGTTTGTTTGGTAGCTCAAATGGAAATGGAAAGAAAAAAGAAGAGGGGAAGGGGGCCCACTGGTCAGTATACTTACACCCGAAGTCAATACTCGCTGGTTTTCACTCGGCAGCCGATCTCTACCGAGAGCCACCTCCTTCTCCTGCGCCCGAGCGAAGGGGACACCGCACAACTGTGCTGTGCCATGGAAGCACCGTCTGCAGTGATCATAGCACGCGCAGCCCACGTGAACTCCTTCATTTCTCCCATTTCCCTCGCGCACCGAAGCACAGAATCGCAAAAGCGCCCGACCTCCCTGTTCCCCCGCGTCCGAGCGATAGAAGCTCTGTCATGGCTGACACCCTACATGAAAAAGGTCCGCTCCAAGGTGCTGAACACGTCCATACCGACCTCACCTTCTCTCATGCGTCGTCGGTTGAGAATTTCTCCGTTTATTGCGTCGGTGTCCGTAGGATCGGGCCTCACCAATCTTCAAAATTCATGGTGATGCCTCTACCATCACTTGTACCGAGCTATTTTCATGATCTACACCCTATCACACTCCATTGGGATCAAAAAGCATCGAAAATCATCAAGTGTAGGAGCTGTTCTTCGAGAATTTTGAGCCAGCACCGATTTTCACCCTAGGTTGCCGATGAGCCCCTATTTACAGCCACTTTTGAGCTGATTTAAGCTCATGCCGGTTCTTAGGATGCCACCACGGTGCTCTAGGAAGAAAATCCGAAGCAAACGAGCCACTGTGGAGGGTGTGCAACGCCGCTGAAGGTTAGGCGCCGCCGCCGCCCATCACCGAGGGGTTTCCGGTGACCGAGGCCCTCGGTTGAACCCGGGGATGAGTTGGCCGTGGTCCAAAATGGGGAGGCGGCGAGTTTGCGGGCAGGGGAAGGACGGGAAGTCACTTTCCGAGGGGCTCACCGGAGAGCACAGCCACCAGCCCCTGTTGGCGCGAGGTAAAGGAGGAATCTGTCATGTGGGGCTCGCAGTAGGTGTTGAAACATTTCCAGATTTTCCCTAATTTGGTTTAAACTTTGAAGAGCCATAACTTTGTGTAGGAGTATCCAAAAATTGTCAAACAAATTTTGTTGGATTCCTCTCAGAGAGTACTATGTAGGGGGGCATCCCAATTGGTATGAAAATCCCTAGATTTGGCTCATTAATTCAATTAAGGAAATATTGTAGGAATTTTTACAGGAGTTCTGTGTATTGGAAAATTCCCAAATTTGGGCAGGACATTCTTCCAAAAATCCTGAACTCAGTAAAAGTTTCAGAGGCATTGGATTCCATTTGCTTATCCAAATGTTGTTTCAATCCTCTATGTCTCTGAAAAATAGGAAATAACAGAGACCTTTTTCAGAGATTTCTCCAAACATGTAAAATCCGTATCTGTGACTAGGAAGCTCCAAATTGAGTGAACCAAATTTTGTTGGATTCATCTCTTGGAGTAATATCCAGCAAAACAAGTTTCAGCTCATGAAACTAATTCCTTTTCCAGAAGTAATTCCCTGAAGTTTAAATTGTTGGGAATTTTATCTGGAGAAGTCCTCTATGGAAAATTCTGAAATTTGGCTAGGAGGTTCATTTGGAAATCCTTGAGTCAGATGAAAAATTTCAGATCCATCCAAGTTCATTTAGTCCCCCTAATGTTGTGATTAAGTAAACTGCCCTGAGAAAATGGAAAAATGAACAGAAACATTTCTCAGATTTTCTCAAAGCTTGTTTAGGGCATAACTTCCTCTTGTATTCTTCAAATGACATGAAACCACTTCCATTGGAACCATATCAAATTCTAGTTTCCAGAAAGTAATGGGTTGAACCATGAAAATCTCTAGAAATCCTTAGAAGCTATAGTAATGACCAAATAGACTTTCATTTGTACAGAGCTCAAATGAACTTTGTTTCAGATGAAAGTTGGTCAAGTCTCTGGTTAGGATCCTACCAAGCCACCATAAAAATTTCAGATTCAAAGAGGAGGGCTAGCTAGAGTTATGATATTTACATCGTCAGTTCCAAACTTTGCATCAAAATTGATGTATCGTTAATTGCTTATGTGTAGTCGCTGAAGGCGAGGAAACCCCGGAAGTGCTGGACTTTCTCCTTCCGGATGAAGCGCTAACATCTGACCAGCAGAAACAAGGCAAGCCCTTGTTTGCATTAACTAGCTTACAAAGTTTTGCTTTATATACACATAGCTTGAGGTATATTTGTGCATTAGGTGTAGGATGGATGAAACCCAAGTGCATAGCCAGATTATTCCTACAAGAGTGAGGGTAGTGTAGTTCATAGGACTTCGATACAAGTCAAGTAGTTAGAATCTACTCACGAGTATAGGCTTGGGACACACGGGATTGGTTCGAGTGATGTCAGATCACTTTAGTAAGAAAATGAGACTAGGCAGGGGCTAAGGCGCAGCAAGAGGAAGTCTTGTGGGCGCAGCCCTGTCCGTGTCGATTGAGGACCGATCCGTGTGCGGCCCACGCTGATCAAGTTTGAACGTACCGAAGGCATATCGGATATATGGGCCCCGATAAACCGATGTAACCTATACCTCCGAGCATCGAGGCATAACACACCGATTTATAGGTGTAGGTTGAGGACAGCAAGGTGGAAATCCGCTAACGGGCATAGAGATATGCTCCGTGTAGGGAACCTCCTGTCCGTTTGGGTGCGACCGGTTCGACATTTGGGCTGTTTGGTGAAAGGTTGTCCCGTACGACATCGAGTTAGCGTGCTGTGCAGCTCCACGGGTGGGCATACGTGAGGTTCTCTTCAGCTATCCCTGCAGGTGTATATCGAGTAGATTTGCCGTCCCTCACAGTGATGAGTACCACATGGTCACTGAGTCGTGATGTAGGTTAATATATGAAATGATATGATTCAATATTGGTGTTATGATTAACTCGTATAGCTACATGTGTGCCACCAAATATTGCTCACCAAATTTCAGATTTAATGAACTGTTAACTTGTGGCTAAAAGATGAATTAAGGATGAACTTGTAGGTGTGTCCTTTGCTGCAATGTGCCATCCTATGTTTGTATGACCTGCATATTGAGTTTCATGTGTAGGTGAGTCGGTTAAGTCTCGCTGAGCCATCGTGCTCACGGTTGCTGCTATGAGTGTTTTTTTAGGTGAGGACTACCCCACGGACTCGGGGTACGAGTCCACCATCGAGGGTTGCCCTCCGTCGGGGACCACGGCTGAGTGGGAGCCGTACACGCCGTGCTGAGCTGCGGAGTGGAGCTATAGTGGGTTGTCCATAGGGCCGGACAACCGACTTTTGCTAGTTAGGCGGGCGTGAGTTGTGTAAATTTAGCTTCCGCTGTTGTAACCATTATACTTAGTTGTAAACTGAAGGTTTGTACTACGTCGTACATATTTAGTTGTTTTCTATGTAATACATGTTTGCCTTATGATGTGTGCCGTCAGGTGTCGCATCGTGCGGCACCACCCTCTGAGATCCTGGGAGAGCGGATTTTGGTCCGTCACAGGTGCTCTCGTGGACAGCTCGGCACAGCCATCCTGACTGCCAACTCTCTACACGGAGAAGGTGCATCCGGATGTCTAGAACAAGTATCCGAAGACCGTTTCCCATTTGATCAACCATAGAAGTGGAATTTCTAAATATACCGAAAGCTAGTTCATTTAGCCCGAGCTCACTTTATACTGAAATTTGGATTCCACTTGATCTTATCGGTCGAGCTCGTTGGTCAGTAGATTCTACATATGGCCGTTTTCCTTGCCACAGACGCAAAACACCCGGTTCCGAAAATAGAACCAAGTGAATGCATATGTGTGCCCAGGATGTTCATCACACATACACATGTAATACACAAACTGAATTCAGAATATAACCACGAATAAATAGTGTTTAAGTACTTTATTACAATGACTCAATGTCTCACTCATGAATCTCTAACTTATTCTTGCAGCGGAAGTCTCTAAACGACAGCGGAAACAACTAAACTGCAGGCTCCAACTTCAATTCCACAGGCATGTTGACGGTAGTTCGCACGCTTAGTACTCTACATGGTCCTCGAAGTACTCATCTCCTGTAGCTGATGTATATGTGGTAATGCAAGGGTGAGTACATGTCGTACTCAGCAAGTGCGGGAAAAGTATGACATGTAGCTTACAACAAGGTATGGAATAAAAAGGCTCATTGCAGCAAGCAAATTTTATTTCACAAACATGATAAAAACAGCAACTATTTCTAGGTGAAATCTATCCCATCATAATCAAGTAATTCAGCAACATTCTCTCATCATAATTCACCATTTATCAAGTCTCATCCAGCCATTAATCTTTCTTAAGTTCATCTCATACTCATAAATATTCATAACCATCTCATACTCATATAACCGAAACCAAACTCATTTTCATGACTTAAAACAGTCCCAAAACCAACCCCAATGACCATACCATAACCATCCCGAATAAACATCCCAAGTTTTGCCTCTAATCATGGAAGTTGTCCAAGTGCTTGTGACCGAAAGCAGGGCTATCATGATAGTTTTACACTCTGCAGAGGTGGCACCACTTTACCCACAAGTTCGTGATTTCGTCACCCGCCGGCGACTAGAACAACCTCCATTATACTAGTACGCAACCGTTGGTGTATGGTCAAAAGATCACAACATAGCCTTTACAAAGGGGCTACTAGATGTACGGACCCACTGAGGTTTCACCGGCATGCTCGAATCACCATTCTCCCACCCACGGGCCCCCTCTTGTGCCATGTAGTTCCCAGGGCAGTTCTCCTCGACTCCCATTTCCCTCGCCATCCAACGGTCCATAACAAGCTAGCAACACACCTAATTAATCAGCTAAGCCGCACCCATACTTGGCCTTGTGGTGGCACTGTTTTCCTGGCATATTCTCGCATGAACCGGTCCTTAGATCCACGGCAAGTAAATCACCATCTCATCCAGCAACATCCATGAACCAATCTTTCCTAGATCTCCCTTATTCCATGCCCATTATCATCATCAAGTTCTCATTGTCATTATTCATATGAGTGCAGTAGCTAAACATATTTTAATTCAGCTTCCCGTATCCCGTAGATTAAGCAAAGCAAAAAGGAAAAACGACAATACCCGACTAATCAACTTTCCCGGTGACAAGGATGATTAACAAAACTAGTAAAGTCCTATAAAATGGTGTCCCATCAAGTTGACTCAAGCATACACGTTTTCGCAAACAAAACAGTTTCAAAACATGGGATCAATAAGGTCAAGGGGCACTTGCCTTGCTCCCGTGGTTCTTGTTGTTTGAGCGTATCGAAGTCTTGGTGCTGTATTTCCTCGTAGATGGCTTCTTGAGCTTGTTCTTCTACTCACGATAACGCACATACAAAATTTACAGCAATCAATCATCATGCACAAACTTTACTCAAGATGCAATGGGGTAGATGAATGCAAATCCTATGGTGTTGTTTTATTAAACCAGTTTGTATGTGTTCTTGCATGTTTTAATGGGCTTTCATGGTGTTTTATGATGAACAAGGGTGTAGGATCAAGTGTGGACTTGGTGATGATCTTGACTCAAGATCTAGATCAATTCCACCGTCAAAAATTGATCAAACACGATCTGTCCACATGCAAAAGTTTCTGCTTGAAAGGAGCAAAGAAAACGGATGCATAGAAACAGCGCCGGCGTCGTAAGATGGGTAATGAAGACCCACCTCACTTCCTTCTTGTGGCAGGGCCTTTCTCCTAGCAACGGCAGCAGCGAGGGATTTTTCTATGGAAGATTAGGGTAGGACAGATCGTCGGGCTTCTTTTCTGGCGACAGCGAGGCGTGACGGAGCTCGTCGGCGGGTCTCGACAACGGGGCTCGATGGCGGGGTTCGACGGAGGGTCTCGACGACGGGGCTCGATGGCAGGGCTCGTCGGCGGGGCTCGACGGTGGGGCTCGATGGCGGGGCTCGTCAGAGGGGCTCACCGGCGGGGATCACAGGGGGCTCCCCGGCGACCAAACTCCGGCGGGGGGGGGGGGGGGGGGGTGGACAACTCGGCAACTTGGAGGGGGGGCTCCAACTCGGTGACTTGGGGAGGAGGAAGGCTGCGGCCAAGGGGGGGCTGGGGGTTGTATTTATAAGGGGGAGAAAAGAGGAGTCCTACTCCAATTGGAACTCAACCAAGAGTCCTAGTCAATTTGGAACTCAACCAAAGAGTCCTAGGGACTTTTCCCCCTTTTTGGCTGCGGCGGCATTGGGGATTAAATTCCCCCAGATGTGGGGAAAATTCCCATTTTGGGGACTATGGAAATTTTGGGGAAATTTGGGAATGGCTCATTTCAGCTATCTTTTTCCATTTCTCACCATTTCTATGTCCCTTCTTCCATTTCTATATAACCCTCTCCATTTGTATGTCCCATTCTCCATTTCTATATTCCCTTCTCATTTTCTATGGTTCTTCCTCCATTTCTATGGTTCTTTCTCCATTTTTGTGGTTCATTCTACATTTCTATAGTTCTTTCTCCATTTCTAGAGTTCTTTCTCCATTTCTACTTATTTTACAGTGCTTCTCTACATAAAAAATGTATACAATGCATGGTAAATGAATTGGAGGGTATTACAAACCTAGCCCCCATAAATTAAATCTCGCCCTCGAGATTTGATAGAGTGGAGAATAGATGAGGGAATTCTGACTTGATATCTTCCTCACGCTCCCATGTTGTTTCGTCTTCCGTGTGATGGCTCCATTGCACCTTGCACCAACGGATCACTTTGTTCCTTGTGACCCTTTCCATCACGTCCAAGATTTTGACAGGGTGTTCCATGTAGGTCAGATCCTCTTGAAGTTCAAGTTCATCCATCGATACATGTTCTTCCGGTACTCTTAAGCACTTCTTGAGTTGGGATATATGAAACATGTCGTGCACGTCGGAGAGGTGCGTTGGCAGCTCTAGTTGATAGGCTACTTCTCCTCGCTTGCCCAAAATCTTGAATGGGACGATGTAGCGAGGTGCTAAGTTGCCTTTGACGTTGAATCGTCATTGGCCTCGGATAGGCGATACCTTAAGATACACGAAGTCTCCCAGTTGGAGGGTCAATCTTTTTCACCTATTGTCGGCATAACCCTTTTGTCGTGACTCAGCGGCCTTCAAGTTTTCACGTATCGTTTGGACTTGCTTTTCGGTGTCCTACAACACTTTGGGTCCAAACACTTTGCTTTCTCCAGTCTCATTTCAGAACAGCGGTGTTCTACACCGTCTACCATACAATACTTCGAAAGGTGACATCTCCAAGCTGGTCTGGTATCTGTTGTTGTATGAGAATTCAGCATACGGCAAGCTCCTATCCCAACTACGCCCATGTTTCAAGACGCAAGCTCTCAACATGTCTTCCTAAATCTGATTTGTCCTCTCAGTTTGCCCGTCGGTTTGTGCGTGATAAGCAGAGCTGAAATTCACACGTGTACCCATGGCTTCATGCAGCTTCTTTCAGAACCTAGAGGTAAATTGAGAACCTTGATCTGAAACTATCATCTTCTGAACTCCATGACGACACACGATTTGCTCCATATACAGCTCGGCTAGTTCTGCGACGCTGTACTTGATTCTAACAGGCAGGAAATGGGCTGTTTTCGTCAACCAGTCCACAATAACCCAAATAGAGTCGTAACCCGACTGAGTACGTGGCAGTCCAACTAAGAAATCCATGCTGATGTGTTCCCACTTCCACTCGGGTACTTTCAATGGCTGCAACAATCCAGCAGGTCTTTGATGTTCGACCTTCACTCGTTGGCACGTGTCGCATAAGGCAACATATTCAGTTATGTCCCTTTTCATACCATCCCACTGTAAAGGTCCCAAAACTGTGGATACAAAGAAACTCTTATTTTCAAAAAGTTGGTTTCATATGTATGAAAAATGGGACTCGTTTAAACTTTTTCACATGTGATAATACTCATGAGAGCTCTCTTCACACAAGTTCAAATATTTATTTGAATACTTGGAACCCAGAAGGGATTTGAAACCAAGGTGGGAAGTTCCCATATGTGTGAGACAGCTAAAGTCAGATTTTGGAACAAGTTTGTTCAACTCAAAATTCAAATGAGGTCAACACAATGAAATTCAAACTGTTGTGCTAAAAATCTCATTTGCAGCAGCCAAGTTTAAAATCAGATTTAATATTTGAATTCCTTTGGTCCAAATTAGTGGGTACGCAAATTTTCATGATTTGTTGAAATGTTTTGCAACTCATTTTCCAAAATGGACTTTAAATTGCATAGAATCCAAATACCCATTTGAATTTGTATGAAACTTGCCCAATTATCCAAATGCACCTCAGATTTGAATTCCCACAATTGAATTCCATCATTTGAAAATTTTATGAGATATTTTGGAGAGGGATAAGGAGGGACTGAACTATGGGACCCACATGTCATTGAGGGAGTTAAAATTGCAAAAGATCTGAGCACCAAGTCTCTGATTGATTTCTTCAGTCGGTTCACGCGAGTCAGACCAAGGCAGAGCGCAGCTCCACCGGGTGACACCGAGACAACACCGAGGCCACCTCCCATCGATTTTCATCACGCTGGAGAGCTGCCTAGGCGCTTTTACCCCACCGCCGTGCTCCTTTTCACCCACAGCACCAAAGACACGGCGCTATCCTTTCTCCACCGTGCAAGAAACCGACCGTATCTGCCGCTGCTCTTCCGATCACTTCAGCCACCGCCAAGCTCACGTGCAAACCTCGGCTGAGCAGCAGAAAAGCACCATGGAACTCCCCAAGACCTCCTCGCACCATCCCCATGTGAGCTCAGCCTCCACAACCCGAGAGCACCGATTTTCCACGGCGGCCAGAGGAAACCGCGACGGGCGGCTCTCGTGGACAGCCTCACCCAGGGCGTGTCACGGCCGAGCAAGACTACCGTTGGACGTGCACGACATCCACGCAGCTCACTTCCAAAGCTTGAGCCGAAAGGTGGATCATCGACGGCGAATTTTGCAATATTCTTCAGGCCGGTGTAAACACGGACCCGCGGGTAAGAAAACTTCAAATTCGTGATCGATACTTGTTTAGAGGCCATGAAACTTCACACCCATGAGCTAGGCATGCTTAGCAATCTTTCTTCTTTACAAACCCTAGCATGAAACCGCTTGGCACGGTGTATTTCCAATCTTCCCGATGGCGGCTATGGCGGGAAGATTCGGGGGCACGATGAACCCTAGTTTGGAGCCATTTCCGAGCCTTTTCACCACCATGTCGATCTTCCCTAGCAACCACCAGTGCTCTAGGGCCTGGAAACCAAAGCTTGGAGGGCTTAGGGCGTTGGGGCGACGTCGCCAGGCTTCCTCCGAGCCCCTGCACCGTTGCGAGGTAGTTTAGGGGCTTCGCCGGTCCGGGGAAGTCATCCCATCATGTTCCTCACAAGTTTCCAGAGCCTAGCAGCAAGGGGAAGCTCGAGAGAGGGCCGGGAAATCGAAAACCGGCGAGATCCGGCGACATCCAGCAGCGCGGGCGTGGGGGATCGTGAGGCTGAAAAAAGCCTCGCCGGGCCCACGTGTCAGTGGCTCTGGAGGGGGAGGCCAGATCTTCTGTTGCACCGGATTAGCTGTGGCAACTGGGAAATAGCTCTGTGGCCCCGTGTGGCTTGTTCCAGTGAGTGACACGTGTGTTCCCCAGACCCACAGTCAGATTTAAACATTTCCACGATTTAATTCAAATTCCAGATTTTCCCCAAAGTTTAGAAGAGCATAACTTTTGCTAGGAAATTCCAAATTTAGTTATTTAAATTGGGTTAGATTCAGATTTACAAACTCTATCCAAATATGCAACCCAATTTGTATGAAAGTCATTATTTAATTCTGGAAAATTATTTAAAAAATTTTCAGCAAAAAAAAGTTAGAGGGAGTTTGGTTCATCCAAAAATCCTAAAATTTTGCCATAATATTCTTTAGGGAGTTATTGAACTCCTGTAAAACGTTCAGCTCATTTGGAGTTTATTTGATCAGGAGAATTCAGATTTTAATTTGCTGTGTTCAAATGAATACAGAAACATTTTCAGAGAATTTCCGAAACTTTGAAATTCAGTTCTGGGCATTTCTTAGCACCAAAAATGCTAGGAAAATTCATGCAGGCTCTATGAACTATACTTGAAATTGTAGTTCACTATGTTTGACATAAACATGGGTGTTAGCTCAGAATTAGATCCTCTTTGCTTAATTGCTTAGAGAATTGTTCTGAGTAAACCACTCAATAAAAAGTGCTAATTTTGGGTGCACATGACTTTATTGTGACAAGGAACTCACATGAAAATTTTCAACTCCATTGGAGCTTGGATCACCGCTGTTCTGTTCAACCTCTTAAGGTTATCAACACACAAGTGGAGATAGCACTCAACACTTGATCATAGTGCTTAAACCCAACCAAAACCACTAGCACCAGTGTCATTTTAAATTCTAAAACAGAATTAGAACTTATTAGAAAAAGCTTTACAATTAAATACATATGCATATTCATATTGTGTAGCATCTACGTGAGAACGTGTGAATGATTTGAAGTGGAGATAAAGGAGGGAGGAAAGCGAGTAATCAAGCCTCAATTGATCTTCACTAACTGTTTATATTAGTCACCTGCAAAACAGGTAAGCCCCGGTTTGCATTTGAACAGTTTTATAAAGTATTTCCATTTCTAGAGATCATAGCTTTGAAGTGTTTGATTGCATTAAGTCTAGTTGATAATGAAAACCCAACTGCATGACCAGAAATGTCCTAAGAGAGAAAGGGTAGAATAGCACCTCCTCGAGTGGATTTGGCTACGCTAAAGGTTAGTAGGAAAGGTCCGGTAGAAGTCGAGTAGTTGGAATCTACTCGCGAGTTTAGGGCTGGTTTATTCGGAGCGGGTCAAGAATAAAAACAAATGAGAAAAGTTCACACTTAATAAATGGAGCCCGGGCAGACAGGTTTAGATGCAGAA
The DNA here is from genome assembly GCA_030760725.1 of Neostapfia colusana. Lineage (NCBI taxonomy): Eukaryota > Viridiplantae > Streptophyta > Magnoliopsida > Poales > Poaceae > Neostapfia > Neostapfia colusana. Next base: position 57,195,711 of record JASWHV010000006.1, on the reverse strand, counting down.
GGCTGTGGACCGTGCGTTCATAGCCCTACCTGTGTCGGTTAAGGCCCGTCTGTGCTTGGCCCTGTTGGACAAGTTTGAATTGTGTACCGGGCGCATACTGGCTATATAGGACCCAGGAAACAGATGTACCTCGGGAGATCCACATTGGAACTTTTCTAACTGCCTTAGGCTTTCGGCATTAGGGTAGAAGGAGGTAACTCGCTCAAGAACATATCACTATGGATATGTACCTTGGGGTAGCTTGCGTACTCGGGGCAGTTTGACCGCGTCCTGTGTGGAAGATCTTGGGAAAGGTGGCCGCGTACAATGTCAGTCGAGGTTGCTGCCGGCAACTCGAAGTACGGGTGTACGTGTCATGTAGTCCGGGCGTGTACTGATTCGAATCACCGTCGCTCGCGGTTATATGAGTATAGTTGCCCACTGCGTCTTGACGTAGTAACAACTGAATGTTTTCTTTTGAACTTGATAAGTCTATAATATAACTTGTATTGCAACCATGATTGAATTAGAGATAGGCTCATTAAACTTTACTTTCACTTTGTGCAAGGAGCATCGCAACAAAGTGTTTCTTGTTTGATTGTGAAGTTGCGATGCTGTTCGTCTCAAGGTCTGTACAATGAGGTTTAAAATCTGAAAGTTAAGGATCTACATTAGGCGAGTCCTTTATGCAAATCTAGCTAACCCAATTGCAACCGTCGTGCATATAGAATTTCTTGTTTAGGAGAGACGGATCATTCTTGCTGAGCCTATGTGCTCACGCTTGCTATCTGAGTGGTTCTCATTGTTAACATCGATGCTAAGAAGAAGGTTGTCCAGTGAAACTCGGAGGCTTCCAGGTCGTTTAACACAGGGAGAACCCAGCCGCTGCTGTTGTCTTCGTGTTGCTAGCGAGAGTCGTCCACGGGCTGGACCTCTTCTCGAATGCTCTTTAGTTATTCAACGTGAGGTGTTTATAGACGTCCACTGTAGTTACTTAATGTAAACTATTTGCAAAGAAAAACGAGTAAGCTTCCGCTATTGTGTTTATGTAATACATTGTTCCTTATATGTGTGCTGTTGGGTGCCGCACAACACGGCACAACCCAATGCGATTCCCGGGCGAGTGGCACGTCCCCATGATTGAATGGCTGGCGTGGCCCCTGTCAGCATGGTATCAGAGCCGCATTGGTAATAGCGCATATAATAAGGATGGTATTATGACAAAAATTTAGGTTTACGGTGAGGAAACGGTATTAGGCCCACATAAGGACTAGAGTAGTATAGTTACTTAAAGTGGCATGACTAACACATTTGTTATAATTCTGAATTTCGATTATGTAACGACGCACCTACGCTCAGGTAAGCATGGTAAGGAACACCACCGAAAGCGGTTCAATTTCGGATAGCTCCCCTGACGAGGAATGTGGTTCAGGGATAGGTCTCACAGCTTGGTGTGAGACGTTAATATGAAACTCTTGAACTCTTCATGTTCCTGAGTTCATATCAAACGCTGGTCCCTGGCGTGTATTAGGCAAGAAAGTGGAAACCCCATCGTGTGGTCGGTAACACGATAGTGTGCTCTTCTGGAAATAGCCTAGAAGGACATACACAGCGCTTGCCATCAGCATGCCCTGCAGGGCAGTAGGTGGTATCTGTTGGGGTGATAAAATTCCCAACCGTGACGACCCGTTCGTGTTCTACTCGGGTTCCCTGTCGTATGGTGTAGAAACATGATCATGTACCTTGAGATGTGGCTTAACTCAAGGACGGCCATATGGTAATGATACGGGCGTATGTATTTACTTTCAAATATGGACCTGCCTGAAATATGACAACCTTTGAGTGCATCACTATTGAGTGTTCTTCTGCAGGTACTAACCACGTGTGTATTCCGAGTAGCACACGTTTGCGAGTGACCGTCTTAGTGCCACCTCTGATACGTTTTGCCGGTATAATAAGGTTAGGTTTTTCTTTTGTGAGGCTACGTAGTACCGACATGTTTTTTACGGTGCATCGACGCCGTACTGAACTTAATAACCTCTTCCCTATGAAGAAAGGACTCATGATCTAACTTTCAACAAAAAATGGAAGTTGAAACAAATATTAGTTACTGAACTCTTATTTTGAGCTATGATTCAACTGAGAGGATGATTAGGCTTCAAAGATTTCAAAAAACAGTGTGCTCTGTTTTCGGCAGGAATTATTGCTTGAATTGGACAGAGCATCACTCTGAGTACCTTTAACCAAGTAGGGTGAATGATACAGTTCTGGAAAGATTTTCAAGTGCTATACAACTTCTTTGTAGACCTCCAGAGCAAAATCACACGTTAAATTGGTGGAAAGTCCTGTTGAAGGTAAACTGTCCAGAACCAGGACAGCAGCAAAACCTCTCTGGACCTTTCTGGTTTTTAAGCCACAACTTTGTGTAGAAAAATACTTAAGGAGCTTATGATATACCATTGGAAAGCTTATGAAATTTGAAACATCGTTGTAGTTCAAAGTTTGTTCAGATTCTTATTGTATTTGCATATACAACTGTGATAAAAATAGCCACATAGAAAGGAGATGCTGGCAAATTTTATCCAGGAGTTCTGTCAACTTTAGAAAATCATAACTTTTAATCCAGAGCTGATCTAGAAGCATATGAGTACTCGTTGGAAACATACTGAAATTAAATTTAACATTGGTATTCAACTTTAGTTATGAAAATGCTGCTAACTTTATCCAAATCTGAAGTTAGTGCATAAAGGTCTGTTCTGTACAGATAGGCTGGTTAGCTATGCCTACTCTAAAAAGTTGTGTAAACATGGATTGTGTTACTGCTTTTATAAAGTTTTGACATATTCATGTTTTCATTAGTCTCACATACTGCTTAGTTCATGTTTAACTCATCTCAAATATATTTTTGCAGTATGGTTCGTACTCGCTACAGGAGTAAGGCCGGAAGTTCTCGCCGAGGCGGTGATGCTTCTATTCCATCGTCTGAACCACCATCCACGGGATAGATGGATCTTATGACTTGGGTTGTTGAGTCTAACCAGGAGAACACCAGGCTACTCCAAGAAGCAACTCAGGAGAACACACACTTTCTCCAAGCCTTGGTACCGCAAGGCGTACTCCAGAACACGCAACAAGTCGTTCCACTTCGGAACGCTTATCTTGACTTCTTGGTGACTCAACCGCCAATCTTTACTAAAGCCATTAAACCTGTGGAAGCAGATCAGTGGCTTCGTGTCATGGAGTCTAAATTCAGAGTATTCGAGTGTGAAGAAGTTCAGAAGACAATGTTTGCCGCTCAGCAACTCCATGGAGCCACCGGAAACTGGTGGGTGGACCATCTTGCCACCATTCTGGAGGGCCATCAAGTAACATGGAGTGAATTCTGTGAAGCCTTTTGTACTCGTCACATACCACTAGGTATTGTCTAGGAAAAGCGGGAGGAATTTTTGGGCTTGAAGCAAGGGGACATGAGTGTCCTTGAGTATGTCAGAAGGTTTAAAAATTTGGCCTAATATGCTCCAGAATATGTGGCAAAAGAAGAGGCACGGTGTGACTTATTCTTCCATAGCCTGAGTGCCCTATTACAGGAGAAGTTGGCCGTACACAATAACGGCAGTTACACCGGCATGGTCGATGCGGCTCTCATCCAAGAGAAGCCGACACTTGAGTGGCAAGCTGAGAAAAGAAAAATGAGTGAGATCTAGCAGGCCAGCACAAGTTATGTGCCTCAAAAGTACCGTTTGGTGTATCAAACGCCATCCGGTGAAAGATGGAGGCCACCTGTACGATCAACTCCTCAGAGGTTGATTGCTGGTCAAGTTCCATAACTTGTACCACCTCCACAGCAGCAGCATCATACGGTGGTTTGTGCTCCATCGCTGCATCCATGTTTACCTAGCATCCAACCGCAAGTCAATGAAGAACCGGAGAGACATCCGTGTTTCACTTGTCGGCGTATGGGCCATTATGCTAGGTATTGTCCGCAGGGAACTTAAGGCTGTGGGTCATCATACTTACAACAATACGACCCATACCTCAATCTGCAGAACGGAGGGCAGATAAGGGGCAGTCTTCACTATACAGTGATTGAGAATGTTCCGGAAGGAGAAGCCGCATTAGCAGGGATGTTTTCTCTGAATCAGCTACCGGTTTTGATTCTCTTTGATTCCGGTGCCACACACAATTTCATTAGCCAATCTTTTGTGGCTCAACATCAGCTCCAAACAGTTATACAAAGAGGCAATACCTCATATCTTCGCCCGGGGGCAGCAGTACCACAAGCAAGGTTGTCTCCCGAGCACCTCTTTGTTTGGGGGGTAGAATATACCCCACGACTCTCATTATTCGTGAGGGTCTGAAGATCGACATCATTTTGGGGATGTCGTGGTTGAATTACCACAAAGCGGTTTTTAACATCAGCTCTAGAACCGTTGAGCTCAACTCCCCACAGCATGGTCTTCATATATTAATTCTGGGCGCCAGACGTCAACAGATTGCAACAGTGAATCACACGGAAGCTGTGAAGATAGAGGACATTCCGGTGGTACGTGAGTATCCAGATGTGTTTCCCTATGATTTACCGGGCATGCCGCCCGAGCGAGACGTTGAGTTCAAGATTGAACTTATACCGGGAACAACACTGATATCAAGAAGGCCGTATAAGATGGAACCCAATGAACTGGCAGAATTGAAGACACAGCTGAATGACCTAATGAGCAAGGGCTTTATACGACCGAGTTCGTCACCTTGGGGTTGTTCAGTGTTGTTTGTCAAAAAGAAGGACGAAACACTACAGCTTTGTGTTGATTATCATCCTCTGAATGCCGTGACCATCAAGAACAAGTATCCACTACCTCGCATTGATATGCTCTTCGATCAAGTAGTGGGTGCGAAAGTATTTTCAAAGATGGATCTTCGGTCCGGATATCACCAGATTAAAATCCGGGCAGATGATATTGCGAAGATGGCATTTTCAACGAGATACGGGCTGTATGAGTATCTCGTTATGTCTTTTGGGTTGACCAACGCCCCGGCACATTCTATGTACCTGATGAATTCAGTGTTCATGCCGGAGTTGGATAAATTCATCGTGGTATTCATCGATGATATCTTGGTGTACTCCAAGTCAGAGGAGGAACATGCTGAGCATCTGCATATTGTGCTACAAAGATTGCGAGATCATCAGTTCTATGCAAAATTCAGCAAGTGTGAATTCTGGATTAATCAAGTACCTTTTCTCGGACACATTATTTCAGCGGAGGGCATCGCTGTTGATCCGATTAAGATTATCCAAGCACAGAAATGGGAGTCACCAAAGTCAGTGCATGAAATCCGTAGCTTCCTCGGTTTAGCGGGTTATTACCATAGGTTCATTCCGGGCTTCTCCAAGATTGCTAAACCGATGATGGAATTATTAAAGAAGAATACCCGATTTGCGTGGGGTGCTGCGTGTTAGCAAGCATTCAAGACTTTATTGAAGCATCTCACAACAGCCCCAGTTATTGCTCAGCAGGATACGACGGAATCATTCGACGTCTATTGCGACGCATCTGGCATCGGTCTTGGCTGCGTGCTGATGCAAGAAGGACGAGTGGTCGCTTATGGATCTCGTCAACTTAGAAGTCAAGAGCAGCATTATCCAACTCATGATCTTGAGTTAGCTGACGTGGTCTTTGCTTTGAAGATGTGGAGGCATTACTTGCTCGGAAATCTTGTACACCTCTACAACGACCACAGGAGCTTGAAATACATCTTCACTCAGAAAGAATTGAACATGAGGTAACGAATATGGTTAGAGATCATTAAAGATTATGAACTTGAGATTCATTATCATCCAGGAAAGGCGAGCGTGGTCGCCGATGCGCTCAGTCGTAAGGCACATATCCATCATCTGACTATTGCTGAAATGGATGATGAAGAACCAAGCATCCGTGTCATCCCGTATGGAGCACTCTATAATCTCGCTCTCATTCCTACTATCTGAGAGGAGATCATTGAAGCATAACGAAAAGACAAGGGTATGTCTCACATATGGTAGAGAATAGACAACGGAGAAATGAAATGCTTCTAGAAGGACGATGAAGGTACTTTGTGGTTCAACGACCGGATTGTAGTACCTCGGGATATGGGACTACGGAAGAAAATTTTGGATGAAGCTCATTTGTCCAAATTTCCCATTCATCCGGGCAGCAAAAAAATGTACCAAGATCTCCGGAAGAAGTTTTTTGGTGGACATGTATGAAACGTGAAGTTGCAAAGTACGTTTCAGAATGCGATATGTGTCGAAGAGTCAAGGCCGCCCATGTGAAGAAGTTGGGCCTGTTGCAACCACTGCAAGTACCGGCATGGAAGTGGGAAGAATTGAGTATGGACTTCATCGTTGGGTTGCCAATGACCTCCCAAAACCATGATTCGATTTGGGTAATCGTTGACCGGTTAACCAAATCAGCACATTTCATCCCTGTGCATACCAGGTATAATGCAAAGCAGTATGCGGAGTTGTACATAGCACGGATCATGTGCTTACATGGAGTTCCCCAGACCATTGTGTCCGACAGAGGATCGCTGTTCGTAGCCCGTTTCTCGGAGCAGCTACATGCATCCTTGGGAACCAAATTGATTAGAAGCTTCGCGTATCACCCTCAAACCGATGGGCAAACTGAGAGGGTGAATCAAATACTGGAGGATATGCTAAAAGCGTGTGCCATCCCCCATGGTAAGAGCTTGGATGATCACTTACCATTGGCGGAGTTCTCATACAACAATGGCTATCAGACGAGCATCAAAATGGCACCATATGAAGCTCTATACAGCCGGAAGTGCGGTACACCATTGAATTGGTGCGAGTCCGGTGAACGAGTAACGTTCGAGGTTGATCTTGTCAATGAAGCCGAAGAGAGGGTTCACATAGTACAAGAGAACCTCAAAGCTTCCCAATCTCGTCAGAAAAGCTACGTGGATCAGAGGCGTCGACCGCTGCATTTCGACGTCGCAGAGCACGTGTATCTTCGTGTGTCTCCGATGAAAGGGATTCATCGGTTCAGGGTCAATGGGAAACTTATTCCCTGATTCATCGGTCTGTTTGCTATCACGGTGAAGTGCGGGATTGTAGCCTACCAGCTCGAATTACCGGCAAGCCTTGCCGGTATTCATGACATATTTCACGTGTCCCAGCTGCGTAAGTGTCTCAAGTTTACCGCTGCTGTCCGCACCGAAGATTTCGACGAGTTGAACCAGATCTCACCTACACTGAGCGACCCATGCAGATTATCGACGAAAAGACCCGGATCACCCGAAATAGGACTTTGAAATTTTATAAAGTCCTGTGGAGTAATCATACCCCGGAAGAGGCTACGTGGGAAAGTGAAGATTACATCCACAAGAACTATCCGGAACTTTTGTCATAAACTTTGTAATTACCCCCCCCCCCACCCCCCCGCCCCCCGTCACACTCTTCTTTTGTAATCTCAGGACGAGATTCCTTTTAAGGGGGGAGGAATGTAAAGGTCCCAAAAATGTGAATACAAAGAAACTCTTGTTTGCAAAAAATTGGTTTCATATGTATGAAAAATGGGACTCGTTTAAACTTTTTCTCATGTGATAATACACATGAGAGCTCTCTTCACACAAGTTCAAATATTTATTTGAATACATGGAACCCAAAAGGGATTTTAAACAAAGGTGGGAAGTTCCCATATGTGTGAGAAAGCTAAAGTCAGATTTTGGAACAAGTTTGTTCAACTCAAAATTCAAATGAGGGCAAAAAAATGAAATTCAAACTGTTGTGCTAAAAATCTCATTTGCAGCAGCCAAGGTTAAAATCAGATTTCATATTTAAAATCCTTAGGTCCAAATTAGTGGGTATGCAAAGTTTCATGATTTATTGAAATGTTTGGCAACTCATTTTCCAAAATGGACTTTAAATTGCAAAGAATTCAAATACCCATTTGAATTTGGATGAAACTTGCCCAATTAGCCAAATGCACCTCAGATTTGAATTCCCACAATTGAATTCCATCGTTTGCAGATTTTGGGAGATATTTTGGAGAGGGATAAGGATGGACTGAACTGTGGGACCCACATGTCATTGAGAGAGTTAAAATTGCAAAAGATGTGAGCACCAAGTCTCTGTTTGATTTCTTCAGTCGGTTCACGCGAGTCAGACCGAGGCAGAGCGCAGCTCCACCGGGCGACACCGAGACAACACCGAGGCCACATCCCATCGATTTTCATCGCGCTGGAGAGCTTCCTGTGCGCTTTTACCCCACTGCCGTGCTCCTTTTCGCCCACAGCACCGAAGACACGGCGCTATCCTTTCTCCCTCGCGCAAGAAACTGACCGTAGCTGCCGCTGCTCTTCCGATCGCTCGGCCACCGCAAAGCTTGCGTGCAAACCTTGGCTGAGCAGCAAAACGACACCAAGGGACTCCCCATGACCTCCTCGCACCATCCCAACATGAGCTCAGGCTTCACAACCCGAGAGCACCGAGTTTCTGCGGTGGCCGGAGGAAACCAAAGCGGGCGGCTCTCATAGACAGCCTCACCCAGGGCGTGTCACGGCCGAGCAAGACCACCGTTGGACGCGCACGATATCAACGCAGCTCACATCCGAAGCTTGAGCCAAAAGGTGGATCATCGATGGTGAGTTTTGCAATTTTCTTCTGGGTGATGTAAACGGACCCACGGGTAAGAAAACTTCAAATTCGTGATCGATACATGTTTAGAGGCCATGAAACTTCACACCCATGATCTAGACTTGCTTAGCAATCTTTTTTCTTCACAAATCCTAACATGAAACCACTGGGCACTGCGTATTTCCAATCTTCCCGACGGTGGCTATGGCGGGAAGATTCAGGCGCATGATGAACCCTAGTTTGGAGCCATTTCCGAGCCTTTTCACCCCCATGTAGACCTTCCCTAGCATCCACCGGTGCTCTAGGGCTTGGAAACCAAAGCTTGGAGGGCTTAGGGCATCGGGGCGACGTCGCCGGACTTCCTTCGAGCCGCTGCACCGTTGCGAGGTAGTTTAGGGGCTTTGCCGGTCCATGGAAGTCATCCCATCATGTTCCTCACTTGTTTCCAGAGCCTAGCGGCGAGGGGCAGCTCGAGAGAGGGCCGGGAAGTTGAAAACCGGCGAGCTCCGGCGACCTCCGGCGGCGCGGGCGCGCGGGATCGCGAGGTTGAAGAAAGCCTCGCCGGGCCCGCGTGTCAGTCGCTCTGGAGTGGGAGGCCAGATCTTCTGTGGCGCCGGATTAGCTGTGGCAACGCGGGAAATAGCTCTGTGGCCCCGTGTGGCTTGTTCCTGTGAGTGACACGTGTGTTCCCCGGACCCACAGTCAGATTTAAACATTTTCATGATTTAATTCAAATTCTAGATTTTTCCCCAAACTTTAGAAGAGCATAACATTTGCTAGCGAACTCCAAATTTAGTGATTCAAATTGGGTTAGATTCAGGTTGACAAACTATATCCAAATATGCAACCCAATTTGTATGAAAGTCATTATCTAATTCTGAAAATTTCTTTAAATCTTTTCAGCAAAATATTTTTAGAGGGAGTTTGGTTTATCCAAAAATCCTAAAATTTTGCCATAATATTCTTTAGGGCGTTATTGAACTCCTGTAAATAGTTCAGCTCATTTGGAGTTGATTTCATCAGGAGAATTCAGATTTTAAGTTGCTGTGTTCAAATGAATAGAGAAACATTTTCAGAGAATTTCCAAAACTTGGAAATTAAGTTCTGGGCAATTCTTAGCTCCAAAAATCCTTGGCAAATTCATTCAGTCTCTATGAACTATACTTGAAATTGTAGTTCACAAATTTTGACATCAATATGGATGTTACCTCAGAATTAATTCCTCTTTGCTTAATTGCTTAGAGAATTGTTCTGAATAAGCCACTCAATAAAAAGTGCTAATTTTGGGTCCAGATGACTTTCTTGTGTAAGGGAACTCACATGAAAATTTTCAACTCTATTGGAGTTGTGGATCACCACTGTTCTGTTCAACCTCTTAAGGTTATCAACACACAAGTGGAGATAGCACTCAACCCTTGATGATAGTGCTTAAACCCAACCCAAACCACTAGCACCAGTGTCACATTAAATTCTTAAACAGATTTCCAGTTTTTAATCTTGTCACTAGAACTTATTAGCAAAAGCTTTACAATTAAATACATATGTATATTCATATCGTGTAGCATCTTCGTGAGAACGTGTGAAGGATTTGAAGTGGAGATCAAGGAGGGAGGAAAGCGAGTGATCAAGCCTCAAGTGATCTTCACTAACTGTTTATATTAGTCACCTGCAAAACAGGCAAGCCCCGGATTGCATTTGATCAGTTTTATAAAGTATTTCCATTTCTAGAGGTCATAGCTTTGAAGTGTTTGACTGCATTAAGTCTAGATGATAATGAAAACCCAACTGCATGACCAGAAATGTCCTAAGAGAGAAAGGATAGAATAGCACCTCCTCGAGTGGATTTGGCTACGCTAAAGGTTAGTAGAAAAGGTCCGGTAGAAGTCAAGTAGTTGGAATCTACTCGTGAGTTTAGATCAACAAATGAGAAAAGTTCACACTTAAGAAATGGAGACCGGGCAGGGAGGTTTAGATGCAGCAGGCTGCGGACCGTGCGTGCATAGCCCTGCCTGTGTTGGTTAAGGCCTGTCCATGCTTGGCCCTGTTCGACAAGTTTGAGTTGTGTACCGGGCACATACTGGCTATATGGGACCCAGGAAATTGATGTACCTCGGGAGATCCACATTGGAACTTTCCTAACTTTCTTAGGCTTTCGGCGTCAGGGTAGCAGGAGGTAACTCGCTCAAGAACATATCACTGCAGATATGTACCTTGAGGGAGCTTGCGTACTCGGGGCAGTTAGACCGCGTCCTATGTGGAATATCTTGGGAAAGGTGGCCGCGTACAACGTCAGTCGAGGTTGCTGCCGGCAACTCGGAGTATGGGGGTACGTGTCGTGTAGTCTGGGTGTGTGCTGATTCGAATCACTGTCGCTCGCGGTTATATGAGCATACTTGTCCACTGCGTCTTGACGTAGACTGAATGGTTCTTTTGAACTTCATAAGGCTATGATGTAACTTGTATTGCAACCATGATTGAATTAGAGATAGGCTCATTAAACTTTACTTTCACTTTGTGCAAGGAGCATCGCAACAAAGCGTTTCTTGTTTGATTGTGGAGTTGCAATGCTGTTCGGCTCAAGGTCTGTACAATGAGGCTTAAAATCTGATAGTTAAGAATCTACATTAGGCGATTCTTTATGCAAATCTAGCTAACCCAATTGCAACCGTCGTGCATGTAGAGTTTCTTGTTTAGGAGAGACGGATCAGTCTTGCTGAGCCTATGTGCTCACGCTTGCTATATGAGTGGTTTTGCAGATTAACATCGATGCTAAGAAGAAGGTTGTCCGGTGAGACTCGGAGACTTCCGAGTCGTTTAACACAGGGAGAACTCAGCCGCTGCTGTTGTCTTCGTGTTGCTAGCGAGAGCAGTCCGTGGGCTGGACCTCTTCTCGAATGATCTTTAGTTATTCAACGTGAGCTGTTTATAGACGTCCGCTGTAGTTACTTGATGTAAACTATTTGCAAAGAAAAACTTATAAGCTTCCGCTATTGTTTTATGTAATACATTGTTCCTTATATGTGTGCTGTTGGGTGCCGCACAATACGGCACCACCCAATGCGATTCCCGGGCGAGTGGAACGTCCCCGTGATTGAACGGGCGGCGTGGCCCCTGTCACCCACCAATAGCAAGTTTTCAGGTCCTTGTACATCTTTGTACAGCCGGGATGTATGGAATAAGGTGAGTCGTGTGCCTCCTTTAATATCGTGTCACGGATATGCTTCACGTTAGGCAGACAAATCCTTTTCGCTAACCAAAGTGTGCCTTTCTTCTCTTCCTTAAAATGCTTTTTTATGCCTTGTCAGATTCTTTTCTTGATTTCCTCATCCGTTGCTTGGCCATCTCATATCTCTTGTTCCAGCGAGGAGTTCAGTTTTATCACCTCCATCTCGTTCAAGAACCCGAGATGTAACCGTTCGAACTCCTTGCGCAGCTCGGGTGGCAGCTCCCGAACCGTGAGTTGGTGACATGCTCCTTTTCGGCTCAACGCATAAGCTACTACATTGGCCTTCCCGGTGTGATATTTGATCCCATCATCATAATCCTTGATGAGTTCCAACAATCGACGTTGCCTCAAATTCAGATCCATTTACCTGAATATATACTTGAGGCTTTTGTGATCCGTATAGATCTCACATCAGTGGCCAAGGATATAATGCCTCCAAATCTTCAAAGCATGTACCACGGCTGCAAGTTCTATGTCATGTGTGGGGTAATTCAGCTCATGTTTCTTTAGTTGTCTCGATGCATAGGCTACCACATGTCCTCCTTGCATGAGCACACATTCAAGCCCTTGTCTTGATGCGTCAAAATATATGTCGAAACTCTTGCTCACGTCCGGCAATACAAAAACCGGCGCTGTTGTTAACCTCTTCTTTAGCTCCTCAAAGCTTTCTTGACACACTTGTGTCCACTGAAACGCTTTCCCTTTCATCAGCAATTCAGTCATGGGCTTCGCTATTTTGGAGAAATTCTTGATTAACCGGCGGTAGTATCCAGCCATCCAAAGGAAACTCCAAATATCTCTCACATTCTGCGGTTGGTTCCACTTCAAAACATCTCCCACATTTCCGGGATCAACCGATACTCCTCCTTTGGAGATAATGTGGCCTAGGAACGATATCTCCTTTAGCCAAAATTGACACTTGTTGAACATGGCATACAATTTATGCTCTCACAGTTTCTACAATATTAACCTCAAGTGTTCTTCGTGTTCCTCCTCACTCTTTGAATACACCATGATATCGTCGATAAAAACCACAACGAACATGTCCAAGTACTCCATGAAGACCTTATTCATGAGGTACATAAAGTATGCGGGTGCATTCGTTAACCCAAAAGACATAACAGTATACTCATACGAACCATACCGTGTTTGAAATGCAGTTTTGGGTATTTTGGAGGGTTTAATCTTCAGCTGGAAGTATCCCGACCGATGATCAATCTTGGAGAAAATTCGGGCACCTTTCATTTGGTCAAACAAGCCCTCTATACGGGGCTGCGGGTATTTATTCTTGATCATCACCTCATTGAGAGACCTATAGTCCACACAAATCCTTTGGTCCCATCTTTCTTTTCTACGAAGAGCACGGGGGCTCCCCACGGTGATGAGCTTGGGCGTATAAAACCCTTTTTCTAGCTGCTCCTGAATTTTCTTCTTGAGCTCTACTAGTTCATTAGCGGGCATCCTATACGGCATCTTCGCTATAGGTGCAGTTCCGGGTACTAAATCAATGGCAAATTCAATGTCCCGGTCAGGTGGCATACCTGGAAGTTCTTCCGGGAACACATCTGAATATTCTTGAACCACCGGATGCTTTCCAATGTCGCTTCTTCGACGTGGTTCAGCACTGCCTTCTCGGTTGCCGGTTGGGCTGCCTCGAACTCAATACAAGTACCGTGCTCACTTGTCAATTCTACGATCCTCTCAGCACATTGAATCACTTCGTTGTGCTTGCTTAGCCAATCCATTCCAAGTATTATGTCAATCCCCTAGGAATCCAAGACGATAAGGTTGGCAAGAAAGTCTACCCCCCTTATTTTAAGGTTTACTTTCGGACATACTATATTAGTCCTCATTTCTCCAACGGGAGAATTAACCAACATAGTTTGTTTCATGTGTGATATGGGCAGGTTATACTTGGCAACATACTTGGATGATATGAATGAATGCGATGCTCCGGAATCAAATAAAACAGTGGCTGGGTTGGAGTTGGCAAGAAACATACCAATCACGATGTCCTCACCTTGTTCTGCTTTCTCAGCGGAGACATGATTCACATTGCCACGAGCATAGTTCAGCTGTCCATGGTTACCTTGATTAGCTCCTCCATTCAGCCGTGGGTTCTGCTTGGGTGCGTTGCTCGGCTGTCCAAGGCCTTTCTTCGGGCACTAACTTGCAAAGTGTCCCGCCTCTCCGCATGAAAAACATGCTTTGTTGCCCATAACAACAGAAATGTTGGGGCGAGGCTGGTTTTGAGCATAGGCGCCCATGTTGAGATGGGACGCAGGAGGCAAAGGCATACGAGGTGCTTGCATGACAGGACGTTGCTGCGGTGGCTGATTAGGGCGAGGTGGATTTGCAGGACGGAAAGTAGAAGCGGACGGACCATAATGTGGTGCAGCTGGTGGCATGAAACGGGGATGTACATTGCTCTCTTGTGGCTGTCCTTTGTATGGCATCTTCCTCTTGCCCTCCTGCTCAATCTCACGGATCTTGCTCTCAACCACTATAGCTTTGCCAACGAGCTTCTGGAAATTTGCATAATCATTGTTGAGCAGCTGAACTTGGATCTCATTGTTCAATCCTCTCATGAACAAGTATAGCTTCCTTTGGTCCGAGTTGACATCTTCTGGTGCATACCATGACAGCTGCGTGAACTTGTTGAGGTACTCGTTCACGCTCTTCCTTCCTTGGCGGAGGCCTTCAAACTCTTGCCTTTTAAGCATCATGACTCCAGCAAGGACATAATGAGAGCAGAAACTCTACTTGAATTCAGCCCAAGTGATAGTCTCCTGGTTGACATGAGCATTGCAAAGAGCGTCCCACCAGTCAGCGGCTGCTCCCATAAGTTGGTGCGATGCAAAGAGAACTTTCTCACGATCATTGCACTGAACAATAGCAAGCTTCTTTTCCATGGACTTCAGCCAATCATCAGCCTCCATGGGATCAATGGCTTGTGCAAAAGTAGGCGGCCTAGTCCCCAAGAACTCTCCCAATATGTTGTGAGCCGGCGGTGGTGGCGGTGCAGGAACAGGGTTAGGATTGTTGCTGTTGTTGGCCTGCAGCTGTCCCAACGTTTGTATTATCGCTTGCATGAGCTGGTTCTGCATAGCCATCAACCGTTAAAGGTTGTTTGCATCAGCCCCGGGGTTAGCATTTTCAGAAACTTCAACATTGCCATCCTCCTGTGGTTCATTGTTGCCACGAGCGTTCCTTCTTTGGTGGTTGGCGTTTTCCCTCACCATCTGTGAGAGGGAGTGGCGTAGAGTAGAAAATGGAATTTCAGATTGATCCCTCCAACTATATGCATCAAGTTGTATGAACTAAATATCTTCTTTTATTAATTTCAGCATATAGGAGGATGTGAACTCGTGCCAAAGCATTTCACATCTCCCCACTATGTGTGGATGTGGACATTCGCCGAAGCGTCCCACAACTCACATCAGCACAAAAACCAAACAATCATCACAAAAATTACAGCACACTAATCTTATTTGCCCCACGGAGATCTAAATGTTCCTATTACAGGTTTATTCAATGGAAACCTAAACTTAATCGTGAGAACTGGTGATGTTCTCACCATGTGACGGGGGTGGTCCATACATGGGCGCACGCCATGGTGAGTCGGCTGTCCATGTAGGGATGGATGACGCTGGTGCTCCATTTGTTCCCGCGTTGGCACGAGTCTCCTCTTGTTTCTCCAGCAAATACAGCTTCTTGTGGAGGTAACAGGTCTCTTCTTGTGCGCTTGCGTAGCGGTTTCCTAACTCCACGAGCAACCTCTGAGACTTGTCAGAAGCTTATGGGTTGGAAAGAGCTCCTACATGGGGTCCAATGATCTCCCTTGTACCACTCTTCCGATACGGGTGCAGCTCAAAAGTGGTGTCCTCAAGCTGCCCACAGAAGGTGTAGCACAGTCCGGTGAGTGCATCCCATGCAGCATCATCAATAGCTTTTTCCCTTGTAGCTCTCCATGTGGATGCGAAGTGCCAGGTGACAACCCTACCGTTAGATAGGATGGTTACCTCAGCCTTCCACTCTTCATGTCCGATACGAGGAACTTTCTTGAGAATATATTCTGGGTATAAGCTGCAGCAATCCAGAAATTCTTTGAGCTCCTTGGATATGTGTCCTCCTTCCATTCCGTTGGACCGGAATTCTTGAACTGAAAGGTTGGACCATTCATCACCTTCATTATTGGCCTCAGCAAGGGGTGGCTCCTCTTTGGATTCATCTCCTCCCGACATAGCTTCATGAGGCTCCACGGGATGCAAGCCCGCGCGAAAGTCCTCCTGAGGTGCGTACAAATGCCGTTCTTGTGGATCATCTTCCATGTCGTCTTCGAATGGTTCCACATCTTCCGGGTCCTCTTCAGCATGCATAGAGCTATTGACTTCATCTTCATCATGAGGTTCCATCTTCACCTCCTCCCAATATGGTCCATCGAACACCTCAATGGGGTTAAGTGCACTCCCACGTGGTGGTGGACGAGTCCTTATGCGCGTTTTGCTCCTAATCACAGGCATCTATAAATGAGAAACTTTAGAGAAGAAGAAAATAACTGCAAAGCTTCAAAAGCTATGAAGCAAGAAAATAAAAGAGTTGCTATCCAAAAGAAGAGAAAAGGAGGCCCTGAAAATAGCACTTTGCGGTGGCTGAATTGACAAGTAAAGTGCAACAGCAAGCAATTTTTGACAATAGCAGTTTAGAGCGGTGTTCCTATGTGTTTTAGAGTGTCCATTCTACCTAGGCTTGCGTCCTACAGTCAACGTGGCTCTGATAACAATTTATGACACCCGGTTCCCAAAATACAACCAAGTGAATGCATATGTGTGCCCAGGATGTTCATCACACATACACATGTAATACACAAACTGAATTCAGAATATAACCACGAATAAATAGTGTTTAAGTACTTTATTACAATGACTCAATGTCTCACTCATGAATCTCTAACTTGTTCTTGCAGCGGAAGTCTCTAAACGACAGCGGAAATAACTAAACAACAGGCTCCAACTTCAACTCCACAGGCATGTTGACGGTAGTTCGCATGCTTAGTACTCCACATGGTCCTCGAAGTACTCATCTCCTGTAGCTGATGTATATGTGGTAATGCAAGGGTGAATACATGTCGTACTCAGCAAGTGCGGGAAAAGTATGACATGTAGCTTACAACAAGGTATGGAATAAAAAGGCTCATTGCAGCAAGCAAATTTTATTTCACAAACATGATTAAAACAGCAACTATTTCAAGGTGAAAATTTATCCCATCATAATCATTTAATCCGGCAACTTTATCTCATCATAATTCACCATTTATCAAGTCTCACCCAGCCATTAATCTTTCTCTAGTTCAACTCATACTCATAAATATTCATAACCATCTCATACTCATATAACCGAAACCAAACTCATTTTTATGACTCAAAACAGTCCCAAAACCAATCCCAATGACCATACCATAACCATCCCGAATAAACATCCCAAGTTTTGCCTCGAAGTTGGCCAGGTGCTTGTGACCGGAAGCACGGCTATCATGATAGTTCTACACTCTGTAGAGGTGGCACCACTTTACCCACAAGTTCATTATTTCGTCACCCATTGGCGACTAGAGAAAACTCCATTATACCAGCACACAACCGTCGGTGTATGGCCAAGAGATCATAAAATAGCCTTTACAAAGGGGCTACTAGATGTACGGACCCACTGAGGTTTCACCGGCAGGCTCAAATCACCATCTTCCCACCCATGGGCCCCCTCTTGTGCCATGCAGTTCCCAGGGCAGTCCTCCTCGACTCACATTCCCCGCGCCATCCAACGGTCCATAACAATCTAGCAACACACCTAATTAATCAGCTAAGCCGCACCCATACTTGGCCTTGTGGTGGCAGTATCTTCCTGGCATATTCTCGCATGAACCGGTCCTTAGATCCATGGCAAGTAAACCACCGTCTCATCCAGAAACATCCACAAACCAATCTTGCCTAGATCTCCCCGATTCCATGCCCATTATCATCATCAAGTTCTCATCGTCATTATTGATATGAGTGCAGTAGCTAAATATGTTTTAATTCAGTTTCCCATATCCCGTAGATTAAGCGAAGCAAAAAGGAAAAACGACCATACCCGACTCATCAACATTCCCAGCGACAAGGATGGTTAACAAAAATAGTAAACTCCTATAAAAGGGTGTCCCATCAAGTTGACTCAAGCATACACGTTTTCGCAAACAAAACAGTTTCATAACATGGGATCAATATGGTCAAGGGGCACTTGCCTTGCTCCCGTGGCTCTTGTTGCTCAAGCGTCTCGAAGTCTTGGTTCTGTAGTTCCTCGTAGATGGCCTCTTGAGCTTGTCCTTCTACTCATGACCACGCACATACAAAATTTACAGCAATCAATCATCATGCACAATCTTTACTCAAGATGCAATGGGTAGATGAATGAAAATCTTATAGTGCAGTTTTATTAAACCAGTTTGTACGTGTTCTTGCATGTTTTAATGGGCTTTCATAGGGTTTTATGATGAACAAGTCTGTAGGGATCAAATGCGGACGTGGTGATGATCTTGACTCAAGATCTAGATCAATTCCACAGTCAATAATTGATCAAAACGCGATCTGTCCACACGCAAAAGTTTCTGTTCGAAAGGGGCAAAGAAAACGGATGCATAGAAACCGAGGCGACGCCGTAAGATAGGTAATGAAGGCCTACCTCACTTCCTTCTTGTGGAAGGGCCTTTCTCCTAGCAACGGCAGCAGCAGGGGATTTTTCTATGGAAGATTAGGGTAGGACAGATCATCGGACTTCTTTTCCGGCGACGGCGAGGCGTGACGGGGCTCGTCGGCGGGTCTCGACGACGGGGCTCGACAGCGGGGCTCGACGACAGGGCTCGTCGGCGGGGCTCGACGGCGGGGCTCGTTGGCGGGGCTCACCGGTGGGGCTCACCAGTGACCAAACTCCGGCAGGGGGGTGGCCAACTCGGCGACTTAGAGGGGTGGGCTCCAACTCGGTGACATGGTGAGGGGGAGGGCTGGCGTCCAAGGGGGAGGGCAGGGTGTTGTATTTATAAGGGGGAGAAAAGAGGAGTCCTACTCCAATTGGAACTCAACCAAGAGTCCTAGTCAATTGGGAACTCGACGAAAGAGTCCTAGTGACTTTTCTCCCTTTTTGGCTGCGGCAGCATTTGGGATTAAATTCCCGAAATGTGGGGCAAATTCCCCTTTTGGGGGATTGGGGAATTTGGAAATTTTGGGGAAATTTCGGAATGGCTCATTTCAGCTATCTTTTTCCATTTCTCACCATTTCTATATCCCTTCTTCCATTTCTATATTCCCCTCTCAATTCCTATGTCCCATTCTCCATTTCTATATTCCCTTCTCCCTTTATATGGTTCTTCCTCCATTTCTATTGTTCTTTCTCCATTTCTATGGTTCTTTCTCCATTTCTATGGTTCATTCTCCATTTCTATAGTTGTTTCTCCATTTCTAGGGTTCTTTCTCCATTTCTACTTCTTTTACAATGCTTCTCTACATGAAAAATATAGGCAATGCATGGTAAATGAATTTGAGGGTGTTACAGACGGGAGGGTGATCCTGGAGACCCTCCCGAAGGACTGTGCATGGGACCCACGTGCAGTCTTTAACCTTTTCCCCCAAATTTTAGATTTAGTTCAAATTCAAACACCCATAACTTTGGCTAGGAAGCTCCAAATCGAGTGAACCAAATTTTTTTGGATTCAGATCTCTTAGTACTTTCCAACAAATCAAGTTTCACTCTATGAAAATCTTTAATTCTCCAGAAATAATTATTCAAATTTTAAACTGTTTAGAAGTTTAACTAGAGAACCCTTTAGTGGAATATTCTGAAATTTGGCCAGGATGTTTCTTTTGATATCCATGAGCTACCATAAAAATTTCAGATCGATCCGAGCCAATTTGATCCATCTAATGGTGTGATTAATGAAACTGTTCCATAGAAAATAAAAAATGTCCAGAAACATTTTTCTGATTTTCTTTGAACTTGTTTAGCTCATATCTTTTGCTAGGAAGTTTCAAATTATAGGAAACCAATTCCATTAGAACCCTCTGAAAATATAGTTTTCATAAATTCATGGCTTGCTCCATGAAAATCCTTAGAACACCCTAAGAGCTCTAATTAGGACCTAATACACATTTATTTGTGCAGGGCTCAAATGAGCTTTGCTTCAAATGAAATTTGGCCAAGTCTCTGTTTAGGTTGTATCCAAACCACATTAAAAATTTCAGAGTCATTAGGCCTGTCTAGCTATACTTATACACTTCAAAATATCAAATTCAAACAAATGCATTTAAATTGACATGCATTATATGTTATATTGTGTAGTCGCTAAGGTTGGAGAGGAGCCGGAGATTTTAGACTTCATAATTCTGGAGGAACATCTAGCTTACAACCAACAGCAAGGCAAGCTACGGTTTGCATTAGCCATTTCATAAATTTTATTGTTTTGAGAACTTACTTTATGTATTTCCTTCAAAGGTGCATTAGAGTCTTGTTTGAAAACCCAACTGCATAGCCAAGAGAACCAGGGTTTTGGGCTTAAGTTTTAAACCTCGAGTAGCCACTGCAATGCTAAAATTGGTGTAGTATTCTGTAACACCCACAATTTTGCTACCATGCATTGCATACATTTTTCATGTAGAGAAGCATTTAAAAAGAAGAAGAAATGAAGAAAGGAATATAGAAGAAAATAAAATAGTAAAATGGAATATAACTCTGTTAAAATAGTAAAAGCAAATAAATCCCAGCCCCTAGCTCCCACCTCTGTTAAAAATAAATCTCAGCCATTGGATATTTGATTTGCTAAAATCCTGGCCACCCTAGCTCTTTTCCACCTTATAAATATAACCCCCCCAGCCGCCCACACCTCTCTCTTTTTTTGGCAGCCGCGCCCCCCTATGCTGCCATGTTGCGCGCCCCCTGCTGCCAAGAGGCGCCCCTGCCGGAATTTGGCTGCCGTCGAGCTCCGTCACACATCATCGTCACAGGAGAAGAAGCCCCGACATTCTGCCCTACCCGCAGCCTTTTAATTCTCCATGGAAAATTCTTCGCTGCTGCTATTGCAAGGAGGGATTCTGTGCTGCAAGGAAGAAGTGAGTAGGTCTTCATTACCCCTCTTACAACGTCGCTGCTGTTTCTACGCACCAGTTTTCTCCACCCGCTGCGAGCAGAAAATGCAGTGTGTGGACAGACCATGTTTTGGTCAATTTTTTACTGTAGAATTGATCTACACATTGTGTCAAGATCATCACCACGTCCACACTTGGTCCCAGCGACCTTGATCACCATAAAATCCTATGTAAGCCTACTAAAACATGCAAGAACACGTATAAAGTGGTTTTATAAAACTGCACTATAGGAATTGCATTCATTCTCCTCATTGCATCTTGAGTAAAGTTTGTGCATGATAATTGATTGCTGTAAATTTTGTATGTGCGTAGTCGTGAGTAGAAGGACAAGATCAAGAGGCCATCTACGAGGAGCTACAGCACCAATACTTTGAGACGCTTGAGCAACACGAGCCACGGGAGCAAGGGAAGTGCCCCTTGACCATATTGATCCCATGTTTTCGAAAGTGTTTTGCTTCTGAAAACTTGTATGCTTTTGTCAACTTGATGGGACGCCCTTTTTATAGGAGTTTACTAGTTTTATTAACCATCGTTGTCACCAAGAAAGTTTAAGAGTCGGGTATGGTCGTTTTTCCTTTTTGCTTCGCTTAGTTTACGGGATACCGGAAGCTGAAATTAAACTTGTTAGCTACTGCACTCGTGGGAATAAAAATAATGAGAACTTGATGATGTCAATTAGCATGGAGTCAGAGAGATCTTGGCGAGCTTGGTTCGTGGATGTTGCTGAATGATATGGTGGTTTGCTTGCCGTAGATCTAAGTACCGGTTCATGCGAGAACATGCCAGGAAAACAGTGCCACCACAAGGCCAAATATGGGTGCGCCTTAGCTGACTAATTAGGTGTGTTGCTAGCTAGTTATGGACCGTTGGATGGTGCGGGAAATGGGAGTCGAGAAGGACTGCCCTGGGAACTGCATGGCACAAGGTGGGGCCCGTGGGTGGGAGAATGGAGATTCATGTCTGCCGGTGAAACCTCAGTGGGTCCGTACATCCTAGTAGCACCTTTGTAAAGGCTATTTTGTGATCTCTTGGCCATACACCGACGGTTGTGTACTGGTATAATGGAGGTTCTCTCTAGTCGCCGACGGGTGACGAAATCACGAACTTGTGGGTATAGTGGTGCCACCTCTGCAGAGTGTAAAACTATCATGATAGTCATGCTTCCGGTTACAAGCACCTAGCCAACTTCCATGATTAGAGGCAATACTTGGGATGTTTATTTGGGTATGGTTATGGTATGGTCATTGGGATTGGCTTTGGAACTGTTTTGGGTCATGACAAAGAGTTTAGTGTCGGTTATATGAAAATGAGATGGTTATGAATAATTATGAGTATGATATGAACATGAGAAAAATTAATGGTTGGTTGAGACTTGATATATGGTGAATTAGGATGAAGGAATGTTGATGAATTACTTGGTTATGATAGGATTAAACTCAGCTGTAAATAGTTGCTGTTTTTACCTTGTTTGTGAAATAAAATTTGCTTGCTGCAATGAACCTCTTTATTTCCCTACCTTGTTGTAAGCTACATGTCATACTTTTCCCGCACTTGCCGAGTACGACATGTACTCGCCCTTGGATTCCCACATACATATCAGCAACAGGAGAACAGTACTTCGAGGAACAAGTGGAGTACTAGGCGTGCGCACTACCGTCAACATGCCTGTTGAGTTGAAGTTGGAGCCTGCTGTTTTAGTCATTTTCCGCTGTCGTTTAGAGTATTCCCCTGCTAAATAAGCTGGATATTCATAAGTGAGACATCGAGTCATTGTAATAAAGTACTTAAACACTATTTGTACTTGGTTATATTCTGAACTCAGTTTGTGGAATACATGTGTATGTGTGATGAACATCCTGGCCACACATATGAATTCACTTGGTTCATTTTTGGAACCGGGTGTCACAGATTCAGTACAAGTCGAGTAGTTGGAACTGCTCGCGAGAATAGGCTAGAAGCACACAACTCGGTTAGAGATAGCAAATGAAACACATGGCAAGAAAACGAGACCGAGCGGAGAGTAAGGGCAGCAGGACTTTGGGGCCTGGGTGCCATAGCTCCGCTTGTGTCGATTGAGGACCGAGCCGTGTGCGGGCCTGTTGAACAAGCTAGAACAGTACCGAAGACCTACCAGATATATGGGACCCGGGAAACCGATGTAATTCAGGTAGCGATCTGTTGAGGCATTGCTTGTCGTCCAGAGGGTAGGGTTAGAGCATGAGGTGTAAATCAGCTGGCGGGCACTGCGGATGCATCGCGCAGAGACCTCTTGCTCGGGACGATAGGACCGGTTCAACACTTGGCTGACGGATGAAAGGTGGTTGCGTACGACGTCCGTTGTGGTTTCTATAGGCAACATCGAGTACGGGTGTACGTGACGGGTCATTTGGGTAACCCTGCAGGTGTAAAATGATTATTATCGCCGTCCCTCCGGGTCAGTGAGTACCACTTGTTCACTGTACCGTGACGTAGAAAGAACAGGCTAGTGTCATGTTAAAAGGTTGCTGGTTGAAAGTTGTACTTTGTTTGCTAATGACTTGCTGTAGTTTAGAGCTAATTAAAGTTCTTTTCAACCTTGGGCAGAGTGTAAGGGCCCAAATTTTGCATATACTAAAAGTGTTTTCATCGCACCACACTCATATCATTTGAGGAGATCTTATGAACACATTTGAAGAGCAAGTAAACACCATCAAGAAAGTCATTAGATGATAAACTAAAAAATGCAAAAGTGGTATTTCCCACATGAATCATATAGGGGCTGAGCACATGTTTAACTCATAAATTTTGTTAGGAATGCTCATGCCAAATTTCACCCAAATCTAAAACCTTTTGAAGTATTTTTGGGAATAATTAGAAAAAGGCTAGTTTGAATTTAAATTCAAATTCAAACTCCTTTCACCCCATGAATTCAAAAGTGGGATTCATATTCACACTCAGCACATTTTTGTGAGCTCAGACACCAATTTTCACTCCATTTGGAGTTGATCTTTACATGAGCTATTTTGGCTAAATTCAAATCAAATTTGAATTTCAGTTCACATTTGCTACAAATTCAATCAAACCAATTCCACAATTTGATCACTTTACAAACCAAATCCCAATTTGGTGATTGATCAAATGGCCAAGGGCATTAGGGTCCCTACTATTTAGAGCAGTGGAGAAATTAAATTTTGTGGGACAAAAATTGAAAATGGGACCCACTATCAGTGTCACAACCGAAGAAACAAAGTCCACCGCTGCTCACTCGGTTTCTTGTGCGCGCTCACACGGACGCCACGGCAAGAGGCACTGCCACCACCTGTTCTCGACTCCCAGATGTCGCGCACTCACGCCAGCTGCCTTATCGTCGCCCCCGAACCTTCAAAAACCCACTTCGCCACTGCTTCGTACGTCAACCGCACAGAAAGCGCGCCGCACGTCTCCGAACACCCAAAATTCCCACTCTCACCGTTGACACGCAGAACCCACCTTTCCACCTCGAGCTGAGGCCATAAACGGCATCGCCGACCCTCACTCGACATTCTCCAACCCTCAGCTGCTCATGATCAGCTCCCCTCGAGCTTTCCCGAGCCGATTTCCACTCCCCTGTTCACCCCGAAGTGTCTCTGACTTAGCACCATCATCCGGACAGCTCCGAGCTTCTCCGGTGCAACCAACGGTTTTCTGAGGTTGGCATCAAAGTCAAGTAGCTCCTCCCGACCCCCCTAGCAACCTCTTAGCGCCGTTTAGCTGGAATTTCACTTTTCCCGACGATCGCCGCATAGAACACCGAAAACCAAAACCTAAAATTCATCTCGATCACTTGATCACTAGAGATTCTGGTTTAGATAAAGCTAGAGTAGCACCTCACGATCACCTAGGCCAAGTCTTAGCGAAGATGATCAACCCAATTAGCATAGCACCGTGTTTTCGCCCCCGCTGGTGAAAACGGCTCGGGTCGCCGGTGATGTCTACTTTCCCGGCGATCTCCGGCAAGAGGAGGGCAGGGTTAGATTCCCCGTGCCCCAGTGGTGCTTTGCGACCCGTTGGTTGATCATGTTCACTGCCGAGACAAGCTAGCGCTGTTGGACCCGAGCTCAATTCCGCCGCCACCGTCGCCGACTACTTTCCCGGCGATGTCGAGGCGCGAGGAGTTGTCCGGCATGTGTGTCGTGCTTCAAGGGTCACGTAGGAAGAAACCACATCAAGAATTAGGCAGTAACAGCCGAGAACGAGCCGCACCACCGCTGCTGTGCGTCGCGCGCTCGGACGCCAGCGGGATGTTGAAGAAGATACTGTGCATGGGACCCACATGCAGTGTTTTAAACATTTCCCGAATTTAAGTTTTTAGTTCAAACTTCAAACCCACATAACTTTGGCTAGGAAACTCCAAATCGAGTGAACCAACTTTTTTTGGATTCAGCTCTATGAGTACTTCCAACAAATCAAGTTTCACTTTATGAAAATCCTTATTTCTCAAGAATTAATTCTTCAAAATTTAAAATGTTTAGAATTTTAACTAGAGAACCCTTTAGAGGAAAATTCTGAAATTTGTCCAGGGTGTTCATTATAATATCTCTAAGCTAGCACAAAAATTTCAGATCCATTTGAACTTATTTGATCCACCTAATGGCGTGATTAACAGAACTGTTCTAGAGAAAATGGAAAATGTTCAGAAACATTTTTCAGATTTTCTTTGAACATGTTTAGCTCATATCTTTTGCTAGGAATCTTCAAATTATATGAAACCAATTCCGTTCGAACCATCTGAAAATCTAGTTTCCAGAAAGTCATGGCTTGCCCCATGAAAATCCATAGAACACCCTAAAAGCTCCAATTAAGGCCAAATACACATTTATTTGTGCAGGGCTCAAATGAGCTTTGCTTCATATGAAATTTGGCCAAGTCTCTTTTCAGCTTGCATCCAAACCACACTAAAAATTTCAGAGTCATTGGGCCTGTCTAGCTGTACATATAGTCTTAACAATATCAACTTCAAATTCGAATGCATTTAAATTGACACACATGCATATTTATATTGTGTAGTCGCTAAGGTGGAAGAGGAGCCGGAGGTGTTGGATTTCATCACCCCGGAAGAACAGCTAGCATATGACCAGCAGCAAGGCAAGCTCCGGTTTGCATTAGCCATTTTATAAACTTTATTGTTTTGAGAACTTACTTTGAGTATCCACTTTAATTATGCACTAGAGTCTTGTTTGAAAACCCATATATATAAAAAAAGAAAAACAGGGTTTTGGGCTTCGATTTTAAACCTCGAGTAGCCATTGGAATGCTAAACTATTGTAGGATTCGATATAAGTCGAGTAATTGGAGCTGCTCGCGAGGATAGGCTAGAGGCACACCACTCGGTTAGAGATAGGAAATGTAACACATGCAAGAAAAATGAGACCGAGCGGAGAGTAAGGGCAGCAGGACTCTGGGACCTGGGTGCTGTAGCTCCACTTATGTCGATTGAGGACCGAGCCGTGTGGTGGGTCTGTTGAACAAGCTAGAATAGTACCAAAGACCTACTGGATATATGGGAACCGGGAAACCGATGTAATTCGGGTAGCGATCTGTTGAGGCATAGCTTGTCGTCCAGAGGGTAGGTTGAGAGCATGAGGTGTAAATTGGCTGGCGGCACTGCGGATGCGCGTAGAGACCTTTTGCTCGGGATGATAGGAGCGCTTCAACACTTGGCTGATGGATGAAAGGTGGCAGCGTACGACGTCTGTGATGGTTGTTGTAGGTAACATCGAGTACGGGTGTACGTGACGGGTTATTTGGGTAACCCTGCAGATATAAAACGATTATAATCGCCGTCCCTCACGGTCAGTGAGTACCACTTGTTCATTGTACCGTGATGCAGAAAGAACAGGCTAGAGTCATGTTAAAAGGTTGCTGATTGAAAGATGTACCTTGGTTGCTAATGATTTGTGTAGTTTAGAGCTAATTAAAGTTATTTTCAATCTTGGGCAAAGCACATGAGAGAAATGAGTTTCTTGTTTGATTGCGGCTCTCTTATGTGCCTTAGCACGAGGTTCTTCCACAACTTGTGCTATAAACTTGAATGTAAGGTACAACTATTTAGGCGTGTCCTTTGAAACTTTCACTCCATTACACAACGCAAACCCATCATGTAGAGTTTCATGTATAGGAAATACGGGTGAGTCTTGCTTAGCCATCATGCTCATTGCTTGTGTTTGAAGCGTTTGCAGGGTGCTATGAGGAGGAGGCTCCCGAGGAGGAGACGGACCCCCAAGAGGGCAACTCCATCGAGTGGGAGTCGTGCACGCCACCGTGTTAGTGTGTGTGCGTGCTAGTGGGAACACGTTCACGGGCTGAACATGAACTCTTTTGCTTAGTATACGCCCGTGAGTGTAGACTTGACGTATTTTGTTGTAAACATGTTCAAAAATAGTTTATTGTAATAAAAATTTTCCTTCCGCTTTTTACCTTTGCTGTGTGTTATCCGGTGCTATGCAACGCAGCACCCCTCAGTGTGATCCATGCTAGTCAAGACCGTCGGGTCCTCGCGGTGTGGTATCAGAGCTTGCTTGAGGTTTAACGCACATAAAAAGGTCATCATTTCAAAAACTCGATGAGGAATGAGTTAGTAGCCTATATAAGGATGTTATTAGTGTATAGCAAGTGGTAACTCTAACCTAATTGCTTATGTCGGAAAATTATGCATCTCGTGACGTCAAATGTCTCGGGGGGTGCATGTAAGCGCTGTCCACCAGTGCGCACAAGCTAAAGGGTGGAGCCTCACGGGTGGCAGGTAACCCGGCCAGATTTGGTATCCTCTACGGCTCTTTTTGTCGTTTGGGGTATTCGAGCAATGCCATTCCCTTGCATGCTACGGGCAAGTGTTGGAGACCCCGTCACATGGTTAGTAACATGAACACATAGCTCAAGGCGTGTTTTGCTTGAGAACAACCGTGCGAGTGTTGAGGGACAGTTCTATGAACTGTATTGGGACCTGGTTCGGTGTGCAGACGAACCTGACGATTGTGTGGTTTATTTGCAGGTAGTCTAACCACAAATCGGTAGACGAGTAGCACACATGTGCGAGAGAAGTTTAGTGCCTCTAAATTAACGAAGCTGGCTAAGTCCGGTATAGGTTTTTATTTGTGAGGAACGTAGTACCGGCATGAACTGGTGATGCCTCGACGTCACAGTTCAGTAAATGATCAATCCCATTGGAAAACTTGATGGTTTTGATCCAGAGCACTAGAACTTTGATTTAACTCCTTTCCTTAATAAGGATGTTCAATGTAAACAAGTTTTCAACTCATAGGATACTAAGGACATAGGCCCCTGTTTTCAGCTGAAATAAGGTGCTGTCCAATTTTCTCCAGGAATTCTGTTGACTTTGACATCTCATAACTTTTGAACCAGGGCAGATCTGGGGGCAAACAAATACTTTCTGGAAAGCTATTGAAGTTAACTTTAACTATGATGTGGATCTCCAGAACTGTTTTTGCCTTTAGATGGTCTAAATCAAGTTCAAAAAGGAAACTGGTCAGGGCCGTCAGTTTGGGCAGCAGAGCGGCAATCAATTTTGTCTAAGTTTGATTTGTGTTTCCATGTTTTATGAGTTCAATGATATGTTTTATGTTATAACTCAATGATTACTTTTGAAATTAATATTCGACCTTTTTCAAATTTGTTTCTACAGATGGCAGAGGATAAACAACTGGAGAACGGGTGGGTGGTATCCCACTGTTCTCAACGCAGCAGTTATCTGGAAATGTTGAAGCTAATGCTTCAATATTTCGGGTATGTGGAGACGCCGCATTACCTCACCAAGGAAGAAGGCGAGGAGGTTAACAAGACATGGACTATCCATGTCGAAGTTCCAGCAGGACCTACGCCACCCGGTTGGGAACCGTTCACCGTCACGGTGAAAGGGAGACAACGGGAGGAGATGTGGCAGGTGGCAGCCCGCGACACTATGTTGTGTTTCAGCCAGCTACACGTGAGAGCTATGGAGGGCACTCCATACATGCTTGTCCCGTTTGAGGGGCGAGCTAATCACGTGTGGAGGGAGAGGTACTTAGAGGCAGTTTTGCCATGGAGGCGAACCTTAGCCTCCAGTTGATGGCAGGGAATACCGTGATGGACAGCCAAGCTGTCCATACAGCTCGTCTTGCCGTGGAGCTCAAGGAGAGCACCAGCCGTCGAGACCATTTCGAGAGTGCCCACAGTGAACTCCGGAATGTACTCCTTCCGACGATCAAGCGACTGAATGAACAACACAATCAGTTGCATCGCCTGAAGAAGACGAATAAGAAAAGCCGTGTTGACATCACAGCTTTGCAGCAGCAGATACAGGCTTTGACCCAGCAGAACGAGGTCCTTACTTAAGAGCATGATGACGCTATTGAGGATGGGCAGGGCTGGGAAGAAGACTACTATCAGGCCATGGACGAGGTGCATGCTTTGCAAGACCTCGTGCATCCGGTAGTGGGCCTACCGATGGTAGGTGCAGTACCAGTGGTTTTGGGTATCCTGGCAATGCCGGAACCTGAACCTGAAGAGGAGGTCATGGATCCTGAGCCACCAGCAGAGATCACGGAGGAGGACGACCCACAGGAGGTCGAGTTCTACTCCGAGTAGTGAGCTTACCATTGCCAAGCAGGGCAGCGAGGGTGATGTGTAGAAACCTTTGTAACAGTGACATGTCGTGTAGACAGTAGCATGTGTATAGGTAGTGACGACATGAGCACGACTTCTCGGGGATCCAAGAATAATGTATATTGTATAAAGTTTATGCTTTATCAATATATGTGAACGTTGTGCAATTTTATTCATGTGTCACTGCCATATCTACTGTTTTTCTCATGGAATTTTAAGAATGACATTTGCTGACCATTGCAGTTTTGAATTTCAGAATGACTCGTACACGCGCCAACACTGAGATTGGTGAGTCCAGTCAGGGGTGAGAGGCCTGCCAACAGCCTCCCGAGGCTTCCTCTGGACAGCAACAGCAGCAACAGCAACAACCGTCACCACCACCGCCAACGGTCACGTTAGCTGGTATTGTTGCAGCCATGGCAGCTCGCACCAGCAGCACACCGAACTGCTGCAAACGCTGACTGCGAATACGTATCGACCTGAGAGGCGTCAAGACTGAGAGGAGCGTCAACAAAGCTCCTACTCAGACTTTCTGGCTACTCATCCCCCGGTATTCTCAAGGGCTGATGATCCCCTTGATGCAGACAACTGGCTCCGCACGATGGAGATGAAGTTCGAGCTGCTCCAAGTGAGTGAGCAGCAGAATACGCTGTTCGCGGCCCAACAACTACAGGGGTCCATGAGCACTTGGTGGGCCAAATTTTATGCCTCGAAACCCACCGAGAGAGTTCTGACCTGGGTGGAGTTCCGGACGGCCTTCAGGGCCTATCATATAGCGCCAGGTCTTATGAAGAGGAAGACGCAGGAGTTCCTTCACCTGCAGCAAGGCAGCAGGAACGCGCTGGAGTACTCCAGGGCGTTCAACGATCTCGCGCTTTACGCGTCCTATCACACTGATACTGATGAGAAGCGCCGGGACCACTTTTACCAGTGGCTGAATCTGCTCCTGAAGGACAAGCTGGCGATGGTCAATTGCGGCAGCCTCAATGACATTATTGATTCTGCGATTGTGCAAGAGGACTCCGGCAAGGAGTTAGCGGCGGCAGAGAACAAGCGGACCGTGCCGCAAAGTAGCGAAGAGGGAGGTGGTCCACCCAAGAAATACCGGATGGTGTATCGCTCACCATCGGGTTCACGCTGGCAGCCACCGCAGCGACCGATGCAATTCCGCAATCGGCCGTATTCACCACCGGCGTTCCGACTGGCATTACCAGCACCACCTCCGCAGCAACAACAGCAGCAGCGGACGATGCCGCGTGCGTTTTCACCTCAGCAGCGCATGCCGGGCTTTCGTCCTCCAAGCACAGGCCAGCCGGCAACCGCATGCTTCAAATGCAGTCGCCAAGGGCACTTCACCAACAACTGTACCGAGAGGCAAGATGGTGGAGTGGCACCACAGTTTCCTGGGAGGAATCAGCCCTGGAACCCCAATAATGCACGGCGGGCAAATCCTAACCCCGGTACCGTCCACCAACTCGCCATAGACGACGTGCCAGAGGGAGAACCAATCCTTGCGGGTATGTTACAACTCCACCAGCATCCCGCCATAGTTTTATTTAATTCAGACGCCACGCATAGTTTCATTAGCCAAGCTTTTATTGCTAAATACAGTTTGCAAATACTACCCACTAAAAGTCCTTACGTGATTTGTTCACCGGGTGGGAAAATTTCAGCAAGCATGATGGTTTCGAAAGCGCCATTATGCTTAGGGGGTAGAGTATACCCTACGTCTCTCATTGCATTAGGCGGACAAAATGTTGATGTAATTTTAGGGATGTCGTGGTTAACCTGCCACAGCACTGTTTTAGACAACGTCCTACGAGTCGTGCATCTACACTCAGAAATGCACGAGTTGCATTCATTATTTCTGGACAGTCCAGAAATAAAGCTTTCAAGTGTATACAAATCCACCACCATCATATTGGAAGACATTCCAGTAGTCCGTGAGTTCCCTAATGTGTTCCCGAATGATTTACCGGGGATGCCGCCCGACCGAGACGTGGAGTTCAAGATTGAACTTGCACCGGGAACTATGCCAATATCTCGAAGGCCGTACAAGATGGCGCCAAAGGAGTTGGCAGAATTAAAAACGCAGTT
Organism: Neostapfia colusana; assembly: GCA_030760725.1. Lineage (NCBI taxonomy): Eukaryota > Viridiplantae > Streptophyta > Magnoliopsida > Poales > Poaceae > Neostapfia > Neostapfia colusana. The sequence continues at coordinate 57,163,994 of JASWHV010000006.1, read as the reverse complement.
GACAGACCTGGTGGAGAAGGGGTTTATTAGGCCGGGATCCTCGCCATGGGGCTGTTCGGCATTATTTGTGAAGTAAAAGGATGAAAAGTTGCGGCTTTGCGTGGACTATCGTCCACTAAATGCTATGACTATCAAGAACAAGTACCTGTTGCCACTGATCGACATGTTGTTTGATCAGATGGTCGAAGCAAAGATCTTTTCCATGATGGACTTAAGATCCGGGTACCACCACATTAAAATACGGGCTGAGTATATTCCGAAGACAGCTTTCTCGATGAGGTATGGGCTTTCTGAGTACCTGGTCATGTCCTTCGGCCTAACCAATGCTCCAGCTTATTTCATGTACTTGATGAACTCTGTATTCATGCCGGAGCTGGACAAGTTTGTCGTTGTCTTCATCGACAACAAAGTGGTATATTTCAAGTCAGAGGAAGAACACACAAAGCATCCGCATATAGTCTTGCAAAGGCTGCGGGATCACAAGCTATACGCGAAATTCAGCAAGTGCGAATTCTGGATATCGCAAGTTCCTTTTCTCGGGCATATTATCGCAAGTGCCTTTTGATAAAGGATTACGAAATAGAGATCCATTATCAACCCGGCAAGGCTAAAGTAGTGGCGGACGCTGAGTCGCAAATCACACATTAATAATCTCACCATCACTCCGTTGGAAGAGAGCGAGCCACCATTAAATGTGATTCCACATGGAGCTCTCTACAACTTAGCTCTTATCCCCGCCATCCGTAAGAGATAGCGGCAGTTCAGAAACATGACAAGGGCATGTCGCACTTGCGGAGACGTGTAGACAGTGGGGAGTTGAAGTGTTTCCAGAAAGACGGAGACGGCGTCCTGTGGTTCAAGGACAGAACGTCGTACCCCGTAACCCGGAGTTACGAAAGAAAATCTTTGATGAGGCTCACTTGTCAAAGTTCTCTGTTCACTCCGGAAGCAACAAGATGTATCAAGAACTCAGAAGCAAGTTTTGGTGGACACGGATGAAGCGGTAGATCACAAAATACATGTCCAAATGTGATACATGCCAAAGGGTGAAGGCTGACCACATGAGAAAACCGGGACTGCTACAACCGCTTAGCATTCCTGCCTGGAAGTGGGAGGATGTGAGCATGGACTTCATCGTCGGTTTACCCACCACATTTCAAAAACATGATTCAGTGTGGGTGATCGTAGACTGGCTTACAAAAGTTGCTAATTTTATCCCAGTTAACACCAACTACAACGCCAAGAAGTATGCTGAATTGTACATCTCACGGATCCTGTGCTTATACGGCGTACCCTGCACTATCATCTCGGATCGGGGCACTTTATTTGTGTCTCGTCTTTGGGAGCAGTTGCATGCTGCCTTGGGGATGAAGCTGATCCGTAGTTCAGCGTACCACCCGCAGACGGATGGGCAAACCGAGTAGGTAAATCATATTTTAGAAGACATGTTACGAGCTTGTGCCATCAACCACGGTAAGAATGGGGATGATCACGTACCGTAAGCCGAGTTCTCGTACAATAATGGGTACCAAGCCAGAATCAAGATGGCGCCTTACGAGGCTCTATACGGGAGAAAATGCCGCACATCGCTGAAATAGTGTGAGTCTGGCGAAAGGGTCACCATCGGTTGTATCTGGTCAACAACGTGGAAGAAAAAGTTCGGCCAATTCAAGCGAACTTAAAAGTCGCCCAGTCCCGACAAAAACAGTATGCGGACCGGAGAAGATGTCCTTTACAATTCAAAGTCGGGGATCACGTGTATTTATGTGTGTCTCCAATGAAGGGCGTGAACAGATTCGGGCTGAGAGGAAAGTTGGCACCCTAATTTATCGGTCCATTCCAGATTCTGGAAAGATGTGGATCAGTTGCATACCGGCTGGAATTACCAGCGACACTCTCCGGTGTGCACGATGTCTTTCACATTTCTCAGCTGAGGAAGTGCCTCAAGCTTTCAACCACCGTTCAGCTGGGAGATATCTAAGAACTGAAACCGGATCTCACTTATCGAGAGGAACCGGTTCATATTATTGATAAGAAGGCCTGAATCACACGCTTTGGAGTAATCACTCTGTGGATTAAGTGACATGGGAGAGTGAAGGTTTCTTTCGTGCTAACTACCACGATTTTTAACGTCGCACATCCGGTAATTTTCCACCGTCCTCTCTTTTATTTTTACCTTATAATCTCGGGACGAGATTCTTTTAAAGGGGCAGGAATATAAGGGCCCAAGTTTTCCATTTGCTAAAAGTGTTCATCACGCCACACCTCATCTCATTTGTGGAAATCATATGAACACTTTTGAACAGCAAGTAACCACCATCAAGAAATTCATTAGGAGATAAACTCACAAAATGCAAAAGTGGGATTTCCCACATGCATCATATAGGGGCTGAGAAGGTGTTAAGCTCTCAAACCTTGTTAGGAATGCTCATGCCAAATTTCAACCAAATCCAAAACCTTTCGAGGTATTTTTGGGTACAACTAGTAAAAGGCTAGTTTCAGCTTGAATTCAAATTCAAACTCCTTTTATCCCATGAATTCAAAAGTGGGATTCATATTCACACTAAGCACATTTTTATGAGCTCACACACCAATTTTCACTCCATTTGGAGTTATTCTTGTCATGAGCTATTTTGGCTAAATTCAAATAAAATTCAAATTTCAGTTCACATTTGCCACAACTTCATTCAAACCAAATCGACAATTTGATGATTTTACAACCAAATTCCAAATTTGTGATTGATCAAATTTTAGAGGGCAGGATGGTTTCACAAATTTGCAACAGTGTAGAAATTGAATTTGTGAGGACAAATTCAAATGGTGGGACCCACTGTCAGCTTCTTTCTTGATCAAACCGACTGAAGCACCGGTGCTCCGTTTCTCGGGCTGAGGCAGCGTGCCACCGAGCCAAAGCGCCGGCCAGCTCCTGGTTTGCTTCCTTGCGCTGAATACCTGCTTCCCAACGTCTTATCCCTCTTCGGCGTTCTCCGTTTGCTCACAAACAGAAACCACAGCGAGTTTGTCCTCTCTCGCACCGAGCTCAACCGAAAGCGCGATGACCTCTCTGTCTCAATCATGAGCAGGCTGATTACTCGTCAACAGAGGCTCCTCAGTAGCAAAATAGCATCGTGGGTTCGTGAGCAACACCCTCAACGCCTTATTGCCCCGTGATCGGACTTCCTCGATGTAAAAGTCCCAAAAACGTGAATGCAAAGAAACAGATGATTGAACGTCATTGTGTTTTGGGTTCATGGAAAATGGGACTTACAAAAAAGTTTCTTGCACGGGATGGGGTACATGAGGTGCAAACACATGGGTTCAAGCATTCATTTGAATGTGTTGGACCAAGGTGGAGTTAAACCCATGTGTAAATCATACATGTGCATGAGAAATAATTAAAAGAAGATCTTTAGACTCAAAGGCTTACCTCAAATTGCCGCCAAACTTTTGAATACACATGGAACCTCATGCATTTGAAATTGAGGAGATTTATGGTGGCAACTTTCGGCTTTTAGGGTGAGCCAAAAGGAGTGCATTATGCTAATGTTTGAATTTGGGCTGAATTCAAATTAGAGGGGCAAATTCAAACTGAACTTGTGAGGTTCAGATTAGGGCCAAGAGGGAGTCAAGCATGGGCTATGAACAAATTAAATGTCGCACTCAAATTAAAAGGGGTCATCACAAAGTAGATTTTCAAACTGTTGGTTCAAAGTTTATATTTGCAGCAACCAAATTTAGAAGCTGAGTCCATATTTTAAATCCTCAGCTCCAAATTTGTGGGAGCACAAATTTTACCACATTTGGAAGTGTTTTGGCTAAGCTTTTGCAATAGGACATAAGAGGGTATTTGAATTTAAATTCAAATTTGAACTTGGATGAAACATTGCCATATGTACAAATGAATTCCCAAATTTTAGCTCCCCAAATTGTAATTTATTACCTGCCAAAATGAGGAGATATTTGTCAGGATTTTAGGGGATAAGAAGAGGGAAAAGAGGGATGGACCCCACCTGTCAGTGAGACATTTAGTCTTGCACACTAAGTCACACCTCCCTGATTCACTCGAGCGGCTGAATTCATCTCCGGGCGCCACAGAGGCTGAACCGAGCCACCTCCTCGTGAAAGTTACTGCGCTGGCGGCAACCTTGGATGCTTCCTTCATTTTCAGCGTGATCCTCTCTCGCACAGGCCGAAGCAACGGACTCCGCCTCCTCCTCGTGCGCACACGCCAAACACAGAACGCACGCTGTCTCCTCGGTCTTGATCGGGAGCCGGGGAACTCGGGCATGCAGAGGCCGGCTAAGCTGCAAAACCGCACTGTGAACTCCTCCTGCACCTCCTCAGTGCAAAATCCAGTGAGTTGCCGCCTACCCAACCCGAGAATAGCTCTTCTCCGCGGCGACCTAACTTCACGGCGGCTCAGTGTTCACGTGGACAGCTCACGCCGTGGACTTTCATGCCCAAGCAAGGACGGCCATGGGAGAGCAGCTAGTCCACGCTGCTTCCACCCAAACCGCAAGCCCAGCCGTGGACTACCGAGCGAGAATTCGAGAAAGTTATGCCGGCGGCCACAAACCGATGTTCCAGTATGAAAATCCAAAATTCTCACTCGTTCTTCATTCTTAGATCACCAACTCTTGCACACAGGGGCTGGATTAGCCGGCGATCGTTTTCTCTTCACAACCCTAGCTCGGGAACACACATAGACAATTTCGAGGTTTGCCGAGCACGTCTATGGCGGTGCTCCAAGGGAGCATGGTGACAACCGATTTGCAGCCGTTCCCGAGCCGTTTTGAAGCCGTGTCGGTCTCCCCTAAGCTTCCAGGAAACTTTAGCGCGGGATGGTTGCTTGTTTGGTGGGATAGGTCGGCCGGCCGATGGTGCCGAACAGGTTCCGTAACCGCACATGCCGCGAGCTAATTTGAAGGCTTTGCCGGCTCGGGTAGACCACACCAATGGGTTCTAAAAGTGGTATTAGGGCCTAGCGGCGAGTTTGGGCATGGGGGATAGCCGGGAGCCCGAAATCCGGTGACCTCCGGCGAGCCCGGCGGCGCGAGAGTGCGGAAGGCCGAAGGTTGAAGAAGGGTACCTGGGCCCAGCCGTCAGTGAGAAGGATTTGAAACTCAGATCTTCTGTATCCTCGGATCGGGCTGTGGCTGCGTGGGAGTGGTTCTGTGGCCCCGTGTGGCTTGTTCCAGCGAGTGACACGTGGACCCCTGGACCCACACGCAAGATTTAAACATTTCCCGGTTTATTCCCCAAATTCAATTCAAACTTTAGAACCTCATAACTTTTGCTAGGAAGCTCCAAATTTAGTGATTCAAATTGTGTTGGATTCAGATTGAAAAACTCTATCCAAATATGCAACCCAATTTGTACGAAAACTGTTATTAAAATCTGGAAAATTCTTTAAATATTTTCAACAAAAGAATTTACAGGGAGTTTGGTTCATCCAGAAATCCTGAAATTTTGCCAGAAAATTCTTTATGATGTTAGTTAGCTCCTGTAAAAATTTCAGCTCATTTAGAGTTGATTTGCTTAGGAGAATTCTGGTTTCAAATTTCTGTGTTCAAATGAATACAGGAACAATTCCAGAGAATTACCAAAACTTGGAAATTCAGTTCTGTGCAATTCCTAGTTCCAAAATTCCTAGTAAAATTCATGCATTATCCCTGATATAGGTTTGAAATTGTGGTTCACATGGATTTGCATGAAAGTGCAAATATATTCATAATTAATTCCTTTTTTCATAAATGCTTAGGGAATTGTTCTGAGTGAACTACTCATTGAAAAATTCTGAATTTTGGTCCAGATGATTTTCTTGTGACAAGAACTCACATGAAAATTTTCAGCTCCATTGGAGCTTTGGATCATCACTGTCCTTTTTAACCTCTTAGATGAGTAACACACAAGTGATGAAATGCACTTATCACTTAATCATGTTGCTTAACCCAAACCCAAACTACTAGCACCAGTGTCATTTTAAATTCTTAAACAGAGTTCCAGTTTTCAAATTGCCATTAGAAATTTATAGAAAAAGCTTTACAATTAAACATATATGCATATTCATAATGTGTAGCATCTACGTGAAGATTTTGAAGCAATTGAAGTGGAGATCAAAGAGGAAGGAAAGCGAGTGATCAAGTCACAAATGGTCTTCACTAACTGAACAGATACTTAGTCACCTGCAAAACCAATGCAAGCTCCGGTTTGCATTTAAGTTGTTTTATAAAGTTTTTGTAAGGGCCTAAGTTTTTGCACACATCCAAAGATTTCATCACCTGCAAAACCAATGCAAGAGCTTCCTCGGATGCGCTAGGACCCTGTGGTGCTCATCTCCGAAGCTCAAGCCATGACATGAACTAGCGAGCGCGAATTTGAGAAAATTCCTCCGGCGGGCACCAACCGACCTTCCGGTACGGTAACTTCGAATTTGACCTCTATTCTCGTTCTTAGGTCGTCAAATCTTTCACACACCAGCTAGACTAGCCGGCGGTCATTTGCCTTTTAGCAACCGACGCATGGAACCCACTGTGCACGGTGCTTTTCCCACTTTTCCAACGGCGGCTACGGCGGGGAGAATCGGGCTCACGGTGAAAGCTATGTTAGAGCCATCTCCGGGCTGTTTCTCCACCAGGTCAATCTTCCTTAGCATCCACCGGTGCTGTAGGGTCCTTCCATCTATGTTTTGGTGGTCTAGGTTAGCCGGCCGACGTTGCCGATGGTGTGCCGAGCCGCCACACCGTCGCCGGCTAGGTTACAGCCACCGCCGGTTGGGGAAAATGCCTCCATCGTGTTCAGCGCACGATTTCAGGCCCTACCGGCGAGAGAGAACTCGGGAGCTGGCCGGATGGCAAAGTTCAGCGCAGCTCCGGCGAGCCCGGCGGCGTGCGGGCGCGGGAGCGAGAGGTAGACGACGATGGGGCCGGGCCGCACGTCAGTCGCTCAGTGAATAGGGGTGGGATCTTCTGTTGCACGGGATCGTCTGTGACAGTGCAGGAAATATCCATGTGGCCCCGTGTGGTTTAGCCGAGGGGTTGACACATGTTGACCGGACCCGCTGTCAGAGATTTGAACTTTTCCCGGTTAATTCAAATTCCAGAATTGCCCCAAACTTTAGAACCTCATAACTTTTGCTAGAAAGCTCCAAATTTAGTGATTAAAATTGGGTTGGATTCAGGTTGGAAAACTCTATCCAAATATGCAACCCAATTGTTATGAAACTCAGTATTTAATTCTGGAAAATTCTTTAAACTTTTCAGCAAATGAATTTTTGGGGGAGTTTGGTTCATCCAAAAATCCTCAATTTTTGCCAGAATGTTCTTTATGATGTTACTGAACTTCTGTAGAAATCTCAGCTCATTTGGAGTTGATTTGGTTCGGGAAATTCAGATTTGAAGTTGCTGTGTTCAATTGAATACAGAAATATTTTCAGAGAATTTCCAAAAGTTGGAAATTCAGTTCTGTGAAATTCTTAGCTCCAAAAATCCTAGTAAAATTCATGCAAGTCCTATGAACTATTATTGAAATTTTAGTTCACTAAGTTTGGCATGGACATGGGAGTTACTTCAGAATTAATTCCTTGTTCTTTAATTGCTTAGAGAATTGTTCTGAACAAACCACTCAAGGAAAAGTGCTAATTTTTCGTCCAGAGGACTTTCTTGTGACAAGGAACTTACATGAAAATTTTCGGCTCCATTGGAGCTTTGGATCACCCCTGTTCTGTTTAAAACTTTTAAGGTGATCAACATAGAAGAGGGGAAAACACTTAGCACTTAATCGTGTTGCTTAGACCCAAACCCAAACCACTAGAACCTGTGTCATTTTAAATTCTTAAACAGAGTTCCAGATTTTAAACTTGTCATTAGAACTTGTTAGCAAAATCTTTACAATTAAATCAATATGCATATTCATTACGTGTAGCATCTACGTGACGAATTTGAAGTCATCGGAGTGGAGATCAAGGAAGGAGGAAAGCAATTGATCAAGCCAAGTGGTCTTCACTAACTGAACTTCATATATATAAGTCCCCTGCAAAACAAAGGAAAGCCCCGGTCTGCATAAAAACTTACAAGTTTTTATTTGTATTCACTTTATAACGTCTAGCAGTTTGTTTATTGCATTAAGTCTAGGTGGTATGACACTCCAAATGCATGACCCAGAAAACCCTGGAGTATAATGTAGAGTAGGTTATCAATTGATTATAACTGCTGATGTCAAGTTAACAAAAGTGGATTAAAAGAGGCATAACTCGAGTAGGCAGTTTCCTACTCGTGAACCGGGATTAAGGGGGATCAATCGGAAGAGTTGGGAACTGATCCTCATAGTTGGGAATGGAGACCGGGTAGTGGATGGAAGGCTCAAGGACGTGGTCCTGTGAACCTAGTCTATGTCTGAGTCGATTAAGGCCCGTTCTCGTGTGCGGCCCATTGGACAAGTTTGAGTTGTGTACCGGATGCATACTGGCTATATGGGACCCAGGAAACCGATGTAACATGTTAACCTAGGTGTCGAGGCATACCTCACCGTCTGATGCAAATGCTGAAAGGATAGAGAAGTTGTCTCTACGAGGGTTTGCCGTAGTGAGACTTAATCTAGTCAGTGGGACCGGTTCGACATTTGGGTGTCGTGTGAAAGGTTGCCACGTACGACGTCAGTGATGGTTGCTGTGTGCAATATCGCGTACTGGCATACGTGTCGTGTCAGCCGGGTGTTTTTGATTGCAATCACCGTCGCTCATGGAATGGATCGAGCATACTTGTTCTCTGCGTCGTGACGTAGTAATAAACTGGGAAAAACTTAATATGCTTCGTGAGAAATCCTCATATTGGAGATGAGGAATGATCAACACCATCACTAAATTTATTTTCCACCTTGGGCTAGTAGCGTCGAGGCAAAGTGTTTCTTGTTTGATTGTGGAGTCTCGACATTGATGGCGCAAGGTCTGTATGGGTCTAGGGTAGCTCACTAAAGTTACTTTCACCTCGGGCAAGTGACATCGAGATGAAGCGTTTCTTATTTGATTGTGGAGTCTTGATGTAAATTGCGTGAGGGCTATAAAAGTTGATTAAAACTTGAAGTAAGGACTCTCCTTTAGGTCAAGTCCATCTTTTGTTTAAACATCTATATCCAGCCCTCAATTTCAGCATGTAGAGTTTCATGACTAGGGTAACGGTTGAGTCTTGCTGATCTTCATGCTCACGGATACTGCATGAGTTGTTTTGCAGGTAATAACACTACGCTGATATGTAGGGTGTCTGATGAGACTCGGAACTCTCCGAGTGGAACTCATGGCAACCCCTGTCGCTGCTATTGAGATAGTGTTGCTAGCGAGAAGGGTTCGCGGGCTGGACACCTTCTCTGTTGCATAGCATAGGTATGAGACGTGAGTTGTATTAGTCTTCCGCTGTAGATTATTTTGAGAAGTATTTTGAAAATTCACACTTTGTAAGCTTCCGCTTGATTTATGTAATATGATGCTTTATTATGTGTGATATTGGGTGCCGCATCGTGCGGCACCACCCAATGTGATTCCCGGGTGAGTGGCACGGCCCCGTGATCGGGATCAAGCCTTCCCAGTATTGAGGCATTGCCTGTCGTTCAGAAGGTAGGTTGAGAGCTTGAGGTGTAAATCGGCTGGCGGCATTGCGGATGCGCGCGCAGAGACCTCTTGCTCGGGACGATAGGACCGGTTCAATATTTGGCTGACAGGTGAAAGGTGGTTGCGTACGACGTCCGTGATGGTTGCTGTAGGCAACATCGAGTATGGGCATACGTGATGGGTTATTCGGGTAACCCTGCAGGTGTAAATCGATTATAATCGCCGTCCCTCACGGTCAGTGAGTACCACTTGTTCACTGTATCGTGATGTAGAAAGAACAGGCTAGATACATGTTAAAAGTTTGCTGATTTGAAAGATATACTTTGCTTGTTAATGTCTTGTTGTAGTTTAGAGCTAATAAAAGTTCTTTTCAACTTTGGGCAAAGTACAAAAGAGAAATGCGTTTCTTGTTTGATTGTGGCTCTCTCATGTGCCTTGGCGTAAGGTTCTCCACAACCTGCTGCTAAAATTTGAAAGCAAGGTTCAAATAATTAGGCGAGTCCTTTGCAACTTATTTTACCTCATGTACCCTAAAACCATTCAAATAGAAGTTTTATGTATAGGAGAGACGGGTCAGACTTGCTGAGCCATCGTGCTCACTGCTTGTGTTTGAAGCTTTTGCAGGGGTTTATGAGGAAGGGACTCTCGAGGAAGGGACGGAACCCCAAGAGGGAAACCCCGTCGAATGGGAGTCGTGCACGCCGCCGTGTTAGTGTGTGTGCGTGCAAGCGGGGACACGTTCACGGGCTGAACGTGAACTCGATGCATAGTCTAGGCCCGTGAGTGTGGGATGAACTTATTTTGTTGTAAAAATGTTCATAAACTGGTTTATGTAAAAAACTTTGCTTCCGCTTTGTATCTTTGATGTGCGTTATCCGGTGCTGTGCAACGCAGCACCCCTTAGCGTGATCCTTGCTCGACGAGGACGTGGGGTCGCGTCAGTTTTTGCTTTTTTCACTATTATGGTCTAGAGTTTGTATGTGCATTAGGTCAAGTATGCGTTATACTCCAAATGCATGACCAAATGAACCCTGGAGTCAAGGATAGAAAAGTGTCACCGCTTTAGAATAATGCCGTGCTAAATAGGCTATGACATCCGGTAGAAGTCGAGTAGTTGGAATCTACTCACGAGCTATAGTTCGGATTTACATTGGTGTAGTTGAAAAAGGCAAACTAAAGTTTATATTTCTAAAGATGAGACCGGGCAGGAGGGTTAGGCAGCGACAAGATGAGGTCTTGGTCGAGTAGCTCTGCCTATGTCGGTTAAGGACCGATGCGTGTGCGGCACCCATGAGCAATTATTGAGTTGTGTACTGGATGCTTACTGCTATATGGGACCCAGGAAACCGATGTACCAGGTTAACTGGATTGTAGAGGCATACCACATCGTTTCGTCAGACCTATGAGCCCGAGATGGCATGACCTGTTCTACAGTCGGGTGTTCTGCTAAAGGTTGCCACATACGACGTAATGAAGGACGCCAGATTTGGGTCTTCAGAGGCGGGCGTATGTGTCAAGTTATCCAGGCAGTGTTTGATTCGAATCACCGTCCCTCGCGATTATGAGTACCGCTTGCTCACTGTGTTGTGACGTAGTAAGCAAGTTTGTGATAACAATTTGCAAGTTTTAATTGCTGTTATGATTATTGGAATTGCATGAAAACCTTGTTTGAAGAAGAGATAGAGCAAATTAAAGTTAATTTCCATCATGGGACAAGTAACATTGGAATGAAACGTTTCTTGTTTGATTGTAGAGTTCCAATGTTGCTGGGGGCAAGGTCACTACTATGATGGCTAAAATATGAAAGTTAAGGATGAACTCGTAGGCGAGTCTTTTTGCAACTGACATGTTTAGGTCTCAAGTTCTTTCATGTAGAGTTGCATGCCTTAGGACAGACGGTTAAGTCTTCCTGAGCTTTTGTGCTTACTCTTGCTATATGAGTGGTTTTGCAGGTTAACATCGACGCTTATGATGAAGGTTGTCCGGTGAGACTCGGAAACTCCGAGTCATGTAACACTTGCGAAACCAACCGCTTCCATGTCTTCGTGTTGCTAGCGAGAGGAGTCCACGGGCTAGACCTCTTCTCGAGTGCTCATTAGTTATTCGACGTGATTGGTTTGTAGTTTTCAGCTGTAGCTATTTGATGTAAATTATTTACAAAGAACACTTGTAATCTTCCGCTTTTCATTTATGTAATACAGTTTTTCTTGTATGTGTGCTATTGGGTTCTGCATAACATGGCACCACCCAATGCAATTCCCGGGCGAGTGGCACGGCCCAGTGATATGGGTCGGGTCCCTCACAGCATGGTATCAGAGCAGCATTGGTAATAGTACACGGAATAAGGATCGTCTTACGACAGTGAGGAAATGGTATTAGGCCCACATAAGGACTACAGTAGTATAGTTACTTAAAGTGCCATGACTAACATAATTGTCATAATTCTGAATTTTGATTATGTAACGATGCACCTACATTCAGGTAAGCATGGTAAGGAACGCCACCAAAAGCGGTTCAATTTTGGTTAGCTCCCCTGACGAGGTATGTGGTTCAGGGATAGGTCTCACAGCTTGGTGTAGGACGTTAATATGAAACTCTTGAACTCTTCATGTTCCTTACTTAATATGAAACGCTGGTCCCTGGCGTGCATTAGGCAATAAAGTGGAAACCCCATCGTGTGGTCAGTAACACTATAGTGTGTTCTTCTGGAAATACCTAGAAGGACATACGCAGTGCTTGCAATCGCCGTGCCCTGCAAGGCAGTATGTGGTATCTGTTGGGTTGATAAAATTCCCAACCGACGACCCGTTTACGCTCTACTCAGGTTCCCTGTCGTGTGATGTAAAAACACGATCACGTACCTTGAGACGTGGCTTAACTCAAGGACGGTCGTATGGCAATGATACGGGTGTATGTATTTACTTTCAAATATGGACCTGCCTGAAATGAAAACAACCCTTGAGTGCATCACTATTGAGTGTTCTTCTGCAGGTACTAACCACTTATGTATTCCGAGTAGCATACGTTTGCGAGTGACCGTCTTAGTGCCACTGATAATACGGATATGCCGGTATAATCCGGTTAGGATTTTCCTTTTTGTGAGGAACGTAGTACCCGATATGATTCTTACGGTGCATCGACACCGTACTACACTTAATAATCTCTTCCCTATGAAGAAACGATCAATGAACTAACTATCAACTAAAAATGGAAGTTTGAAACAAATATTAGTTACTGAACTCTTATTTTGAGCTATGATTCAAATGAAAGAATGACTAGGCTTCAAAGATTTCAAAAACAGAGTGCTCTGTTTTCTTGCAGGAATTCTTGCTGGACATTGACAGAGCATAACTCTGAGTAACTTTAACCAATTAAGGTGTATGATACAATTCTGGAAATATTTTCAAGTTCTCTACAACTTCTTTGTAGACCTCCAGAGCAAAATCACACGTTAAGTTGGTGAAAAGTCCAGTGGAAGGCAAACTGTCCAGAACCAGGACAGCAGCAAAACCTCTCTGGACCTTTTTGTTTTTAAGCCATAACTTCCTGTAGAAAAATCGTTAAGTAATATATGATACACCGTTGGAAAGGTTATGTAATGTGCAATATTGTTGTAGTTCAAAGTTTGTTCAGATTCTTATTGTATATGCATATACAACTGTGATAAAGATAGCCACATACAAAGGACATGCTGGCAAGTTTTATTCAGGAACTGTGTCAACTTTGGAAAATCATAACTTTTAATCCAAATATGATCTGAAGGCATATGAATACTCGATGGAAAGATACTGAAGTTAACTCTAATTTTTGTATTCAACTTGAGTTATGAAAATGCTGTTAAACGGATCAAAATCTGGGTGAGGACAGAAGAGTCCGTTCTGTACAGCAAAGAGAACGGGTTAGGCCTACCTCACGGAAGTGTTTAAACTCGAGGGTATTCCGGTGGGACGTGAATATCCGATGTGTTTCCATTGAGTTAACAGAATGCCAGCCAATGGGATGTGAAGTTCAATATTGAACTGACGCCAGAAACAACACCGATTTCACGGAGGCCGTATAAGATGGCACCCAATGAACTAGCGGAGTTGAAGGAGCAACTAAGTGAACTTATGAGCAAAGGTTTTATACGACCAAGCTCATCACCTTGGGGTTGCTCTGCACTGTTTATTAAGATGAACGATGAGACACTAAGAATAAGTGTTGATCATCGTTCTCTCAATGCCATCATGATAAACCAAAAGTACCCTGCCCCGCATCGTTATTTTAGTCGCTCAACTAGTTGGTGAAAGGGTATGCTCGAAGATGGTTGGAGCTCATCAAAGATCATAACTTCAAGATCCACTACCATCCGGGAAAAGTGAACACGGTTGCCGACACTCTTAGTCGGAAAGCCCACGTTCATAACTTGGCGATTGCTGAGTTAGAAGAAGAGGAACCAAGTCTCCGTGTCATTCCGTATGGAGCACTCTATAACATTGCTCCCGTTCCAACAACCTGAGGAGAGATTGCTGAGGTTCAAAGGAGAGACATGTAAGGGTCTGAGTTTTCGCACACATCCAAAGTGTTCATTACACCACACACACCTCATTTGAGGAAAAGTTACGAACACCTTTGAAGAGCAAGTAAACACCATCAACATGGTCATTAGAGCATGACTCACAAAATGCAAAAGTGGCATTTCCCACATGCATCTTATAGGGGCTGAGCATATGAAAAACTCATACACCTTCCTAAGAGTGCTCATGCCAAAGTTCACTCAAATCCAAAACATTTTTGAGGTATTTTTGGGTGTAACTAGAAAGAGGCTAGTTTGAACTGAAATTCAAATTCAAACTACTTTTATCCCATGAATTCAAAAGTGGGAGGCATATTGATACTCAGCACATTTTTGTGAGCTCACACACCAATTTTCACTCCATTTGGAGTTAATCTTGACATGAGCCATTTGGCTAAATTCAAATCAAATTGGAATCTAAACTAAACCTTTGCTGAAAGTTTGATCAAATCAAATTCCACTTTGAATTATTCAAAGTCCAGTAGCCATTTGGAAATTTGATAAAATCATCAAGGGTATTTGGGGCTCTACTGTTTAGAGAAGTGAGAAAAATTTAATTTAGGAGGTTAAAACTGGAGTGGGGCCCACATGTCAGCCTCACAATGCAGAGAACTGACTGAAGCACAGCACACTTGGATTCTCGGGTTGCAGCAGCGGGTGCCACGGCGGGGAAACGGCGAGGACAGCACCTGCTTGCCATCTCTGGCCACCGAGCCGCCTCTCTGCTCCCTTATCTGCGAGCCTGAGCTGGCAAAAGATCAGTCGCCTCCTTCCTCTGCTCCCTCGCGCAAGAAACGCTCCCATCACCACCGCTCCATCGGGTTTAATCGGGGAACCGGCAAACACCACACCCACACCCCCTCTGAGCAGCTAAAACGCATCAGCACATCACATTTGATCGTCCATCCACGAGTACGAGCTGAAACCGCTCCTCGAGCAGCCCCGGACTGTTGCGCGGTACGCCGAAACTCACCGTCGTTCGGTGCTCTCGTGGACAGCCCAACTCTGAGGCTTTCAATATGATTAAAGCCAACCATAGGAGCGTTGCACCTACACGCTGATCCACCCTAACTCAAGGATCAGGCCGTGAACCATCACCGGTGAATTCGGCGATTTTCTCCCGGGCACGACAGAGAGACCTTTCCGTACGAGTTTAGCAAATTCAAGCTCAATTCTTGATTTCAGCTCACCAAATCACGCACAAAGGAGCTAGACCGGCTAGCGGTCAATTCTTGTTCACAACCCGAGCTTGAAACTTCACGTGGAAAGCCATTTCCATTTTTTCCGAACACGAACACAAAGAACACCCCCAGGTGCACGGTGACAACCTGGTTGGAGCCATTACCCGTGAGTTTGAAGCCATGTCGATGATCCTCGAGGTCCACTAGTGCTCTAGAGCCATTTAGCCGAGCTTTTGGTGGGCTAGGTCAGTTGGACAACGGCGCCAAAGTTTTGTCGAAGCCGCCGCACGCCGCCGAAGGTGTTCCGGCCACCGGTAGCCCTCGCTCGTGCCACAGACGGGTTGCTCGTCCTTCCAAACGCACAGGCGGCAGGAAATAGGCCGAGCGGTGGCCGGAGTAGCGAGATTCATCAAGCTTCGGTGAGGGACGGCGTGGATGCGCGCGCAGGTGCGAGAGGTAGACGAAGCACTGTGTGTGGGACCCACCGGCAGGAGTTTAAACTTTTATCTGATTTTCAGATTTAGTCCAAACTTCACACCCACATAACATTGGCTAGAAAACTCCAAATCGAGTGGACCAAATTTTTTTGGATTCAGATCTCTGAGTACTTTCCAACAAATCAAGTTTCACTTTATGAAAATCCATATTTCTCCAGAACTAATTCCTCAGATTTGAAATGTTTAGAATTTTAACTGGAGAACCCTTTGGAGGAAAATTCTGAAATTTGGCCAGGATGTTCACCAAAGTATCCCCTGGATACCATAAAAAATTCAGATCCATTTGATCTAATTTGATCTACCTAATGGTGTGACTAATAAAACAGCCATAGAAAATAGAAAATGTGCAGAAACATTTTCAGATTTTCCATGAAATTGTTTAGCTCATATCTTTAGTTAGTAACCTTCAAATCAAGTGAAACCAACTCCATTAGGACCCTCTGAAAATCTAATTTAAAAAAAATCATCTGTTGCTCCACGAAAATCCCTAGAACACCATAAGAGCTCCAATTAAGGCCAAGTACATAATTATTTGTGGACAGCTCAAATTAGCTTTTCTGCAAATAAAACTTGGCCAAGTCTCTGTTTAGGTTATATCCCACCCACGGTAAAAATTTCAGAGTCACTGGACCTGTCTAGTAAGACTTATAATCTTCACAAATTCAACTTCAATTCAAATGCATTCAAATTGATACATGTATGTATTCTCTCGTGTAGTCGCTAAGGATGAGGAGGAGCCCGAAGTCTTAGACTTCATCACTCTAGAGGAACAGCTAGCCTACGACCAAGAGAAGCAAGGCAAGCTCCGGTTTGCAATAGCCTTTTTATAAATTCTACTGTTTTGAGAACTTACTTTGAACACCCACTTAATTTTGTTGCATTAGAGTCTTGTTTGAAAACCCAAATGCATAGCCAAGAAAACCCTGGGTTGGGCTTAGGTTTTTAAACCTCGATTAGCTACTGCAATGCTAAGATAGTGTAGTTGGAACTGCTCGCAAGAATAGGCTAGAGGCACACTACTCAGGTAAAGATAGCAAATGGATCACATGGCCAGAAAAATGAGACCGAGTGGTTGTTAGAGCAGCAGGATGTTGGGGCCTGGGTGCCATAGCTCTGCTTGTGTCGATTGAGGACCGAGCCTTGTGCGGGCCTGTTGAACAAGCTAGAACAGTACCGAAGACCTACAGGATATATGGGAACTGGGAAACCGATGTAATTCGGGTAGCTGGATGTTGAGGCATTGCTTGTCGTCCAGAGGGTAGGTTGAGAGCTTGAGGTGTAAATCAGCTGGCGGCACTGCAGATGCGCGCGCAGAGACCTCTTGCTCGGGACGATAGGACCGGTTCAACATTTGGCTGACGGATGAAAGGTGGTTGCTTACGACGTCCATGATGGTTGCTGTAGGCAACATCGAGTACGGGCATACGTGACGGGTTATTCAGGTATCCCTGCAGGTGTAAATCGATTATAATCGCTGTCCCTCGCTGTCAGTGAGTACCACTTGTTCACTGTACCATGACATAGAAAGAACAGGCTAGATACATGTTAAAAGTTTGCTGATATGAAGAATGGACTTTGCTTGTTAATGAAGTGCTGTAGTTTAGAGCTAATTAAAGTTCTTTTCGACCTTGGGCAGAGTACATGAGACAAATGCGTTTCTTGTTTGATTGCGGCTCTCTCATGTGCCTTAGCGTTAAGTTCTCCACCACTTGCTGCTAAAACTTGAAAGTAAGGTTCAAATAATTAGACGAGTCCTTTGCAACTTATTTACCTCATGTACCCTGAAAACCTTCTGGTAGAAGTTTCATGTATAGGAGAGACGGGTCAGACATGCTGAGCCATCGTGCTCACTGCTTGTGTTTGAAGCTTTTGCAGGGGTTTATGAGGAAGGGACTCCTGAGGAGACGGAACCCCCAAGAGGGAAACCCCGTCGAGTGGGAGTCGTGCATGCCGCCGTGTTAGTGTGTGTGGGTGCTAGCGGGGACACGTTCACGGGCTGAATGTGAACTCGATGCGTTGTCTACACCCGTAAGTGTAGACTGAACTTATTTTGTTGTAAAATGTTCATAAACTGGTTTATGTAATAAAACTTTGCTTCCGCTTTGTATCTTTGATGTGCGTTATCCGGTGCTGTGCAACGCAGCATCCCTCAGCGTGATCCTGGCTCGACAAGGCCGTGGGGCCGCGTCAAGACAAGGTATACCCTCACATACGGAGAAGAATAGACAACAGAGAGATGAGGTGGTTCAGGAAGGACAAAGAGGGTACTCTATGGTTCAAAGACCGTATAGTTATACCTCATAAGATGAAGCTCTACGGCCAGAAATGTCACGCACCGCTGAAGTGGTGTGATTACAGCGAAAGAGTACTGTTCAGGGTTGATTAGTCAACAAAACCGATGACCGAGTTCGGGCAATAGAAGCGAACTTGAAGGCTGTACAATCCTGACATAAAAGCTACGATGATCAATGGCGTAGACCGTTGCATTTCGACTGCGGAGAACAAATTTATATTCGTGTGTCTCTGATGAAAGGAATTCACTTGTCTGATGTAATGGGGTGATTTTGTTCCCTGAGCTTTAGATCCATTTGCTATCACGGAGAAATGTGGACCCGTAGCCTACCTGCTGGAACTACCGCAAGCCTTACTGGTGTTCACGACATATTTCATATGTCACAGCTACGGAAGTGCCTTAAAGCTACCATTGCCGTCCACACCAAAGAAATTGACGAGTTGAAGCCGGATTGTGCCTACACCGAGCGACCGGTTCAGACTATCGATGAAAAGAATCTGGAACACCAGGAATCGGACATTAAGCTTTTACAAGGTGCTGTGGAGTAATCATACCACGGAAGAAACAACGTGGAAAGCAAAGATTACCTCCGCATGATCAATCCGGAACTTTTATCGTTGAACAGCTAGGAATTACCTCTCCCGTCTTGTTCTCCTATTAGAATCTCGGGACGAGATTCATTTTAAGGGGGGATGTAAAATACCCAAGTTGAGCCTTGCTGGTGTTTTTTTGGAATTCAAATCAGCAGGGGATACTCCTCTTAAATTTGTTTTCAAACTCGAACTTTTGCCACAAGAAATAAGGGTTAGACTAAGATAAAGGAAGCGTAGCAAAAAGAAGGTGAATCACAGGATTTGAATTAGGGTTACGAGAGAGGATGAGCCACTATATTCAAATTCGTCTATCAAAATTTTCTACCACTTTTCAAATTCAAACACTGGCAACATGAAATAAAGAGAAGTTACAAAAGGAATTTAGCCGAAAAGGAAATAAACCCAACAGTTCAAATGCGAGCACAACCGAGGGTTAACGCCACAGTATTCAAATTCAAACTTTTGGAATTTGCTGCAACTTTTAGATTTGAATTTGGGAGCCACTGTTATTCAGGAGGGGGAGGACTGCTGGTGGGACCCGCATGATATTGGAACCGAGAACCCTCAATGTTTTTTCCTCTGCGAGCTTGCCACCGAGGCAGCCACCGAGCTGCTGCACGTGCCTTGCTCCCGAAGGCAGGCAATTCCACGGCGTTGTTGATCGTTAGCCACAGCAGCTGCACAACTCAATTGTCGTTTCTCTGCTCACACAAATAACCGAAGACTTTCCTCAGTGCGACGTTGTTTCCACAGTTCGAATCATCTGCAGATTTGAATTTAAACACGCATTTGAATCTAGGAGCTATTGAGTGTTGGGGAAGACTGCCTGTGGACCCTACAGGTCAGTGGAACAGAGCAACTCATCGAAGCTCCTCTGCTGTTCGTTCAACACTGAGGCACCAGCGATTTTCCACCGAGCTGTGTGTCTCCCTGCTCTGCCACGTCGGTTCAATCATTGTTCTCAGCTGCTCGACAAATATCGTGGCTGCACAAAGCAAATTGTGTGTTTCCTTCTCTGTCTCGCACGAGCACATCGACAAAACTCTCTCCTCGCGAGCTCACCGGAAGGAAAAACAGCGCAGCACTCTCTACTCCCATCGCCGATCGGCTCCCAGCGTGTTTGACGCCCGGCTGGACCACCCAAGAGCTGCGCCGGAGTCTCCCCGACGTCCTCAATGTGTTCTCAGCTCGTCGCCGGCCTTTCCCCGCTGCTTCCGAGCCGTTTTTCTTCCGGCAAAACAGAGCCACGACGCCTCCACGGCTCCATGTCACCCGGCCATCTCTGAGCCTCCCCGACGTGTTCAAAACCTCACAGAGGTGCGCCACGAAGTCTAGCTACTTATCCAGTAGTCCCCATGCTCTTCCCCGTCGCCGGCTAGCCGGAATTCGGGTTTTACCGCTGGAGTACGTGAAGAGCTGACCGATTTAAAATCGGGAAATTCGTCCAACGTGGTGGATCATCGGTTCTACAATTCAAGCCACAGAAACTAGTAACCCTAGCGCCATCCCACGCCAAAGAACAATTAAACCGGCCATCACACGCCCCTGGTGACGAGAATTCGCCGCCGGCGGCAAAAACGGGTCGGGCCTCCGGTGACCACCCTATTCCCTCTGATTGCTGCATGAATTGAGGTGCGTTCCATGCTCCTCGAGATCTGGGGAAGCTTTAGGGCAATGTAGCTCGCCAGGAGAAGCTTGGGACACACCAGAACGCGTCGATGCTGAGCTCCCAAGCCGCCCCACCGATGCCGACCATCTCCGGCCCTTTTCATGCGGGGAAACCTTGCCCGGCAGCGGCGCCACGTTCCAAGGATCGTGTAGGGCGAAACTGGAGCTAAATTGGTGGAGAATTGAGGGACAACGAGACGCTCCACAATCTCTTCCGGTGTGCACCCGCGGGCTCTGGCGAGAGGTTGAAGAAACACCTGACCCGTGGGCCCCATGTTTGACTGTTCTGTGTAAAATCAAATAGAGAGTTGTTCAAACTTGGAAAATCCATAACTCTGTGTAGAAAGCTCCGAAAATAGTGAGACAAATTTTGATGGGTTCCTTAGGAGGAGTGCTTTACATAGAAATAAATTTCTAGCTATAAAAATGCATAGGAATTTCTGTACAATTCTTTTTATTTATTCCTTTAGGGAGTAATTCCAGGAAATTGGCTTGTTGAAATATTCCCATTTTTGGTCAGAAGCTCTTTATCATAGTTCCTGAGCTCCAGTAAAAATTTCAAGATTTTTAGAGATGATTAAGAGGGCTTAATCAGTAGGTTTTTCTCAGGGTTATTTAAATGGGCTGAAAAATCAGAAAAGCAAATTTCAGAAAAATGCAATGAACTTCAATCCTCCATTCTGGCCAGCAGAAGACTTAGAAAATTTTGAAACAAATTTTCCTAGAAACCTTAGGTCCAGACCTATTAGGATATCAAATTTCTCCATATGACCAAGTCTAATTAAATTCCTATAAATCATTGACGGTTAAAGGTTCCAAGAATTCTTGTGCCAATTTTTTGTCTGAAAAGCTTCTGAAAATTTTACCATACTCCTATCATGAGTGTAGAAAGACTCTGTAAAAATTTCAACCATAGACTCATCTGTATTCTTAGGTTCTGCTTCTGTAGTTTGCTTATAGCACATTATTTCATAATGTGACACATTTCTTTAATTGATCATTTCGATAGAAATATTTATCGCGAAGACTTCGGAGGTTACTGAATTGAATCCTATTGACAGAAACTTTAGTCAGGATCAACACTAAGGCAAGCCCCGGTTTGCATCAAAATTTACAAATTTTTATTTGTATTCACTTTATAATGTCTAGCATTTTGTTTATTGCATGAAGTCTAGATGGTATGACACTCCAAATGCATGACCCAGAAAACCCTGGAGTTTAATGTAGAGTAGGTTATCAATTGATTATAACTGCTGACCTCAAGTTAACAAAAATGGATTAAAAGAGGCATAACTCGAGTGGGCAGTTTCCTACTCGTGAACCGGAATTAAGGGGGATCACTCGGAAGAGTTGGGAATTGATCCTCATAGTTGGGAATGGAGACCGGACAGTGGATGGAAGGCTCAAGGACGTGGTCCTATGAACCTAGTCTCTGTTTGAGTCGATTAAGGCCCGTTCTCGTGTGCGGCCATGTGGGACAAGTTTGAGTTGTGTACCGGATGCATACTAGCTATATGGGACCCAGGAAACTGATGTAACATGTTAACCTGGGTTTCGAGGCAATCCCCACCGTCTTATGCAGATGCTGAAAGAATAAAGAAGTCGGCTCTACTAGGATTTGCCGTAGTGAGATATAATCCAAGTCGGTGGGACCGGTGCGACATTTGGGTGTCGTGTGAAAAGTTGCCACATACGACGTTGATGGGATTGGTTGATCACCGGTCTCGGACGGGCGTATGTGTCATGTCAGCCGGGTGTTTTGATTCGAATCAGCGTCGCTCACGGTAGTGAGCATACTTGTTCTCTGCGTTGTGACGTTGTAATAAACTGGGAAATAGTTAATATGCTTTGTGAGTAATCCTCATATTTGAGATGAGGGATGATCAACATCTTCACTAAATTTATTTTCCACCTTGGGCTAGTAGCGTCAAGGTTGTAACACGCTTAAATTCGTATTTATGCATTCATACAGATTTCATATAGAGAAAACATTTTAAATGAAGTGGAAACAGAGAAAGAATTAGAAGGATAGCCAAAAAGAGCCGAATCCAATTCACCGAGAGCACCGAAGACACTTCCCGTGGCCCGCTGGCCACATGGCGTGTTTGGAGCTCATCCCTGCATAGTGGGGAGACGTCCGGCACCGCCAGACACGTGGCAGGCTCGGAGCTAGTCACTGTGGAGAAGCAGGAGGTCCAACCCACGGGACATGTGTCGCTCTCGGAGCTCGTCTCCGAGAGGTCCGGCCCTGTTTGACCCGTTTCGCTCTCGGAGCTCACCTCCGAGAGGTCCGACACTACTGAACATGTTTCATCCTCGGAGCTCACCTCCGAGGAGAAGGTCCCGATGGACACGTGTCATCCTCGGAGCTCACCTCTGGGAGGTCCGACACTTATTGACACGTGTCATTCTCGGAGCTTACCACTGGGGAGAAGAGAGGTCCGACGCAGTTGGACACATGTTGACCTCGGAGCTCATCTCTTGGCAGAAAGGAGATCCGGCGCTGTTAGGACACGTGGCACTTCAGGAGCCCACCTCCGAAGAGAGGGGAGGTCCGGCACTGACACGTAGTACATTCGGAGCCACCTCCGAAGAGAGGGATGTCCGGCACTGACACGTGGCGTACGTGGAGCTCGCCTCTGAGGGAGAGGGAGGTCCCACCCACCAGGACGCGTGGCGCACGCGGAGCTCGCCTCTAAGGAAGAGGGAGGTCCCGCTCACCTGACACATGGCGCAACCAGAGCTCGCTCCTGAGAAAAAGGAACCCTAGGCCCCTGCTGGACACGTGAAGCCTCTGGAGCTTATCTCTGCGGGAGGACGAGGTCCTTAAGCGGTCTTGCCCTGTTGGCGAGTGCTCGATACATAAAAAACCAACACGATTTCTTCTACGATTGATACCGCACCAAATCTATTGAAGATAAGTTGTTAAGATCCAAACACAAATCAAATAGGACTCTTATTGTAAATCCAATCGGAGTAGGACTCTTCTTTTCCCGGTTATAAATAGAACCAGAAACAAACCCTTGGCCATACCATCTATTCCCAAGTTGACGACTTAGAGGCCCTAGCCCCAACTCGTCGAGTTAATTCCCTTCACTGGAGTTCAGTCGCCGGAGACCGCCGACGAGCTCATCGTCGCCGGAAGAGAGCCCCGATGATCTGTCTTGCTAGGAGGAAGACCCCGAGACCAAGGAGAAGTGAGGTAGGTCTTTGTTACCACCTTACAACCTCATCGTGGTTTTCTTTGCATCTGTTTCTTCGATCCCTTCGAACAGAAGCTTTTTCATGGACATATCACGTGTTGATAAGGTTGATCTAGATGTTAAGTCAAGATCGTCGCCACGTCCACACCTGATCCCTACACCTTTGTTCATAGTAAGACCCCATTCAAGCCATTAAAGCATGCAAGAACACATACAAACTGATCTAATGAAACAGCGCCATAGGATTAGAATGCATATGCACCATTGCATCTTGAGTAGAGTTTGTGCATGATGATTGATTGCTGTAAATCTTGTATGTGTGTGATCGTAAGTAGAAGGACAAGCTCAAGGAGCTATCTACAACGAACTACAACAACAGAACTTCGAGACACATGAATAACCAGAGCCTCATGAACAAGACAAGTGCCCCTTGACCATATTGATCCCATGTTTTTGGAAATTATTTTGTTTGAGAAAACTGTGTTTGCTGAGTCAACTTGATGGGAAACCCTTTTATAGGAGTTTACTAGTTTTGATAACCACCCTTGTCGCCAGGGAAGTTTATGAGTTGGGTATGGTCGTTTTTCTTTTCTGATTTGCTAAATCCACGGGATATGGGAAGTGATAGAATGTGTCTAGCTACTGCACTCATAATGTTAATGAGAACTTAATAATAATGAACATGAATCGGGGGAGATCTAGGTAAGCTTGGTTCGTGGATGAGGTAGAATGAGATGGTGGTTTACTTGCCATAGATCTAAGGACCGGTTCACGCAAGCACATGTCAGGATTACAGTGCCACCACAAGGCCAAATATGGGTGCGGTTTAGCTGACTAGTTAGATAGGTTGCTAGATTGTTATGGACCGTGGAAGGCGCGGGGAATGGTTGTCGAGAGAGGACTGCCCTGGTAACTGCATGGCACAAGAGGGGGCCCGTAGGTGGGAGAATGATGATTCGATCCTTCTGGTGAAACCTTAGTGAGTCCATACATCTAGTAACCCCTTTGTAAAGGCTATTTTGTGATCTCTTGGCCATACATCGACGGTTGTGTACTGGTGTAATGGAGGTTCTGCAGTCGCCGACGGGTGACGAAATCACAAACTTGTGGGTAAAGTGGTGCAAACTCTGCAGGGTATAAAACTATCATGATAGCCGTGCTTACGGTCACAAGCGTCTGGCCAACTCACATCATTAGATGGGATGGTTATTGGGCTGGATGGTTTGGTTTGGTTATTGGGATGTTATTGGTTTGGTCATTGAGGATTTGGTTTTGAGACTGTATAGTCTTGATAATGAGGATGGTTTCAATTGAATAAGAGATGAGACGGTAGTGAATACGAGATGGTATTCATGAGCATAAGAAAAAGTTGAGAAAGAGAAATGTTCAGATGAGATATGAAAAGTGGTGAATCATGAAAGAGCTGTGTTGATGTTTCAATTGGTTACATCTTGGGAGTAAATTCATTTTAAGCTAGTTGATGTTTTTATCATGTTTTGAGAAATAAACTTTGCTTTTATGCAATGAGCCTTTTTAATCCTACCTTGCTGTAAGCTACATACCATATTTTCCCGCACTTGCTGAGTACATCACGTACTCAAACTTGCATTGTTACCTCATCATCAGCAACAGAAGAAGAGTACTTCGAGGATCATGTGGAGTATTAGGTGTGCGATCTACCGTCAACTTGCCTGTGGAGTAGGAGATGGAGCCGCTGCTGCTTAGTTTGCTTCCGCAATAGTTTAGAAGACTTCCGCTGCTAGAATAAAGACTTCTGCTGCTAGAATAAGCCTTCCGCTGCAATAATTAGTTAGAGACTCATGAGACATTGTAATAAAATCCTGTTATTTATGGTATTATTCTGAATTCAGTTTGTGGATTACATGTGTATGTGTGATGAACATCCTGGGCACACATATGCATCAGCTCAGTTTCGGGGTTTCTCGGAACAGGGGCGTCACAAATTGGTATCAGAGCTACCACGTTGACCGTAGGTCTCAATCCTAGATAGAATTCATAGATTAGCATTAGAGCCGCCGTGACCGTAGGATGCAAGCCTAGAATGCATAGATTGGCATCAGAACCACCTCAACCATAGGATGCAATCCTAGGAGAAGTCACAGATTGATCACAGATTGGTATCATAGGTATCACCCCAAACCACATTGACTATAGGACGAACTCAGAGATTGGTATTACCCTAAAAACGCATAGGACTCCCATTGAATAAGTTTGAATAGGAGTTGTGTGAAACTTTTATGATGATTGCTTGTGATTGTGTGCTTAGTGTTAGTTTTGGGATGTTTCAGCGTTGTCCATATCCACACATAGTAGATAGATATGAGATGCTTCGGCATGTGTTCACATCCTCATATAGGTTGATATATAGTTCATACCCTTGATGCATATAGTTGGGGGGAATCCATCTAAAACTTCTAACTTCTATTCTATCTAACCATCTCTCACAGATGGTGAGAGAAAACATCGGCCGACAAAGGAGGAACATCCGTGGCAACCAAGAGGATGACCACGTTGAAGTTCCTGAGAATGTCAACCCCGAGGCTGGTGGAAACAACCTTGAAAGGTTGATGGCTATGCAGAACCAGCTCATGCAAACTATGATCCAAACTTTGGGTCAGCTGCAAGCCAACCACAACAACCCTGTTCCTGCACCACCGCCACCACCACCACCGCCGCCGGCTCACAACCGACTAGGAGAGTTCACGAGGACCCGACCGCCCACTTTTTCACATGCCAATGATCTGATGGAGGCCGATGACTGGTTGAAATCCATGGAGAAGAAGCTTGCCGTAGTTCAGTGCAATGATCGAGAGAAAGTTCTCTTTGCATCGCACCAACTTATGGGAGCAGCCGCTGACTGGTGGGACGCTCTATGCAACGATCATGTGAACCTGGAGACTATCACTTGGACTAAGTTCAAGGAGAGTTTCTGTGACACCCTCAATTCGGTGGAAAACCACGGAACCGAGAACTGATGCATATGTGTGTCCAGGATGTTCATCACACATATACACATCATCCACAAACTGAATTTCAGAATATATACGACCACGAATAACAGAGTTTATTACAATGTCTCATGAGTCTTGGACTCATGCTCACAGCGGAAGTCTTAATTCTAGCAGCGGAAGTCTTCTAACTTATGCGGAAGCAATTCTAAGCAGCAGTGGCTCCATCTCTACTCCATCCCCACAGTCAAGGTTGAGGACAGATTACACGCCTAATGCTCCACTTGGTCTTCATAGTAATCTTCTCCTGTTGCTGATGATGAAATAATAATGCAAGTTTGAGTACAATGGTGTACTCAGCAAGTGCGGGAAAATATGATATGTAGGTCACAAAAAGGTAGGTATAAAAAGGCTCATTGCAGAAAGCAAAGTTATTTACCAAAACCATGATAAAACATAAACTTATCTTTAAGCGAATGTAATCCCAACATGTACTAAAATACCAATCATACCTCCGTTATGTTCATTACCTTCCATGTCCCAACCAGACATTAATCAACCTCATTCTTTCTCACGAATACCTTGTCATATTCGCTACCATCTCACGAATACCATCTCGTATTCGCTACCATTTCATCTCATAAACAATTTTGTCTCACACCGACCAACCTCGTTGCCATGACTCAACAGTCATGCAACCCATCTTATCACCCGGACTGAACAGTCCCGAAAACAAAACCAAAACCAAACCTTCCAAAACCATACCCAATAACCATATCCAATAACCATCCCAACTAATCATGGAAGTTGGCCAGGCGCTCGTGACCGTAAGCTCGGCTATCATGATAGTTTTTAGACTCTGCAGAGTTTGCACTTCTTTACCCACAAGTTTGTGATTTCGTCACCCGTCGGCGACTGCAGAACCTCCATTATACCAGTACACAACCGTCGGTGTATGGCCAAGAGATCACAAAATAGCCTTTACAAAGGGGCTACTAGATGTATGGACTCACTAAGGTTTCACCGGCAGGCTAGAATCTCCAATTCTCCCACCCACGGGCCCCCTCTTGTGCCATGAAGTTCCCAGGACAGTCCTCACTCGACTCCCATTCCCCGTGCCTTCCACGGTCCATAACAATCTAGCAACTTACCTAATTAGTCAGCTAAGCCGCACCCATACTTGGCCTTCTAGTGGCACTATCATCCTGGCATGTGCTCGCATGATCCGGCCCTTAGATCTACGGCAAGTAAACCACCATCTCATGCTACCTCATTCACAAACCCAGTCTTGCCTAGATCTCCCTCCGATCCATGTTCATTAACAACATCAGTTTCTCATTATCATTACGAGTGCAGTTAGCTAAACACATCTATCTCGCTTCCCAATCCCATGGACTCAGTGAAGCTTAAAAGTAAAACCATACCCGACTCATAAACTTTCCTGGCGACAAGGGTGGTTTAACCAAAACTAGTAAACTCCTAAAAAAGGGTTTCCCATAATATTTGACTCAGCACACACACCTTTTCGCAAAACAAACCAGTTTCCCAAAACATAGGATCAATATGGTCAAGGGGCACTTGCCTTGTTCTGGCTGTTTCGGTTGCTCAAAATCATGTTGTTGTAGTCCATCGTAGGTAGCTCTCTGAGCTTGTCCTTCTATACATGATCACGCACATACAATATTTACAACAATCAATATCATGCACAAACTTTAACTAGATGCGATGATGCTTATGCATGTTAACCCTATGATGCAGTTTAGTTTGCACGAGTTCTTGCATGGCTTGCATGGGTTTTTATGATGAACAGAGTTGTAGCGATCAATTGTGGACGTAGCGATGATCTGGACCTTTAGATTAAATCGATCAACAAGTGATCTGTCCATGAAAAAGCTTCTGTTCGAATGGAATCGAAGAACAGATGCAAAGAAAATGCTATGATGTCGTAAGGTAGTATTGGAGACCTACCTTACGTTCTTCTTGGTCTCGGGGTCCTTCTCTTAGCAAGACAGATCGTTGGGGCTCTCTTCCGGCGATCTTCCTTGAATGAACTCCGGCGATGGGTTTACTATGCGAGTTGGGGCTAGGGCTCTAAGTCGTCGGCTCAGGAGGGGGATAAGATGTCCGTGGTTTCGGCCAAAGGTTCTGGGTTCTATTTATAATCGGGAGAAGAGGAGTCCTAATCTGATTGTATTTCGAATAATAGTTCTATTCAGATTGTCGTTGAATCTTAACAACTTATCTTTAGTTGTTTTGGTGCGGTAACATTGTGGAATTCATGTCGGTTTCCTCTCCGTACAGGTATTCCCACGCGTACAGAAGCAAAAACCGCTCTAGAACTTGTTTCCTCCGCGGTGATGGGCTCCGGAAGCTCCACGTGTCCACCGGGGCCTGGTCTCCCCCTTTCCGCAGAGACGAGCTTCGGTTGTGCCGCGTGTCAAGCGAGCGAGACCTCCCTCTCCTTCGGAGGTGAGCTCCGCGTGCGCCACGTATCCTAGCGGTCGGGACCTCCTCTCTATTCGGAGGTGGCTCCGCGCACGCCACGTGTCAGTGCTCGACCTTCCCTCTCTTTAGAGTTGGCTCCGGGTGTGCCACGTATCCTAAAAGCGTCAGACTTCCTTTCTGCTCATAGACGAGCTCCGAGGTTGACACGTGTCCAACAGTGTCGGACCTCCCGGAGATAAGATCCGGTGGCGACACGTGTCCAATACAACTGGACCTCTCGGAGGTGAGCTCCGAGATCGACACGTATCCCGCGTGACTGGTCCTCTGATTTCCGCAGTAACTAGTTCCGAAGGTGACATGTGTCCTGCGGCTGGCCTTGCTTCTCCGCAGAGGCTAGCTCCGGGGGCAACACATGTCCCACGGGGTCAGTCCTCTCCCCCTTTGCGGGAATGAGCTCCGAAGGCGCCACGTGGCCAGCAGGCCGCGAGAGTTGTCTTCGGTGCTCTCTGTACACTGAAATTTGCTTCTTTTGGTTAACTTCTTAGATTCTTTCTCGGTTTCACCTTATTTTAAAAGTGTTTTCTCTACATGAAACATGAATACATGCAGAAACCAAAAATGAGGGTGTCACAAATCTACCCCCCTTAAATTGGATCTCGCCCTCGAGATTCATTAGCAGAGAATAGATGAGGGAATTCTGCCTTGATGTCTTCTTCACGCTCCCATGTGGCTTCAGCTTCGGTGTGATGGCTCCATTGTACCTTGCACCATCGGATCACTTTGTTCCTTGTGACCCTTTCCTTTACATCCAAAATTCGGACAGCGTGTTCCGCATAAGTCAGGTCCTCTTGAAGTTCAAGCTCTTTCATTGGTACTTGCTCCTCTGGTACTCTCAAGCACTTCTTGAGATGGGATACATGAAACACGTCTTGTACGTCGGAGAGATATGTTGGGAGCTCTAGTTGATAGGCTACTGCTCCTCGCTTATCCAAAATCTTAAATGGTCCGATGTAGCGAGGTGCTAGCTTGCCTTTGACGTTGAAACGTCGTTGGCCACGGATAGGTGATACCTTAAGGTATACGAAGTCTCCTACTTCGAAAGTCAACTTCCTTCGCCTATTGTCCGCATAGCCTTTCTGTTGTGACTGAACAGCCTTTAAGTTCTCCCGTATCGTTTGGACTTGCTTTTCAGCTTCTTGTAGCACTTCAGGTCCAAACACCTGGTTTTCTCCGGTCTCGTTCCAGAACAGCGGCGTTCTACACCGTCAACCATACAATGTTTCGAAAGGCGACATCTTCAAGCTAGCTTGATAGCTGTTGTTATAGGAGAATTCAGCGTACGGTAAACTCCTATCCCAACTACGCCCACGTTTCAAGGCGCAAGCTCTCAACATGTCCTCCAAAATTTGGTTTGTCCTTTTGGTTTATCCATCGGTTTGTGGGTGATAGGCAGAGCTAAAATCCAGTCGTGTACCCATAGCTTTCTGCAGCTTCCTCCAGAATCTAGAGGTAAACTGAGAACCTCGATCTGAGGCTATCCTCTTCGGGACTCCATGACGGCACATGATCTGTTCCATGTACAACTCGGCTAATTGTGCAACGTTGTACTTGGCCCTTACAGGGAGAAAATGGGCTGTTTTCGTCAATCGGTCCATGATAACCTAGATGGAGTCATAACTCGACTGAGTACGTGGCAATCCGACGATGAAATCAATGCTGATGTCTTCCCACTTCCACTCGGGTACCTTCAAGGGTTGCAACAATCCAACGGGTCTTTGATGTTTGGCCTTCACCCGTTGGCATGTGTCGCATAGAGCAACGTATTCGGCTATGTCCCTTTTTATACCATCCCACCAATAACACGTCTTCAAGTCCTTGTACATTTTGGTACTTCCGGGATGTATGGAATAGGGTGAATCATGTGCCTCTTTTAATATCATGTCGAGGATGTGCTTCACGTTAGGCACACAAATCCTTTTTCCTAGCCAAAGGGTACCCTTCTCATCTTATTTAAAATCCTTCTCTATTCCTTGTCCGATCCTTTCCTTGATCTCCTTAATCTCCTCATCCGTTGCCTGACCATCTCTTATCTCTTGCTCCAATGAAGAGTGGATCTCCATCACTTCCATCTTGTTCAAGAATCCGAGGTGTAAGCGCTCGAACTCTTTACGTAGTTCGGGTGGTAGCTCCTGAACCGTGAGTTGGTGACATGCTCCCTTCCGGCTCAATGCATCAGCTACTACATTGGCCCTCCCAGGGTGGTAGTTGATTCCAACATCGTAATCCTTGATGAGTTCCAACCATCGACGTTGCCTCAAATTCAAGTCCGTTTGTGTGAATATGTACTTGAGGCTTTTATGATCCGTATAGATCTCACATCGATGACCAAGGATATAATGTCTCCAAATCTTCAATGCATGCACTACTTCTGCTAGCTCCAAGTCATGGGTAGGATAATTAAGCTCGTGCTTCTTTAATTGTCGTGAGGCATAGGCTACCACTTGTCCTTCTTGCATGAGCACACATCCGAGCCCTTGTCTGGATGCGTCACAATATATGTCAAAGCCCTTGCTCATATCCGGCAATACCAAAACCGGCGCTGTGGTTAGCCTTTTCTTGAGTTCCTCAAAACTTTCTTGGCATGCTGGTATCCATTGAAAGGATTTTCCCTTCGTTAGCAACGACGTCATAGGCTTTGCTATCTTAGAGAAGTCCTTGATGAAGCGTCGGTAGTATCCAGCCATCCCAAGAAAACTTCGAATATCCCTCACGTTTTGCGGTTGGCTCCACTTCAGAACATCTCCCACTTTTCCGGGATCAACCAATACTCCTTCGTCGGAGATAATGTGGCCTAGGAACGATATCTCCTTTAGCCGAAATTGACACTTGTTAAGCTTGGCATACAATTGATGCTCACGCATTTTCTGCAAGGTCAATTTCAAATGTTCTTCATGCTCCTCCTCACTTTTTGAATACACCATAATGTCGTCGAAAAACCATGACGAACTTATCCAAGTACTCCATGAAAACCTTGTTCACAAGGTACATGAAGCATGCGGGTGCATTTGTTAACCCAAAAGATATGACGGTATATTCATACGAACCATACCGTGTTCGAAAGGCAGTCTTGGGTATATCGGAGGGCTTAATCTTCAGCTGGAAGTATCACGACCGAAGATCAATCTTGGAGAACACTCGGGCTCCTTTCATTTGGTCGAATAGGTCCTCTATACGAGGCAGAGGGTATTTGTTCTTGATTGTCACCTCATTGAGAGAACTATAGTCCATGCACATCCTTTGGGTCCCATCCTTCTTGTCCACAAAGAGCACAGGAGCTCCCCATGGTGACGAGCTTGGACGTATAACACCCTTCTCCAATTGCTCCTGAATTTGCTTCTTGAGTTCCACTAGTTCATTGACGGGCATCCTATAGACTCTCTTTGCTCTCTTTGCTATGGGTGCAGTTCCGGGTACCAAATCAATGGCAAACTCAATGTCCCGGTCAGGTGGCATACCCGGAAGCTCCTCATGAAACACGTTCGCAAATTCCTGAACCACTGGAATGCTGTCCAATGTTACTCCTTCGACGTGGTTCAAAATTGCCCTTTCGGTTGTTTGTTTGGCTGACTCAATCTCGACACGAATACCGTGCTCATTTATCAACTGCACGCTTCTTTCAGCACATTGGATTACCCCGTTGTGCTTGCTTAACCAATCCATCTCGAGTATTATGTCAATCCCTTGGGAATCCAAGACAATGAGGTTGGCAAGGAAGTCTACCCGCCTTATTTTAAGGCTTACTTTCGAACATACTATATTAGTCCTTATCTCTCCACCGGGAGAATTAACTAACATAGCGCATTTTAAGTGTGATATGTGTAGATTATGCTTGGCAACATACTTGGATGATATGAAGGAATGTGATGCTCCAGAATCAAAAAAGATGGTGGCTGGGTTGGAGTTGGCAAAGAACATACCAATTACGACGTCCTCAGCCTGTTGTGCTTCCTCAGCAGAGACATGGTTCACGTTGCCGCGAGCATAGTTCTGCTGTCCACGGTTTCCTTGATTGTCCCCTCCGTTCGGTCGCGGGTTTTGCTTGGGCACGTTGCCTTGCTGTCCAGGGCCTCTCCTCGGGCACTAGCTCGCGAAGTGTCCTGTTTCCCCGCATGCAAAGCATGCCCTGTTGCCTACGGCAGAAGGTATGTTGGGGCGGGGGTTTTGAACAGGAGCGCCCATGTTGGGTCGGGGCACAGGAGGCAAGGGCACACGAGGTGCTTGTGCAACGGGTCGTTGCTACGGTCGCTGACTAGGGCGGTATGCAGGGGCGGTCGATCCATACTGTGGTGCGGCCGGGGGCATGTACCAAGGTCGTACATTGCTCCCTTGGGGCTGGTATGGCATCTTCCTCTTGCACTCTCGCTCGATCTCTCGGATCTTGTTTTCGACTACTATAGCCTTGTCAACCAGCTTCTGGAAGCTCGCGTAGTCATTGTTGAGGAGTTGAACCTGAATCTCATTGTTCAATCCTCTCATGAACAGGTATTGCTTCCTCTAGTCTGAGTTGACATCTTTGGGGCATACCGGGACAGTTGTGTGAACTTGTTGAGATACTCATTCACGCATCTCTGTCCTTGGTGGAGACCTTCAAACTCCTGTCTATTGAGCATCATTACACTGGCAGGGATGTAATGAGAGCAGAAACTTAACTTGAACTCAGTCCAAATGATCGCCTCCGGTTCGACATGAGCGTTGCATAGGGCATCCCACCAGTCAGTGACAGCTCCCATGAGTTAGTGCGACGCAAAAAGAACGTTCTCTCGCTCATTGCACTGCACTATGGCAAGCTTCTTCTCCATGGATTTCAACCAGTGGTATGCCTCCATGGGGTCGTTAGCTTGAGTAAAGGTGGGTGGTCGAGTCCTAATGAACTCACCCAGTCTGTTATGAGCCGGCGGTGGTGGTGGCGGTGGTGCCGGAACGGGGTTGTTGTTGTAGGCCTGCAACTGACCCAAAGTTTGGATCATGGTTTGCATAAGTTGATTCTGCATGGCCATCAACCGTTCCAGGTTGTTCTCACCAGCTCCAGGGTTAACAGGAACTTCATCGTGGCCGTCCTCTTGGTTGTCACGGACGTTCCTTCGGCCGTCGTTTCCTCTCACCATCTGTGAGAGAGAACGAAATAGAATAGAAGGTTAAAAGGTTAGGTAGATCCTTTCAACTATATGCATCAAGGTGGATTGGACTATATATATTAGCCCATATGAGGATGTGAACAAGTGCCGAGGCATCTCACACCTCTTTCTACATATGTGTGGATATGGACAACGCTTTGAGACGTCCCACAACTCACACTAAACCCACAATCATAAACAATCATCGCAAGGGCTCATGCAACTCCTAGTCAAGGCTTGTTCAATGGGGGTCCTATATGGCTTAGGGTGTTACCAATCTGTGATCCAACTATGGCCTTTCCTAGCCTTGTATCCTATGTCAGCATGGCTTAGCTACCAATCTATGTCTGATACCAATCTGTGATCTATCTAAGCATGTAACCTACCGTCAACCCATGGCTCTGATACCAATCTGTGACGCCCTCAATTTGGTGGAAAACCACGGAACCGAGAACTGATGCATATGTGTGCCCAGGATGTTCATCACACATATACACATCATCCACAAGCTGAATTTCAGAATATATGCGACCACGAATAACAGAGTTTATTACAATGTCTCATGAGTCTTGGACTCATGCTCACAGCGGAAGTCTTAATTCTAGCAGCAGAAGTCTTAATTCTAGCAGCAGAAGTCTTCTAACTAATGCGGAAGAAATTCTAAGCAGCAGTGGCTCCATCTCTACTCCATCCCCACTGGAAAGGTTGAGGACAGATTACACGCCTAATGCTCCACTTGGTCTTCATAGTAATCTTCTCCTGTTGCTGATGATGAAATAATAATGCAAGTTTGAGTACAATGGTGTACTCAGCAAGTGCGGGAAAATATGATATGTGGCTCACAACAAGGTAGGTATAAAAAGGTTCATTGCAGAAAGCAAAGTTATTTATCAAAACCATGATAAACAGCAACTTATCTTTAAGCGAATTTAATCCCAACATGTACTAAAATACCAATCATACCTATGTTATGTTCATTACCTTCCATGTTCCAACCAGACATTAATCAACCTCATTCTTGCTCACGAATACCTTCTCGTATTCGCTACCATCTCACGAATACCATCTCGTATTCACTACCATTTCCTCTCATAAACAATTTCGTCTCACACCGACCAACCTCGTTGCCATGACTCAACAGTCATGCAACCCATCTTATCACTCGGACTAAACAGTCTCGAAAACAAAACCAAAACCAAACCTTCCAAAACCATACCCAATAACCATATCCAATAACCATCCCAACTAATCATGGAACTTGGCCAGGCGCTCGTGACCGTAAGCTCGGCTATCATGATAGTTTTCAGACTCTGCAGAGTTTGCACCTCTTTACCCACAAGTTTGTGATTTCGTCACCCGTCGGCCACTGCAGAACCTCCATTATACCAGTACACAACCGTCGATGTATGGCCATCCTGGCATGTGTTCGCATGAACCGGTCCTTAGATCTACGGCAAGTAAACCACCATCTCATGCTACCTCATTCACAAACCCAGTCTTGCCTAGATCTCCCTCCAATCCATGATCATTAACAACATCAGTTTCTCATTATCATTATGAGTGCAGTTAGCTAGACACATCTATCTCGCTTCCCAATCCCACGGACTCAGCGAAGCTTAAAAGTAAAACCATACCCAACTCATAAACTTCCATGGCGACACGGGTGGTTTAACCAAAACTAGTAAACTCCTATAAAAGGGTTTCCCATCATATTTTACTCAGCACACACACCTTTTCGCAAAACAAAACAGTTTCCCAAAACATAGGATCAATATGGTCAAGGGGCACTTGCCTTGTTCTGGCTGTTCCGGTTGCTCAAAATCTTGTTGTTGTAGTCCGTCGTAGGTAGCTCCCTGAGCTTGTCCTTCTATACATGATCACGCACATACAAGATTTACAACAATCAATATCATGCACAAACTTTAACTACATGCGATGATTCTTATACATGTTAACCCTATGATGCAGTTTAGTTTGTACGTGTTCTTGCATGACTTGCATGGGTTTTTATGATGAACAGAGTTGTAGAGATCAATTGTGGACGTAGCGATGATCTTGACCTTTATATTAAATTGATCAACAAGTGATCTGTCCACGAAAAAGCTTCTGTTGAAAAGGAATCGAAGAACAGATGCAAAGAAAACGCGATGATGTCGTAAGGTAGTATTGGAGACCTACCTTACATTCTTCTTGATCTCGGGGTCCTTCTCTTAGCAAGACAGTTTGTTGGGACTCTCTTCCGGCGATCTTCCTCGATTGAACTCCGGCGATGGGTTTACTCGGCGAGTTGGGGCTAGGGCTCCAAGTCGTCGGCTCAGGAGGTGGAAAAGAAGTTCGTGGTTTCGGCCAAAGGTTCTGGGTTCTATTTATAATCGGGAGAAGAAGAGTTCTAATCTGATTGTATTTCGAATAAGAGTCCTATTAAGATTGTCGTTGAATCTTAACAACTTATCTTTAGTTGATTTGGTGCGGTAACATTGTGGAATTCATGTCGGTTTCCTCTCCGTACCGGCATTCTGACGCGCACAGAAGCAAAAACCGCTCCAAAACTCGTTTCCTCCGCGGTGATGGGCTCCGGAAGCTCCACGTGTCCACCGGGGCCTGGTCTCCCCCTTTCCGCAGAGACGAGCTCCGGTTGTGCCACGTGCCAAGCGAGCGAGACCTCCCTCTCCTTCGGAGGTGAGCTCCGCGTGCGCCACGTATCCTGGCGGTCGGGACCTCCTCTCTATTCGGAGGTGGCTCTGTGCACGCCACGTGTCAGTGTCAGACCTTCCCTCTCTTTAGAGGTGGCTCCGGGTGTGCCACGTATCCTAACAGCGCCAGACTTTCTTTCTGCTCATAGACGAGCTCCGAGGTTGACACGTGTCCAACAGTGTCAGACCTCCCGGAGATAAGCTCCGGTGGCGACACGTGTCCAATAGAACCTGACCTCTCGGAGGTGAGCTCCGAGATCGACATGTATCCCACGCGACTGGTCCTCTGATTTCCGCGGTAACTAGTTCCGAAGGTGACACGTGTCCTGCGGCTGTCCTTACTTCTCCGCAGAGGCTAGCTCAGGGGGCAACACGTGTCCCACGGGGTCGGACCTCTCCCTCTTTGCGGGGATGAGCTCCGAAGGCGCCACGTGGCCAGCGGGCCGCGAGAGTTTTCTTCTGCGCTCTCTGTACACTGGAATTTGCTTCTTTTGGTTAACTTCTTTGATTCTTTCTCGGTTTCAACTTATTTTAAAAGTGTTTTCTCTACATGAAACATGAATACATGCAGAAACTAAAAATGAGGGTGTCACAGTTTCCTCTCTCATTACGTCCCTGCTGGAGTCATGATGCTCAAAAGACAAGAGTTCGAAGGTCTCCGCCAAGGCAGGAAGAGCATGAATGAGTACCTCAAGAAGTTGATGCAACTATCACGGTATGCCCCCGAATATGTCAACTCAGACCAACGGAAGCAGTATTTGTTCATGAGAGGGTTGAACAATGAGATCCAGGTTCAGCTCCTCAACAATGACTATGCGAGCTTCCAGAAGCTAGTTGACAAAGCCATAGTGGTAGAGAGCAAGATCCGAGAGA
The DNA here is from genome assembly GCA_030760725.1 of Neostapfia colusana. Lineage (NCBI taxonomy): Eukaryota > Viridiplantae > Streptophyta > Magnoliopsida > Poales > Poaceae > Neostapfia > Neostapfia colusana. Next base: position 57,126,249 of record JASWHV010000006.1, on the reverse strand, counting down.
TCGAGCAAGAGGGCAAAAGAAAGATGACATACCAGCCACAAGGTAGCAACGTACGCCCTCGGTACATGCCCCAGCTGCACCACAGCATGGCTCGTCTACTTCTACTTTTCGCCCTACTCAACCACCACAGCAACGTCCTGTTATGCAAGCACCTCGTGTGCCTTTGCCTCCTGCACCCCATCCAAACATGGGTGCTTATACTCAAAACCCCCGTCCCAACGTCCCTGCGGTCTTGGGCAACAAGGCATGCTTTGCATGCAGAGAAACTGGACACTTTGTGAGTCAGTGCCCGAGGAAAGGTCCTGTACAGCCAAGCAACGCAACCAAGCAGAACCCGCGGCCAAACGGAGGAGCTACGCAAGGCAACCATGGACAGCAGAGCTACGCTCGTGGCAACGTGAACCATGTCTCTGCTGAGGAAGCGCAACAGGCTGAGGACGTCGTGATTGGTATGTTCCTTGCCAACTCCAACCCATCCACCATTTTATTTGATTCTGGAGCATCACAATTATTCGTATCATCCAAGTATGTTGCCAAGTATAATCTACCCATATCATACTTGAAATATACTATGTTGGTTAATTCTCCCGGTGGAGAGATGAGGACTAGTATAGTATGTCCGAAAGTAAACCATAAAATAAGCAGGGTAGACTTCCTTGCCAACCTCATTGTCATGGATTCCCAAGGGATTGACATAATACTCGGAATGGATTGGTTAAGCAAACACAACGGAGTGATCCAATGTGCTAAGAGGAGCGTGCAGTTGACAAACGAGCACGGTACCCATATTGAGTTCGAGTCAGCCCAACCGGCAACCAAGAAGGCAACGTTGAACCATGTTGAAGAAGCAACCTTGGATAGCATTCCGGTGGTTCAAGAATTTTCGGACGTGTTCCCGGAAGAACTTCCAGGTATGCCACCTGACCGGGACATTGAGTTTTCCATTGACTTGGTACCCGGAACTGCACCTATAGCAAAGAGGCCATATAGGATGCCCGTTAACGAGCTAGTGGAACTTAAGATGCAAATTCAAGAGCAGCTAGAGAAGGGCTTTATACGTCCAAGCTCGTCACCATTGGGAGCCCCCATGCTCTTCGTTGATAAGAAGGATGGAACCCAAAGGATGTGTGTGGACTATAGGTCTCTCAATGAGGTGACGATCAAGAACATGTACCATCTGCCCCGTATAGAGGACCTGTTCCACCAGATGAAAGATGCCCGAGTTTTCTCTAAGATTGATCTTCGGTCGGGATACTTCCTGCTGAAGATTAAGCCCTCCGACATACCCAAGACTGCCTTCCGAACACTGTATGGTTCGTACGAATAAACCGTTATGTCTTTTGGGTTAACGAATGCACCTGCATATTTCATGTACCTCATGAATAAGGTCTTCATGGAGTACTTGGATAAGTTCTTCATGGTTTTCATCGATGATATCATGGTGTATTCAAAAAATGGGGAAGAACATGAAGAACATTTAAGATTGACATTGCAGAAGCTGTGAGAGCATCAATTGTATGCCAAGCCCAGCAAGTGTCAATTTTGGCTCAAGGAGATATCGTTCCTATGCCACATAATTTTCTGAAGTGGAACCAACCGCAGAACGTGAGGGATATTTGGAGTTTCCTTGGGATGGCTGGATACTACCGCCGGTTCATCAAGGATTTCTCCAAAATAGTGAAGCCTATGACTGAATTGCTAATGAAGGGAAAAGCATTTCAATGGACACCAGCGTGTCAAGAAAGATTTGAGGAGCTCAAGAAAAGGCTAACCACAGCACCGGTTTTGGTATTTCCGGACGTAAGCAAGAGGTTTGACATATATTGTCACTCATCAAGACAAGGACCTGGATGCGTGCTCATGCAAAAAGGACAAGTGGTAGCCTATGCGTCGAGGCAATTAAAGAAACACGAGCTGAATTACCCCACACATGACTTGGATCTAGCAGCCATGGTACATGCCTTGAAGATTTGGAGGCACTATATCCTTGGTCATCGATGTGAGATCTATACGGATCACAAAAGCCTCAAGTACATATTCACCCAAACGGATTTGAATTTGAGGCAACGTCTATGGTTGGAACTCATCAAGGATTATGATGTTGGAATCAACTATCATCCCGGAAAGGCCAATGTAGTAGCTGATGCATTGAGCCGAAAGGGAGCATGTCACCAACTCACGGTTCAGGAGCTACCGCCTGAGCTGCGCAAGGAGTTCGAACGGTTACATCTCGGTTTCTTGAACGAAATGGAAGTGATGGAACTTCATTCTTCGTTGGAACAAGAGACAAGAGATGGCCAAGCTACGGATGAGGAAATCAAGGAGATCAAGGAAAGAATCCGACAAGGCATAGGAAAGGACATCAAGGAAGACGAGAAGGGTACGCTTTGGATAGGAAAAAGGATTTGTGTGCCTAACGTGAAGCATATCCGCGACATGATACTAAAGGAGGCACATGACTCACCTTATTCCATACATCCCGGCAGTAGAAAGATGTACAAGGACCTGAAGACTTGTTATTGGTGGGATGGTATGAAAAGGGACATAGCTGAGTATGTTGCCTTATGCGACACATGCCAACGGGTGAAGGCCCAACATCAAAGACCCGCTGGACTGTTGCAACCATTGAAAGTACCCGAGTGGAATTGGGAGTACATCAGTATGGATTTGATCGTCGGGTTACCACGTATTCGGTCGGGTTACGACTCCATCTGGGTTATCGTGGACCGATTGACAAAAACCGCTCATTTTCTTCCTGTTAGAGCTGTACATGGAGCAAATCGTGTGCCGCCATGGAGTGTGACACCCTCATTTTTTATTTCTGCATATATTCATATTTTGTATAGAGAGACATTTTAAAATAAGTTGAAATTGATAAAGAGTAAAAAAGATAGTCAAAAAAAGCAAATTCCAGTTCACCAAGAGCGCCGAACAATTCCCGCGGCTCGCTGGCTACGTAGCGCCTTCGGAGCTCATCCATGCAAAGGGGGAGAGGTCCGCTGCTAACTTCCTACGTGGCAGGATCGGGGCTCGTCTCTGCGAAAAGGGCGAGGTCCGACCCCGTGGGACACGTGTTGCCCCCGGAGCTAGCCTCTGCGGAGGAGCGAGGTCAGCCTGCAGGACACCTGTCGCCACCGGAGCTAGCCTCTGCGGAGTAGAGAGGACCAGCCGCGCGGGACACATATCGCTCTCGGAGCTCACCTCTAAGGGGTTCGGCCCTGCTAGACACGTGTCGCTTTGGGAACTCACTTTCGAGAGGTCAGGTCCTACTGGACACGTGTCACCTTCGGAGCTTACCTCCGGGAGGTCCGTCACTGTTGGACACATGTCGACCTCGGAGCTCGTCTCTGAGGAGAAAGGAAGTCTGGCGCTGCTTAATACGTGGCACTCACGGAGCTCACCTCCGAAGTGAGGGAGGTCCAGAACTGACACGTGGCACTATCGGAGCAAACCTCCAAAGAGAGGGGAGGTCCGAAACTGATACGTGGTGTACGCGGAGCTCGCCTCTGAGGGAGAGGGAGGTCTCGCCCGCCTGACACGCGGCACAACCGGAGCCTGCCTCTGCGGAAAAGGGGAAACTAGGCCCCCGCTGGACACGTGGAGCCTCCGGAGCTCATCACCACAAAGGTGACGAGATCTGAAGCGGTTTTTGCTTTTGTACTCGCGGGAAAACTGACACGAATTCCACGTTGTTACCGCACCAAATCAATTGAGGATAAGTTGTTAAGATTCAAAAACAATTTGAATAGTACTCTTATTCGTATTCCGATCAGAGTAGGATCTTTGTTTCCCTCTTATAAATAGAACCCAGAACCTTTGGCCACAACCACGTACTTCTTTTCCACCTCCTGAGCCGACAACTTAGAGCCCTAGCCCCCAGCTCGCCGAGCTAAACCCCTTCGCCGGAGTTTGACCGCCAACGATCGCCCTCGCCGGAGGAGAGCCGACGATCTGTTTTGCTAGTAGGGAGGACCCGAAGGAAGCAAGGTAGGTTTCCGTTACCACCTTGCAACATCATCGCGTTTTCTTTGCATCTGTTCTTTGATCCTTTCGAACAAAATCTTTTTCGTGGACAGATCACGTGTTGATCGGTTAGATCATGTGACGAGATCATCGCCACATCCACATTTGATCTGTACACCTTTGTTCATCGTAAAACTCATGCAAACATGCAATAACACGTACAAACCGATCTAAAAACTGCACCATAGGATTAGCATGCATATGCATCATCACATCTTGAGTAAAGTTTGTGCATGATAATTGATTGCTGTGAATCTTGTATGCGTGTGGTCGTAACTAGAAGGACAATTTCAGGGAGCTATCTTCAAAGGATTTCAGCACCAAGACTTCGAGACACAAGAGCAACAAGAGCCGCAAGAACAAGGCAAGTGCCCCTTGACCATATTGATCCCATGTTTTGGAAAAAACTGTTTTGTTTGCGAAAAGGTGTGGGTGCTTGAGTCAACTTGATGGGAAACCATTTTATAGGAGTTTACTAGTTTTGTTAACCACCCTTGTCACCGGGAAAGTTAATGAGTCGGGTATGGTTTTTGCTTTTATGCTTTGCCGAGTCCATGGGATATGGGAAGCGAGATACATGTGTCTAGCTAACTGCACTTGTAAGAATAATGAGAAACTGATGTTGTTAATGAACATGAATCAGAGGGATATCTAGGCAAGCTTGGTTTGTGGATAAGGTAGAATGAGATGGTGGTTTACTTGCCGTAGATCTAAGGACCGGTTCATGCCAGCCATGCCAGGATAACAGTGCCACCACAAGGCCAAATATGGGTGCGGATTAGCTGACTAATTAGGTAAGTTGCTAGATTGTTATAGACTGTGGAAGGTGTGGGGAATGGAAGTCGAGTGATGACTGCCCTAGGAACTGCATGGCACAAGAGGGGGCCCGTGGGTGGGAGAATTGGAGATTCTAGCCTGCTGGTGAAACCTTAGTGAGTCCATACATCTAGTAGCCCCTTTGGAAAGGCTATTTTGTGATCTCTTGGACGTACACCGACGGTTGTGTACTGGTATAATGGAGGTTCTGCAGTCACCGATGGGTGATGAAATCACAAACTTGCGGGTAAAGTGGTACAAACTCTGCAGAGTCTAAAACTATCATTATAGCCGATCTTACGGTCACGAGCGCCTGGACAACTCACATGATTAGATGGGATGGTTATTGGGTTGGATGGTTCGTTTTGGTTATTGGGATGTCATTGGTTTGGTCATTGAGGATTTGGTTTTGAGACTATTGAGTTTTGATAATGAGGATGGTTTCGGTTGAATAAGAGATGAGATGGTAGTGAATACGAGATGGTATTCATGAGCATAAGAAAAAGTTGAGAAAGAGAAATGTTTGGATGAGATATGAAAAGTGGTGAATGATGAAAGAGGTATGTTGATGTTTTAATTGGTTACATGTTGGGAGTAAATTCATTTTAAGCTAGTTGATGTTTTTATCATGTTATGAGAAATAAACATTGCTTTTATGCAATAAGCCTTTTTAATCCTACCTTGCTGTAAGCTACATATCATATTTTCCCGCACTTGCTGAGTACATCACGTACTCAAACTTGCATTGTTACCTCATCATCAGCAACAGGAGAAGATTACTTCCAGGATCATGTGGAGTATTAGGTGTGCGATCTACCGTCAACTTGCCTGTGGAGTAGGAGATGGAGCCGCTGCTGCTTAGTTTGCTTCTGCAATAGTTTAGAAGACTTCCGCTGCTAGAATAAAGACTTCCGCTGCTAGAATAAGACTTCCGCTGCTAGAATGAGTTAGAGACTCATGAGACATTGTAATAAAACCCTGTTATTCGTGGTATTATTCTGAATTCAGTTTGTGGATTACATGTGTATGTGTGATGAACATACTGGGCACACATATGAATCAGCTCAGTTTTGGGGTTTCTCGTAACAGGGGCGTCACAGAGGCAAAGCGATTCTTGTTTGATTGTGGAGTCTCGACGTTGTTGGCGCAAAGTCTGTATGTGTCTAGGGTAGCGCACTAAAGTTAATTTCACCTCAGGCAAGTGATGTCGAGATAAAGTGTTTCTTGTTTGATTGTGGAGTCTCGATGTAAATTGTGTGAGGGATATAAAAGTTGCTTAAAACTTGAAGTAAGAACTCTCCATTAGCTCAAGTTCATAGTTTGTGAAACCTTCTATATTCAGCCCTCTATTTTCAGCATTTAGAGATCCATGTGTAGGACGTCGGTTAAGTCTTGCTGAGCATAAGCTCACGGTTTGTTGATCCATTGTTTTGCAGGTAACGTTGCATAAGGAAACGTTAGGGAGGAAGGGAGATCCGAGTGGGGCAGCACCCAATGAGGGGTGTGAGTCTCACTTTGGAACCCTGCACGCCGCCGGGTTTTTGATGTGGTGCTAGTGTGAAGCATCCGCGGGCAGGATGGCTTCATTTTGCTTAGCGTAGTCTATAGTCCGTGACTGTATTCTTCTCTTCCGCTGCAATGTACGCTGTACATTATTTGTAAAATGAGACAATATTATGTATTAAAGACATATATTGTTGTGTATGTGTGTTTTCGGTAATGTGTTGTTAGGTGTTGCATCGCACGACACCATCCAATGCGATTCCTGGACTGTCGGGGCGGTGTCCCCCACAAGCGTGGTATCAGAGCCACATTGGGAATAGCGCACCTGAAAAGACACGTATTTTCAAAAACTTAGAGTCTACGAGTGAGGAATCGGTACTAGGCCCATATAAGGTCTATTAGTAGCATAAGTGATGTATAGTGGCAAACTAACATACTTGTTACTCTATTCTGTAACAACGCACCGCCGACCAGGTAAGAGGTAAGGAACGCTACCGAAAGCGGATCAATTTCAGTTAGCTCCCCTGACGAGGAAAGTGGTTCAGGGTATGTCTCACAGCTTGGGGTGAGACGTCAATATGAAGCTCTTGAACTCTGCATGTTCCTGAGCTCATATGAAACGCTGATCCCTGGCGTGCATTAGGCAAGAAAGTGGAAACCCCATCGTGTGGTCAGTAACGCGATAGTGTGTTCTTCTGGAAATAGCCTCGGAGGACACACACAGCACTTGCCATCGGCGTGCCCTGCAGGGCAGTAGGTGCTATCCGTTGGGTTGACAAAATTCCTAACCGTGATGATCCGTTCGCGCTCTACTCGGTTTCCCGTCGTGTGGTGTGAAAACGCGACCATGTACCTTGAGACGTGACTTGACTCAAGGACGGCCCGTACAGAAATGATACGGGGCGTATGTTTTATTATGATATGGACCTGCATGAAATGATAACCCTATGTGTGCATCATCATTGAGTGATTTTCTGCAGGTACACTAACCACGTATCTGTATTACGAGTAGAAGACGTTTTCAAGTGAACGATTCTAGTGCCACTAATAGAACGTATATGCCGGGTGTAATCCAGTTAGGATATTTCTATTTTGTGAGGAATGTAGTACCGGCATTATCATGGAAATTGCACGAACACCTCGCTTATCTCATAAACTTTAAAATTCTGGAAGATTTGAATGAATACAGATCAAATGAAGTAGTTAAAACTTGTTTAGAAACCAACTCAAGCATATGTGAGTGTAGAGACAACCAAAAACAGAGTTCCCTGTTTTGGCATTATTTTTGCTGAAACTTACATGGGGTGTTACTCATTGTAGAAAATACCAATGGTAGTGTGTGATACAGTTTTGGAAAGGTGGAGAAGTCCTATAAAACTTTTCTATAAACCTCCAGGACAGAAACACGCTTAATGTTGGTCAAAAACCTTAGAAACCAAAAACTGCTACAAATGGGGTAGAACTGAAACGGAGTCTCTGTAATTCCACCATAACTTGTGGTGCAAAAATCTTTATGGGTATTGTGACACATTTCTGGAAAGGGCATGATATATTCTACAATTTTGTAATTCAATGTTTTGCCAAAACTGGAGCAGAATTAACTGGAATTGTGGATTGAAACTAGGTACCTCTGGAGAGGTGCTGTCAAAATGCTGCCATAAATTCTGTTAACTTTGAACCGTCATGTCTTTTCATCTAGGAATGCAAAGAGGTCATGTAAATACATTTTGAAAACATTGGGAAGTTAGTTACAAGTTTTCTGTTCAGCCTCAGGGCAGAATCCTCCTGTAAAGGGGTGAAATCCGCAGTACCAATGAAACTGTCCAGAGTACCCAAAGTCTGTACATAGTTTCTGTACTGATTGGAGTTTTGCTTATAACTTCCTGTATAAGAGTTGTAAAATGGGAAATCTTACAATTCTAGAATTCTTATGAATTGTTCTTCAACTTTGTAATTATGAGTTTGGTCCATATACGTTCTTAACTGTATGGAGTAGTTGACTCAAAGTGAGCACTTGCAGGGGAGGTGCTGCTGAAATTCTTCCAGAATTTATGTCAACTCCAAAAACTCATAAATTTCGATTTAGAACTTAGTTGAAGGCAAATAAACACTCGTTGGAAAGATATGGAAGTCTTGTCCAATTTTTCAGTTCATTCCCACAACAGATTCAAAAGTTAAATTAGGTTTTTATACCATAGAACAGAAGCTGGTTCAGTTTCTGTACTTTTATGGTTTTGGACCATCACTTCCTGTCTACATTTTTTCAAAGGTTGTGTGATACAGTTCTGGAAAATCTGGTGAGTTAGGCTACAACTTTGTAGTTGTGAGTTTTGACAAACCAGATTCGGTATTGTATGAAAAAGTTGAATCAAAGTGGGTACCTCTCGGTGGGGTACTGCTGAAATCCTCCCTAAATTTCTATGAACTTTCAAACTTGATATCTGTTGCACCTGAACTGATATGGAGTCACATAAATAACCTTTGGAAGGATACTGAAGTGATCCAGAACTTTGGTATTTTCCCCTGGTCTTAATTCTGCTGCTATGGAAATTTTAGTGCAGACCGATCAGTTGTGAACCAAGTTGTCAGGAAGCTGATCGGTCAAGTACCGGATGACTTGTTGTGAGTAGGAGTGTTTTTATACTCTCTGAAGTTCATATCAGGCTCCTAGTACTCTCCATAGCATCATTGTCGACTTCAACCACAGAAGGTGGTCATTTACAAGACCATCCCTAGAGATGAAGATAGACTACAGCATCACTCCCCTCGGCAATCAAAGTTGGGGTAGTTTCCACTCTAGGAGGCTAGGGTTGTGCATTACCTTCCCATAAGAATATTATGGATTAAGTTCTCGATATCCTACTTTGGAACTTAAGGAGGGAGGAGTACATCCAAGTAAACCAAAGCATGGATCAACCAATTGTTATACACCAAAGTGTGACATCACCCATAAACAAGAGGGAAGTACTACACTAAGCTTTTAAGGACCTAGTTAATCTAGACAAGTATTGGTTATCCATGTCAAGATTAGGACAGTTAAGATTCAAGCCATCAACAAACCTTCAAGAAGGATGTCAAGACGAAGGCTCTCGCCAACCTCAAACGAGCTCATACTTTGAGTTTTTAGCGACTCAACCACCGGTCATCATAGAGGCCGAGGATCCTCTGGTGGCGGATAAGTAGATCCGTACCATAGAGTTTATGTTCGAGTTGCTTCAATGCATCGAACATCAGAAAGTACTGTACATGGGGCAACAACTTCACATTTCCGCCAGTACCTAGTGAGCAAATCAGCTCGCATCCCTACGAGCTGGACATCAGCCCACGTGGACGTAATTCCGGAAGACATGCCGTGCTTAGCATGTTCTTTCTGGAATAATCCAGGAAAAGCTCGAGGAGTTTCTAGTATGGAAACGAGGAGGGAGGGATGCCACGAGCATTGGTACCATATGCGCCTGACTACGTGAACCCGGAGGCACGAGAATGCGAATGGCTCGTTTGTAGCCTCCATGCTAAGGGGGGAAACTGACCTTGGTAATTCAGAGTAACTTCAATGAGTTAATGAGTTGATGCCGACCCTTGTATTTTGAAAGTCGGAGATTAGGTCTGTTTTTGAGATCCCCGATGAAAGGAATTCATCGATTCGGGGTCAATGGAAAGCTAGCTTCACATTTTGTTGGTCCGTTTCTCATCGCAGAAAGGTGTGGCCCGGTAGCATATTGTTTGACACTACCCACATCATTGCCGGGCATCCACGACATCTTCCATGTCTCACAAATAAGGGAATGTTTGAAGGAGCCAACAGAGCTTCTTTCAAGAGGCATGGAAACCTTAAACCGGATCTCACCTACAGCGAGAAACCGGTACAAATCCTCGACGCAAAGACTCATGAAATAAGGCGTCGATTGTTGTGGTTCTACAAGATTTTATGGAATAACCACACCGACGAAGAATTTACATGGGAAATCAAGGATTTTTCTTCGAGTGAATTGCCCGAAATTGTTATCGAACTATCACCGGTAACATTCTTCTCCATCTCGTTATTTTATTAATCTCGGGACGAGATTCTTTTAAGGAGGGAGGATTGTAAAATCCCCAAGTTGAGCCTTGCTGGTGTTTTTTTTTGGAATTCAAATCAGCAGGGGATACTCCTCCTAAATTTGTTTTCAAACTCGAACCTTTGCCACATGAAATAAGGGTTAGACTACGATAAAGGAAGTGTAGCAAAAAGAAGGGGAATCACAGGATTTGATTTAGGGTCACGAGAGAGGATGAGCCACTATATTCAAATTCGTCCTTCGAAATTTGCTACCACTTTTTAAATTCAAACTTTGGCAACATGAAATAAAGAAAAGTTACAAAAGGAATTTAGCCGAAAAGGAAATAAACCCGACAGTTCAAATGCGAGCACAACAAAGGGTTAACGCCACAGTATGCAAATTCAAACTTTTGGAATTTGCTGCAACTTTTAGATTTGAATTCGGGAGCCACTGTTATTCAGGAGGGGGAAGACTGCTGGTGGGACCTCCACGTCATTGGAACCGAGAACCCTCAGTATTTCTTTCTCTGTGAGCTCGCCACCGAGGCAGCCACCGAGCTGCTGCACGTGCCTTGCTCCCGAAGGCAGGCAATTCCACGGCGTTGTTGATCGTTAGACACAGCAGCTGCACAACTCAATTATCTTTTCTCTGCTCACACAAACAACCGAAGACTTTCCTCCGTGCGATGTTGTTTCCACAGTTCGAATCATATGCATATTTGAATTTAACCACGCATTTGAATTTAGGAGCTGTTGAGTGTTGGGGAAGACTGCCTGTAGACCCTACAGGTCAGTGGAACAGAGCAACTCATCGAAGCTCCTCTGCTGTGCGTTCAACACTTAGGCACCAGCGATTTTCCACCGAGCTGTGTGTCTCCCTGCTCTCCCACGTCGGTTCAATCCTTGTTCTCAGCTGCTCGACAAATATCGTGGCTGCACAAAGAAAATTGTGTGTTTCCTTCTCCGTCTCGCACGAGCACATCCACAGAACTCTCTCCTCGCGAGCTCACCCGAAAGAAAAAACAGCGCAGCGCTCTCTGCTCCCATCGCCGATCAGCTCCCAGCGTGTTTGACGCCTGGCTGGACCACCCAAGAGCTGTGCCGAAGTCTCCCTGACGTCCTCAACGTGTTCTCAGCTCGTCCCCGGCCTTTCCCCGCTGCTTCCAAGCCATTTTTCTTCCGGCAAAACAGAGCCACGACACCTCCACGGCTCCACATCGCCCAGCCGTCTCCGAGACTCCCCGACGTGCTCAAAAGATCACAGAGGTGCGCCACGAAGTATAGCTACTCCTCCAGTAGTCCCCCTGCTCTTCCCCGTCGCCGGCTAGCCGGAATTCGGGTTTTACCGCCGGAGTACGTGAAGAGCCGACCGATTTAGAATCGGGAAATTCGTCCAACGTGGTGGATCATCAGTTCTACAATTCAAGCCACAGAAACTAGTAACCCTAGCGCCCTCCCATTCCAAAGCACACATTAAACCGGCCATCCCACGCCCCGGGCGACGAGAATTCGCCGCCGGCGGCAAAAACGGGTCGGGCCTCCGGTGACCGCCCTATTCCCGCCGATTGCTGCACGAATTGAGGTGTGTTCCATGCTCCATGAGATCTGGGGATGCTTTAGGGCAACGTAGCTGAACGGTAGAAGCTTGGGACAAGCCAGAACGCGTCGATGCCGAGCTCCCGCCGATGCCGACCCATCTCCGGCCGTTTAAATGCGGGGAAACCTTGCCCGGCAGCTGCGCCACGTTCCAAGGATCGTGTAGGGCGAAACCAGAGCTAATTTGGTAGAGAACTAAGGGAGAATGAGCAACGCCACGATCTCTGCCGGTGTGCACCCATGGGCTCTGGCGAGAGGTTGAAGAAACACCTGACCCGTGGGCCCCACGTTTGACTGTTCTGTGTAAAATCAAACAGAGAGTTGTTCAAACTTGGAAAATCCATAACTCTGTGTAGAGAGCTCCAAAATTAGCGAGACAAATTTTTTTGGATTCCTTAGGAGGAGTACTTTGCAGAGAAAAAATTCTAGCTATAAAAATGTATAGGAATTTCTGTAGTATTCTTTATTTCTATTCTTTTAGGGAGTAATTCCAGGAAATTGGCTTGTTGAAATATTCCCATTTTTGGTCAGAAGCTCTTTATCATAGTTCCTGAGCTCCAGTAACAAATTCAGGATTTTTGGAGATGATTAAGAGGGCTTAATCAGTAGGTTTTTCTCAGGGTTATTTAAATGGGCCAAAAAATCACAGAAGCAAATTTCAGAAAAATGGAATGAACTTCAATCCTCCATCCTGGCCAGCAGAAAACTTCGAAAATTTTGAAACAAATTTTCCTAGAAACCTTAGGTCCAAACCTATTAGGATATCAAATTTCTCCATATGACCAAGTCTAATTAAATTCCTATAAATCATTGAAGGTTAAAGGTTCCAAGAATTCTTGTGCCAATTTTCTGTCTGAAAAGCTTCTGAAAATCTTACCATACTCCTATCATGAGTTTAGAAAGACTCTGTTAAAATTTCAACCATAAAATCCTCTGTCTTCTTAGGTTTTGCTTCTGTAGTTTTCTTATAGCACATTATTTCATAATGTGACGCATTTCTTTAATTGATCATTTCGATAGAAATATTTCTCGGGAAGACTTCATAGGCTACTATCTTGAATCCTATTGACAGGAACTTTAGTCAGGATCAACACTAAGGCAAGCCCTGGGTTGCATCTAAATTTATAAGTTTTTATTTGTATTCACTTTATAATGTCTAGCATTTTGTTTATTGCATTAAGTCTAGATGGTATGACACTCCAAATGCATGACCCAGAAAACCCTGGAGTTTAATGTAGAGTAGGTTATCAATTGATTATAACTGCTGATCTCAAGTTAACAAAAGTGGATTAAAAGAGGCACAACTCGAGTAGGCAGTTTCCTACTCGTGAACCAGGATTAAGGGGGATCAATCAGAAGAGTTGGGAATTGATCCTCATAGTTGGGAATGGAGACCGGGCAGTGGATGGAAGGCTCAAGGACATGGTCCTGTGAACCTAGTCTCTGTCTGAGTTGATTAAGGCCCGTTCTCGTTTGCGGACCTGTGGGACAAGTTTGAGTTGTGTACCGGATGAATACTGGCTATATGGGACCCAGGAAACCGATGTAACATGTTAACCTGGGTGTCGAGGCAATCCTAACCATCTTATGCAGATGCTGAAATGATAGAGAATTCGGCTCTACGAGGGTTTGCCGTAGTGAGACTTAATCCAAGTCGGTGGGACTGGTTCGACATTTGGGTGTCATGTGAAAGGTTGCCACATACGACGTTGATGGGATTGGTTGATCACCCGTCTCGGACGGGCGTATGTGTCGTTTCAGCCGGGTGTTTTTGATTCGAATCACCGTCACTCGCGGTAGTGAGCATACTTGTTCTCTGCGTCGTGACATAGTAATAAACTGGGAAAAAGTTAATATGGTTTGTGAGTAATCCTCATATTGGAGATCAGTGATGATCAACATCTTCACTAAATTTATTTTCCACCTTGGGCTAGTAGCGTCGAGGCAAAGCGTTTCTTGTTTGGTTGTGGAGTCTCGACGTTGTTGGCGCAAGGTCTGTATGGGTCTAGGGTAGCGCACTAAAGTTACTTTCACCTCGGGCAAGTGACATCGAGATAAAGCGTTTCTAGTTTGATTGTGGAGTCTCGATGTAAATTGTGTGAGGGATATAAAAGTTGCTTAAAACTTGAAGTAAGAACTCTCCTTTAGCTCAAGTTCATAGTTTGTGAAACCTTCTATATTCATCCCTCTATTTTCAGCATTTAGAGTTCCATGTGTAGGACGTCGGTTAAGTCTTGCTGAGCATAAGCTCACGGTTTGTTGATCCATTGTTTTGCAGGTAATGTTGCATAAGGCAACGTTAGGGAGGAAGGGAGATCCGAGCGGTGCAGCACCCAATGAGGGGTGTGAGTCTCACTTTGGAACCCTGCACGCTGCCGGGTTTTTGATGTGAAGCATCCGCGGATAGGATGGCTTCATTTTGCTTAGCGTAGTCAATAGTCTGTGAGTGTATTCTTATCTTTCGCTGCAATGTACGCTGTACATTATTTGTGAAATGAGACAATATTATGTATTAAAGACATATATTGTTGTGTATGTGTGTTTTTCGGTGATGTGCTGGTAGGTGCCGCATCGCACGGCACCACCCAATGTGATTCCTGGACTGTCGGGGCGGCGTCCCCCACAAAGGATGAATGTAGAAGTCCCAAAAACATGAATGCAAAGAAACGGATGATTGAACGGCATTGTGTTTCAGGTTCATGGAAAGTGGGACTTACAAATAACTTTCTTGCACGGGATGGGGTACATGAGGTGCAACCACATGGGTTCGAGCATTCCTTTGAATGTGTTGGACCTAGGTGGAGTTAATCCCATGTGTAAATCATACATGTGCATGAGAAAGAATTAAAAGAAGATCTTTAGACTCAAAGGCTCAGCTCAAATTGCTGCCAAACTTTTGAATACACATGGAACCTCATGCATTTGAAATTGAGGAGATTTATGGTGGCAACTTTCTGCTTTTAGGGTGAGCCAAAACGAGTGAATTATGCTCATGTTTGAATTTGTGCTGAATTCAAATTTGAGGGGCAAATTCAAAATGAACTTGTGAGGTTCAGATTAGGGCCAAGAGGGAATCAAGCATGGGCTATGATCAAACTAAATGTTGCACTCAAATTCAAAGGGGTCATCACAAAGTAGGTTTTCAAACTGTTGGTTCAAAGTTTATATTTGCAGCAACCAAATTTAAAAGCTGAGTCCATATTTGAAATCCTCAGCTACAAATTTGTGGGAACACAATTTTTTACCACATTTGGAAGTGTTTTGGCTAATATTTTGCAATAGGACATAAGAGGGTATTTGAATTCAAATTCAAATTTGAACTTGGATGAAACTTTGCCATATGTCCAAATGAATTCCCAAATTTGAGCTCCCCAAATTGGAATATATTACCTGCCAAAATGAGGAGATATTTGTGAGAATTTTGGGGGATAAGAAGAGGGAAAAGAGGGATGGACCCCACCTGTCAGTGAGACATTTAGTCTTGCACACTAAGTCACACCTCCCTGATTCACTCGAGCAGCTGAATTCATCTCTGGGCGTCACCGAGGCTGAACCGAGCAACCTCCTCGTGAAAGTTACCGTGCTGGCGACCACCTTGGATGCTTCCTTTATTTTCAGCGTGATCAAAACTCGCACAGGCCGAAGCAACGTACTTCGCCTCCTCCTCATGCGCACACGCCAAACACAGAACGCACACCGCCGCCTCGGTCTTGATCGGGAGCCGGGGAACTCGGGCGTGCAGAGGCTGGCTAAGCTGCAAAACCGCACTGTGAACTCCTCCTACACCTCCTCAGCGCAAATCCAGTGAGTTGCTGCCTTCCAAACCCTAGAATAGCTCTTCTCTGTGGCGACCTAACTTCACGGCAGCTCGGTGTTCACGTGGATAGCCCATGCCGTGGACTTTCATGCCCAAGAAAGGACGGCCATGGGAGCGCGGCTAGTCTACGCTGCTTCCATCCAAACCGAAAGCCCAGCCGTGGACTACCGAGCGAGAATTCGAGAAAGTTATGCTGGCGGCCCCAAACCGATGTTCCAGTATGAAAATCTAAAATTCTCACTCGTTCTTCATTCTTAGATCACCAACTCTTGCACACAGGGGCTGGATTAGCCGGCGATCGTTTTCTGTTCACAACCCTAGCTCAGGGACACACGTAGGCAACACAATTTTGAGTTTTGCTGAGCACGTCTATGGTGGTGCTTCATGGCGCAGGTGACAACCAATTTGCAGCCGTTCCCGAGCCGTTTTGAAGCCGTGTCGGTCTCCCATAAGCTTCCATGGTGCTTTAGTGCGGGTTGGTTGATTGTTTGGCGGGATAGTTCGGCCGACCGACGGTGCCGAACGGGTTCCGTAGCCGCCACACGCCGCGAGCTAATTTGAAGGTTTTGCCGGCTCGGGTAGACCACACCAGTGGGTTCCTCAAGTGGTATTAGGGCCTAGCGGCGAGTTTGGGGGTGGGGCGTGGCCAGGAGGCTGAAATCCGGCGATCTCCGTCGAACCCGGCGGCGCGAGGGCGCGGGAGGCCGAAGGTTGAAGAAGGGTACCCGGGCCCAGCCGTCAGTGAGAAGGATTTGAAACTCAGATCATCTGTGGCCTCGGATCAGGCTGTGGCTGCGCGGGGGTGGTTTTGTGGCCCCGTGTGGCTTGTTCCAGCGAGTGACACGTGGACCTCTGGACCCATACGCAAGATTTAAACATTTCCCGGTTTATTTGAATCCCCAAATTCAATTCAAACTTTAAAACCTCATAACTTTTGCTAGGAAGCTCCAAATTTAGTGATTCAAATTGGTTTGGATTCAGATTGAAAAACTCTATCCACATATGCAACCCAATTTGTACGAAAACCATTACTAAATTCTGGAAAATTCTTTAAATCATTTCAGCAAAAGAATTTTATAGGGAGTTTGGTTCATCCAGAAATCCTCAAATTTGGCCAAAACATTCTTTAGGATGTTAGTTAGCTCCTGTAAAATTTCAGATCATTTGGAGTTGATTTGGTTAGGAGAATTCTGGTTTCAATTTTCTGTGTTCAAATGAACACAGAAAAAATTCCAGAGAATTTCCAAAACTTGGAAATTCAGTTCTGGGCAATTCCTAGTTCCAACGTTCCTAGGAAAATTCATGCATGATCCCTGAGATAAGTTTGAAATTCTGGTTCACTTGGATTTGCATGGAAGTGCAAATTTATTCAGAATTAATTCCTTTTTGCATAAATGCTTAGGGAATTGTTCTGAGTGAACTACTCATTGAAAAATTCTGAATTTTGGTCCCGATGATTTTCTTGTGACAAGAAACTCACATCAAAAATTTCAGATCCATTGGAGCTCTGTATCATCACTGTCCTGTTTAACCTCTTAGGTGAGTAACACACAAGTCATGAAATGCACTTATCACTTTATCATGTTGCTTAACCCAAACCCAAACTACTAGCACCAGTGTCATTTTAAATTCTTAAACAGAGTTCCAGTTTTAAACTTGTCATTAGAAATTGATAGCAAAAGCTTTACAATTAAACATATATGCATATTCATAATGTGCAGCATCTACGTGAACATTTTGAAGCAATTGAAGTGGAGATCAAAGAGGAAGGAAAGCGAGTGATCAAGCCACAAGTGGTCTTCACTAACTGAATAGATACTTAGTCACCTGCAAAACCAAGGCATGCTCCGGTTTGCATTTAAGTTGTTTTATAAAGTTTTTACTTTGTTCACTACTATGGTCTAGAGTTTGTATGTGCATTAGGTCAAGTATGCGTTATACTCAAAAATGCATTACCAAATGAACCCTGGAGTCAAGGGTAGAAAAGTATCACCGCTGTAGAATAATGCCGTGCTAAATAGGCTATGACATCCGGCAGAAGTCGAGTAGTTGGAACCTACTCGTGAGCTATAGTTCGGATTTACATGGGTGTAGTTGAAAAAGGCAAACTAAAGTCTATATTTCTAAATATGAGACCGGGCAGGAGGGTTAGGCAGTGACAATATGAGGTCTTGGTCGAGTAGCTCTGCCTGTGTCGGTTAAGGACCGATGTGTATGCGGCACCCATAAGCAAGTATTGAGTTGTGTACCGGATGCTTACTGCTATATGGGACCCAGGAAACCGATGTACCAGGTTAACTGGATTGTAGAGGCATTCCACATCGTCTCGTTAGACCTATGAGTCCGAGACGGCGTGACCGGTTCTATAGTCAGGAGTCCTGCGAAAGGTTGCCACATACAACGTAATGAAGGATGCCAGATTTGGGTCTTCAGAGGCGAGCGTATGTGTCGATTTATCCGTGCAGTGTCTGATTCGAATCACCATCCCTCGCGGTTATGAGTACTGCTTGCTCACTGTGTTGTGACGTTGTAAGCAAGTTGTGTGATAACAGTTTGCAAGTTTTAATTGCTGTTATGATTATTGGAATTGCATGAAAACCTTGTTTGAAGTAGAGATAGAGCAAATTAAAGTTAATTTCCACCTTGGGACAAGTAACATTGGAATGAAGCGTTTCTTGTTTGATTGTGGAGTTCCAATGTTGCTGGGCGCAAGGTCACTACTATGATGGCTAAAATCTGAAAGTTAAGGATGAACTCATAGGTGAGTGTTTTTGCAACTTACAGCTTTAGGTCTTAAGTTCTTTCATGTAGAGTTGCATGCCTTAGGAGAGACTGTTAAGTCTTGCTGAGCCTTTGTGCTCACTCTTGCTATATGAGTGGTTTTGCAGGTTAACATCGATGCTTATGATGAAGGTTGTCCGGTGAGACTCGGAAACTCCGAGTCATGTAACACTTGGGAAACCAGCCGCTGCCATGTCTTCGTGTTGCTAGCGAGAGGAGTCCGCGGGCTGGACCTCTTCTCGATTGCTCATTAGTTATTCGATGTGAGTGGTTTGTAGTCTTCCGCTGTAGCTGTTTGATGTAAATTATTTACAAAGAACACTTGTAACCTTCCGCTTTTGATTTATGTAATACAGTTTTCCTTATATGTGTGCTATTGTTGGACGCATAACACGGCACCACCCAATGCGATTCCCGGGCGAGTGGCACGGTCCCATGATACGGGCCGGGTCCCTCACACTCGAGCTACCCGAGTGTTTTTCTGACGACCCGAGAGTTGCCGCCGTTCGGTGCTCCCATGGACAGCTCGGCACAGCCATCCTCACCGCCAACTCTCTACACGAAGAAGGTGCATCTGGATGTCTAGAACATTTAGCGGAAGACCGTTTCCCATTTGATCAACCATACAAGTGGAATTTCTAGATATACCGAAAGCTAGTTCATTTAGCCCGAGCTCACTTTATACTGAAATTCGGATTCCACTTGACCTCTTCGGTCAAGCTCGTTGGTCAGTAGATTCTACACATGCTAACGCACACTCTCGAGGAAGAAGCAAAGGAAACCTTCAAGAATCGGCCGTGATATGTCCGTTTTCCTTGCCGCCGACGCAAAACACCTCTGTTCACCGTCGAGAGTATGTTTGCTGGTGTTTTTGGCTTCCAAAATGTTTCATTTCATATTCCTCGTGCTCCACTGATGCTCTCCGAGCAAATCCCGACCTTTTTAGTGCCTCCTAGATCGAGAACCATCTCGCCAAGACCCTAGCCTCCGCGGTTGCCGTCACGCGGGTGTTTCCGGTTGCCGGCGACGAGCTCCAACCTTCTAGGCGTGTTCAGTGTCGGAAGATAGGGCGGGGCAGCCAATCTTATCAACGGAGATGGACGGGAGAGTGATCCCGGCGACCCTCGCCGGAGGACGCCGCCGCTCGAGCACGGGCGCGGGGGGTTGAAGGACTGTGTGTGGGACCCACGTGCAGTCTTTTAAACTTTTCCCCCGGTTTTCAGATTTAGATCAAATTCAAACACCCATAACTTTGGCTAGAAAGCTCCAAATCGAGTGAACCAAATTTTGTTGGATTCAGCTCTTTGAGTACTTTCTAATAAATCAATTTTAACTCTATGAAAATCTTTAATCTCCAGAATTAATTCATCAAAATTTAAAATGTTTCTAATTTTAACTAGAGAACCCTTTAGGGAAAAGTTCTGAAATTTGGCCAGGATTTCCTTCTAATATCCCGGAGCTACCATAAAAATTTCAGATCCATCCGAGCTCATTTGGTCCACCTAATGGGGTGATTAATGAAACTGTTCCGCAGAAAATGAAAAATGTCCAGAAACATTTTTCAGATTTTCTTTGAACTTGTTTAGCTCATATCTTTTGCTAGGAATCTTCAAATTATATGAAACCAAATCCACTAGGACCCTATGAAAATATGGTTTTCATAAAGTCATGACTTGCTTTATAAAAATCCTTAGAACACACTAAGGGCTCTAATTAGGGCCAAATACACATTTATTTGTGCAGGGCTCAAATGAGCATTGCTTCAAATGAAATTTAGCCAAGTCTCTGTTTAGGTTGTATCCAAACCACAGTAAAAATTACAGAGTCGTTAGGCCTGTCTAGCTATACTTATAGACTTCACAATACCAAATTCAATCAAATGCATTTAAATTGACACGCATTATATGTTATATTGTGTAGTCGCTAAGGTTGAAGAGGAACCGGAGGTTTTAGACTTCATAACTCTGGAGGAGCAGCTAGCTTACGACCAGCAGCAAGGCAAGCTCCGGTTTGCATTAGCCGTTTCATAAATTTTATTTTTTTGGGAACTTACTTTATGTATTTCCTTCAAAGGTGCATTACAGTCTTGTTTGAAAACCCAACTGCATAGCCAAGAGAACCAGGGTTTTGGGCTTAGGTTTTAAACCTCGAGTGTCCACTGCAATGCTAAAATTAGTGTAGGATTCGGTACAAGTCGAGTAGTTGGAACTGCTCGCGAGAATAGGCTAGAGGCACACAACTCAGTTAGACATAGCAAATGGAACACATGGCAAGAAAAATGAGACCGAGCGGAGATTAACGACAGCAGGACTTTGGGGCCTGGGTGCCATTGCTCTGCTTGTGTCGATTGAGGACCGAGCTGTGTGCGGGCCTTTTGAACAAGCTAGAACAGTACTGAAGACCTACCTGATATATGGAAACCGGGAAACCGATGTAATTTGGATAGCGATCTGTTGAGGCATTGCTTGTCGTCCAGAATGTAGGTTGAGAGCATGAGGTGTAAATCGTCTGGCGGGCACTGCAGATGCACCGTGCAGAGACCTCTTGCTCGGGACGATAGGACCGGTTCAATACTTGGCTGACAGATGAAAGGTGGTTGCTTACGACATCCGTGCTGGTTGCTGTAGGCAACATCGAGTACGGGCGTACCTGACGGGTTATTCGGATAACCCTGCAGGTGTAAAACGATTATAATCGCCGTCCCTCGCTGTCAGTGAGTACCACTTGTTCACTGTACTGTGACATAGAAAGAACAGGGTAGTGTCATGTTAAAAGGTTGCTGATTGAAAGCTGTACATTGTTTCCTAACGACTTGCTGTAGTTTAGAGCTAATTAAACTTCTTTTAAACCTTGGGCAGAGCACAAGAGAGAAATGCGTTTCTTGTTTGATTGCGACTCTCTTATGTGTCTTAGAACGAGGTTCTCCAACAACTTGTTGCTAGAACTTGAAAGTAAGGTTCAACTAATTAGGCGTGTCTTTTGCAACTTACATTCTATTATACACTGGAAACCCAGCATGTAGAGTTTCATGTGTGGGTGAGACGGGTCTGATGAAGAGGAAGACGCAAAAATTCCTCCACCTACAGCATGGTAACCGGAACGCGCTGGAGTATGCGAGGGAGTTCAATGATCTCGCCCTCTATGCGTCATATCATGCTAATACCGACAAGAAGAGGCGGGACTACTTTTACAAGGGGCTAAATCTGCTCCTGAAGGACAAGCTTGTGATGATCAATCATGGCAGCCTCAATGACATAATTGATGCTGTGATTGTACAAGAGGACTCCAGCATGGAGTTAGCAGCAGCAGAGAAGAAGCAAAGCGTGCCGCAAAGCAGCGGAGAGGGAGGTGGTCCACCCTAGAAATATCGGATGGTGTATCACTCACCATCGGGTCAACGCTGGCAGCCACCACAACGACCGATGCAATTCCGCAATCGACTGTATTCACCACTGTAAAATCCCCAGAAGTGCTAACAAAAATTTCAGCACCTTCGCACTTAGGAAAAATTAGGGGAATTAAAACTTTGAGTTGTAACGGTGTAAGTTTAAAGTGAGGATTCAAATTTCCCAAAAACTTCCAAACATGGAGATCTGAATTCATAACTTGGATCTTCATATGTCAAATATTCAAACTTCCAAATTTCAGCTCATTTGGAGGGGTTCTAATATTTGTTTGGGATTAAAAGAGGAAGCCCTCTAATCTGAATTTAAATTTCAGTTTCAAATCCCAATTTCCTCAATTTGCAAATTTGTTTCCATAAATGTGTTCTCCACATTTGAATTAGCAGCCATGGCAAAATTCAGAGATATTGGAATTGGTTTACTATGTTTTTGGAAAAAATGCAAATGAACATTTCAAATTCCATTTCAAATTCAAATAACAATAAATCAATTCAAATTCCACACTAGAATTCAAATCAGTTGGAATTCAAATTTTTCAACCCTTGACTTTGAGGTGAAGCAAAGCATTCAATTGTGAGTAGCTGTGAGAAAAATTTGATTAAGAAATGAAAGGGGGTGGGACCCATTTGTCAGCCACACATTCCTCTCAACCGACTCAATTTTCCCTCTCTATCGCCCACGCAATCACAGTGCGCCGGCGCCACCCCCGCCCGAGGCCTGAGATGCCACCTCCTGCTTGCTCACCCGGTGCTCGTCCTGATCACCATGCCACAAGTGCCACAGAACCATTTAGCCTTCCCCAGCTCGCTCTCGCGCCTCGGTTGTCTGCATCGCGACGAACATCGCCGCTCGGTTCTTCCCCGATCGACCACAGCAACCCGAGTTCGGTTGCCCGAGTTTCCCACAGCATAAACTATTACCATCACGTTCTCTAGCCATCCAGCATCCCTACTCCTTCGGTGTCTGCCCTTTGGAGCTCGAAATTCCCGGAGTTGTGGCTGTGCCGCAGTGAACACCGGAGGTTCCCACTTTCGTTCACCGTGGACAGCTCATACCCGGAGAAGCTCACGCTCAAGCGATCCAACCCATTGATGCACCTACGACCGGAGCTGCTCACCCCCAAAACTCAGACCAAGCCTTGACTCATCGGAGGAGGATTTGGAGATTTTGCCCCGGGCAGCGCAACTCGACCCCGAGGTAAAGAGTTGCTAAATTCAGCTTCAATTCGTGTTGTGAGTAGCTCAAACTTTGCACACAGGTTCTAAACTAGCTAGTGCCCTTCCTCCCTCGGTTCTAGGCCGTGAAATTAAGTGTAGAGCGAGAATTCCACGTTCTTGCTGCGGGAAAACCTTCGGACCACTTCGGGCGCACGGTGCCGATGGGTTTGGAGGGCTCCTCGGCAGATTTGGTTTCCATGCCTAGCTCCACGTCTCCCACTGATGCTCTAGAGACCGAGAGCCGATCGTTTGGTGGAGGAATGAAGCATCCCGACCTCGCCGGAGTTCTAACCCTTGCTGTCACTGGTGCGCGCGTATTTCCGGCAAGTTTCGGCTGCCGGCGACACCACCATCGTGCTCAGCGCGGTGAAAAATGGGGGAGCGGCGAGATTTGGCCCGGCAGGCGTCCGGGAATGCCGTTCCCGCCACCCTCTCCGGAGGACACCGCCGGGTCCTCTGTTTGGCGCGAGGTGGAAGAGGAGCTGACATGTGGGGCCCGCTGCAGCGTTTTAAACATTTCCAGATTTTCCTATTCCAGTTCAAACTTTGAAGAGCCATAACTTTGTGTAGGAATGTCCAAAAATCATCAAACAAAATTTGTTGGATCCCCCTCCTAGAGTACTATCCAGGGGTGCAGCCCAATTGTTATGAAAATCTCTGTATTTGGCCCATTAATTCATTTAAATAATATCTTGTAGGAATTTTCACAGGAGTTCTGTTTATTGGAAATTTTCAAAATTTGGGCAGGATATTCTTCCAAAAATCCTTGATCTCCAGTAAAAATTTCAGAGGCATTGGACCTCATTGGCATGGTCAAATGTTGTGTCAATCCTTGATGTCTCTGAAAAATGGAAAAATAAACAGAGACATTTTCAGCATCTCTTATCAACTTCCAAAAATTCATATCTCTCTGTTGGTAGCTCCAAAAATGGTGAAACAAATTTTGTTAGAACCATGGAGACTTACCCTAATTAGACCTTCCACTGTTATACATGTTAAAACTCCAGATTTTAGCTCAAAATTCAGAGAATCATTGTACTTGTGGAAATTTTGGAGGCCACAAGCTGCAATGAAATTTATCCAAATTTTGCTCAGATCATCTTTAGAGAGTATAGTATCCACTGTAAAGAACCCAAAGCCAATTAAGGAACATAAATAGCAGTATCTATGAATAGAAGTTTACTTCTAATAATTCCTTAGCACTTATGCATATATTTTGTTACATTTCATATAGTGACCGAAGTTGAGGATACGCCGGAGCCATTGGACGTCCTCCCACCCGATGCTAACTTCTCCTTTGACTCACAACCAGGCAAGCCCTGGTTTGCATTTAAGTATCTTTTACAAAGGTTTTCATTTGTATCACTTATGTCTAGGTTGAAATGGTTGCATTAGAGTTAAGGTGTTTGAAACCCCACTTGCATGACTTTAAATCCTATAAAGGGTTGGGTAGTTTACAGACTCGACGAGTAGAGAATGCCGTGCTAATATGCTTAGGATCTAGGTAGAAGTCGAGTGGTTGGAACCTACTCGCGAGTTAAGGTTTTATCAACGTATGGGATAGAGCAGAGAATGGCTTAAGAGTTGTGAAACTGAGACCCAGCAGGGATAGGATGCAGTGATCGGAGGTCTCACGTGCGTAGCCCTGTTGGTGTTTATTGAGGACCGAGTCGTGTTCGGGCCTGATGAACAAGTATCGAACAGTACCGGATAGCATACTGACATAAGCAGGAAACCGATGTAATTGGTTAACCTAAGTGCCGAGGCTTACCCAACCGTTTATAGGAGTGGGTTGAGGGTAGCAACGTGTAAATCTGCCGGTGGGCATAGTCACGCTCCATTCGGGGACCTCCTGCCCGTTATGGATGGACCGTTTCAGCATTTGGGTTTCCTTTGAAAGGTTGTTGCATACAACAGAGTAGGAAGGTGTGTGGCATCACACTTCTGAAAGTGGGTGTATGTGGCGTGTTGTCCGGGTGTCTCCTGATTGCAATCACCATCCCTCACGGTTATTTGAGTACCGCTTGTTCACTGTTCTGTGACGTAGTAAGAAGTGAAATTAGCCAGATGAATGATAATATGTTGTGATGAACTATTAATGTTTGGAAACCATGTCTGCTGTAGATGTAGAGCTAATTAAGTTTATTTTCCACTTTGGGCATCACCACATCGGAGGAAAGCGTTTCTTGTTTTATTGTGGACTTCCGATGTGAGTTCTACCTAAGGCTCATTAAACTGCTGCTATAAAACTAAAAGTAAGGATTAACATGTAGGCGTGTCTTTATTGCAATGTCGTTATCCTACATTACCAATACCTGCATGTAGAATTTCATGATTAGGGTGTCGGTTAGGCCTTGCTGAGCCACCATGCTCACGGTTGCAATATTTGAGCTGTGTGCAGGAGAAAGCTATGAGGAGGGGTCCGAAGACGAGGCGGTGCCCCCGTCGGGGTACACGGCCGAGCTGGAGCCCTGCACGCCGCCGTGATCTCCGGTTCCATGTTGCTAGTGTGTAGCGTCCCCGGGCTGGCCGACTACACTTTTGCTTAGTTAGGATGAGAGATAGTTATAAAGAATACTTCCGCTGTATAAATTATGTTTTGTAAAATACTTACGCTGTTCTTATGAAAAATAAAGTTTGTATGTTGTTCATATTATTTTCTTGTGTGCTGTTAGGTGCCGCATCGTACGGCACCACCCTATGCGATCCCGGAGTGGGTGAACCACGGGGTGGTCCCCACAACCACCGGCATTCCGACCGGCCTTACCAGCACCTCCGCAGCAACAACAGCAGCAGCTGGTGATGCCGCATGCGTTTGCACCTCAGCAGCGCATGCTGGGCTTTCGTCCCCCAAGCACCGGCCAGCCAACGACCACATGTCTCAAGTGTGGTCGCCAGGGGCACTTCACCAACAACTGCCCCGAGAGGAAAGGGAGCAGAATCGCACCACCGCTTCGGGGGATGAATAAGCCCCAGAATCCCATTAATGCGTGGCGGGCAAACCCTAAGCCCGGCACCGTCCACCAACTCGCCATAGAGGACGTGCCGGAGGGAGAACCCATTCTTGCTGGTTTGTTCCAACTCCACAAACATCCCGCCATAGTTTTATTTGATTCGGACACCACACATAATTTCATTAGCCAAGCTTTTATTGCTAAATACAGTTTGCAAATACCACCAACCAAAAGTCCTTACTTGATTTGTTCACCGGGTTGGAAAATTTCAGCAAGCATGATGGTTCCGAAAGTGCCATTATGCTTAGAGGGTAGAGTATCACTACAGGAAGTAGGTCAACATACGACGGCCTATGTAACATACGACGGCCCGAAGAGGACGTCGTATATAAGTTTATATACAACGGTACAGCCGCCGTTTGTGACATGGCTGTCGTAAATAGAACTAATATATGACAGCCAGCCCTGGGCCGTTGTATGTTATCCTGGCCGTCGTATATAGTCCCTATATACAGCCCGTCGGGCCCAACCCTAGCTTGTTTCCTCACACGCCGCCGCCTCACCTCAACCCCGTGCCGCCGCCCTCACCGCGCCGCCGCCCCTCGCCGCCGCCCTCCCCGTGCTGCCGCCCCGCGCCACCGCCCCCACGTCGCCGGCCCCCACGCCGGGCTGCCCAAGCCGCTGCCGCGGCCGTCCGTCGCCGCCCGTCGCCCTCGCCGACCGTCGCACTCGCCGCAAGTAATTTTTTCAGCTATTTCAATTAGTTGATAAATACGCTAATTAGTTGGTAATTATGTTCATGTAGTTAGAATAGTAGTTCATAATTTTTCTAACTAGTTGTCCGTTGCAAATTACTTGTTATTATATATGCTTAGGTTTAGGTTAATAATGTTTAGGATTCATTGTTGTTATGTTAATCATGCTTAATCATGTTTATTGTTGTGATGTTAATCATGCTTAATCATGTTACATAGTGATTAGGTTTAGGTTAATAAAGCATGGTGGTACATTCTTATGTTATGAAATTTGTTATGTTTAGAAGATGCATAGATTTGTTTACGTTAAACCGGCACAACTCGATTAGGGCACGTCAATGCCCATTTAGTGTGTCATGTTGTGATCTGGTCGACTAACCCTAAAGCCGTCGTAAGTTAACGGCAGGCCCTGGCGGGGCATAACCAAGGTTCACAAGTCGCCTAATCGACCCTAGTCACCTAGGGACCGATAAGGTTGACTAGGATGATTAGTCATCGATTAGGGCGACTAATCGACCCTAATCGATTCCTAGTTCATCGCTAAGTCCAAGAAGGCTCGAGATGCCAGAGGGAGCTTGGGGAAGCAAGGTATGGGCGTACAGGGTTTTGTGCGGATGGCTAAATGGATGGTAAATTTCTTGGTGGTTTTTTATATTCATAATGTAGTATTGTTTGTACTAACATATGTTCACAGGAAAAGGAGACCGGCGTGCGACCGAGTGCTACTGCGGTCTATAGGAGAGGTCTCGCTGACCCTCCTCAGCCCAAGCAGTGCAGTCAGTACGCAGCGGAGCGGCTGGTAAGTTTCATGACCTCTCAATTTAGTTGACAATATATATGTTGTTGAACTTACACAATTTCATTGTTTTTCAGACTAGGTATGGGAGAGAGGCTATGAGGATACACTGTTAATGGTTCGATTAGGAAAACTCCCCCAACATCGACCCTCAAGCCGCGTATGCAAGCGGAAGTGGAAAAGCACACGAAAGGTGAGTTAATTTACTTTCATTGCTTTCAATTCGAGATTATTTGATTTTACCTTGAATTGATTTGTTTTTTTGTAGTCTTGCCATATTCTCTGGAGTCATTGACTCCAGGGAGGCACGACCTGCGAGAGGCGGCTCCTCACAGTCTTCAGCTACTGGCGCAGGCTCCTCCAGCCGCCGTGTCACCGAGAGAGATCTCGAGGTGATGGAGCTTCGGGAGAGCTTGGCCCGGCAGGAGGAGGCCTTGGCGAGGGAGCGAGAGAGCAACAGGGCCGCCATGGCGTACCATGCGTCCTATATGGCACACATGCAAGCGGCAATGGAAGTAAGAAACATACAATTGTACTTTAATTACATTGCATTCCAATAAAATGTAAATTGTAATGTTTGAAATGACAGGCGCTAGCTTGACAGCAAGGGAAGCAAATCCAGATACCGTTGTGGCAGCTACCGCCGTCTATGCTACAGCTGACGCCACCACAGAGCAGTTTCGTGGAGTACAGGTACAAAAAGAAAGTTACATTAAGTTCAAATAAATAATTGAAAAGGAAAACACCGTTGTAAACATAGGGATGTCATGGTTAACCCTACGTCTCTCATAGCTTTAGAGGGACAAAAGGTCGATGTCATCTTAGTGATGTCGTGGTTAACACTCCACGGCGCTGTTTTAGACGCCGTCCTACGAGTCTTGCATTTGCACCCAGAAATGCACGAGTCTTATTCATTATTTCTAGATAGTCCAGAAATAAAACTTCCAACCGTATATCAATCCACCACCATCAGATTGGAAGATATTCTAGTAGTCCGTGAGTTCCGTGACGTGTTCCCGGATTATTTACCGGGTATGCCGCCCGACCGGGAGGTGGAGTTCAAGATTGAGTTTGCACCAGGAACTATGCCAATATCCAGAAGGTCGTATAAGATGGCGCCAAAGGAGTTGGCAGAATTGAAAACGCAGTTGACGGACCTGCTAGAAAAGGGGTTTATTAGGCCGAGCTCCTCGCCATTGGGCTGTTCAGCATTATTTGTGAAGAAGAAGGATGAAACGTTGTGGATTTGCATGGACTATCGTCCACTAAAAGCCATGACTATCAAGAACAAGTACCCGTTGCCACGGATCGAAATGTTGTTTGATCGGTTGGTCGAAGCAATGATCTTTTCCAAAATGGACTTACGATCAGGGTACCACGAGATTAAAAAGCTGAGGACGTTCCAAAGACGGCTTTCTCGACGAGGTATGGGCTTTATGACTACCTGGTCATGTCCTTCAGCCACAGATCTGGACAAGTTTGTCGTGGTCTTCATCGACGACATATTTTTATATGCCAAGTCGGGGGAAGAACACACGAAGCACCTGCGTATAGTCTTGCAACGGCTGCGAGATCACAAGCTATACACGAAATTCAGCAAGTGCGAATTTTGGGTATCGCAAGTATCTTTTCTCGGGCATATTATCTCAGCGGAAGGCATCACTGTAGACCCAAGCAAGATTACACAAGTGCTGAATTGGATGTCCCCGAGGTCTGTTCACGAGGTACGGAGTTTCCTTGGACTCTCGGGATATTATCGGAGGTTCATTCTGAACTTCTCGAAGATTGCCAAGCCTATGACCGAGCTGCTGAAGAGGGCTACCAAATATGTTTGGAGTATAGCATGTGAAGAAGCATTCAAGGCTTTAGTGAATCACCTAACATCAGCACCGGTTTTGGCACAGCCAGACACAACAAAACCGTTCGATGTGTACTGCAATGCATCCGGCATTGGGCTCAGATGTGTGATGATGCAAGACCGAAGGGTGGTCACGTATGGATCACAGAAGCTCCGGAATCATGTGCAAAACTATTTAACTCATGACTTAGAACTCGCTGCCGTGGTACTTGCACTTATGATGTGGAGGCACTACCTACTCGGTAACCTCGTACATTTGTATAACAACCACAAGAGCCTCAAGTACATATTCAATCCTAAGGAGTTGAACATGAGGAAAAGAAGATGGTTAGAGCTGATAAAAGATTATGAAATAGAGATCCATTATCACCCAGGCAAGGCAAATGTCGTGGTGGGTGCGCTGAGTCGCAAGTCACACGTACATAATCTGACCATCACGCCGTTGGAAGAGAGCGAGCCACCATTGCATGTGGTTCCCCATGGAGCTCTCTATAACTTAGTTCTTATCCCCACCACCCGTAAAGAGATAGCAGCAGCCCAGAAACATGACAAGGGTATGCCGCATTTGCGGAGATGTATAGACAGTGGGGAACTGAAATGTTTCCGGAAAGACGGAGACGGTGTACTGTGGTTCAAGAACAGGATAGTCGTACCCCGTAAACCGGAGTTATGGAAGAAAATTTTTGACGAGGCTCACTTGTCAAAGTTTTCTATTCACCCCAGCAGAAACAAGATGTATCAAGAACTCAGAGGGAAATTTTGGTGGACATGGATGAAGCGGGAGATCGGGAAATACATGTCCGAGTGTGATACCTGCCGAAGGGTTAAGGCTGACAACATGAAGAAACCGGGATTGTTACAACCGCTAGGCATTCCTGCTGGAAGTGGGAGGATGTGAGCATGGATTTCATCGTTGGTTTACCAACAACATTTCAGAAACATGATTCACTGTGGGTGATCGTCAACCGACCCATAAAGGTTGCCCATTTTATCCCGGTCAGCACCAATTACAACGCCAAGAAGTATGCTGAACTGTACATCTCACGGATCCTTTGCTTATACGACGTACCCTGCACTATCATCTCGAATCGGGGCACTTTATTTGTGTCTCGTTTTTGGGAGCAGTTAAATGCTACCTTGGGGACGAAGCTGATCCATAGTTCAGCGTATCACCCCCAGACGGATGGGCAAACCGAGCGGGTAAATCAGATTCTTGAAGACATGTTACGAGCTTGTGCTATCAACCATGGTAAGAATTGGGATGATTACTTACTGTTAGCCGAGTTCTCGTACAATAATGGATACCATGCCAGCATCAAGATGGTGCCTTATGAGGCGCTTTATGGAAGAAAATGCCGCACACCGCTGAATTGGTGTGAGTTCTGGCGAAAGGGTCACCTTCGGGATTGATTGCCAACAATGAGGAAGAAAAAGTTCGGCTGATTCAAGCGAACTTAAAAGCCGCCCAATCCCGACAAAAGCAATATGCGGACCGCAGACGGCATCCTTTACAATTTGAAGTCGTGGATCACGTGTATCTACGTGTGTCTCCAATGAAAGGTGTGAACAGATTCAGGGTCAGAGAAAAGTTGGCACCCCGATTCATCGGTCCATTCCAGGTTCTGAAAGATGTGGATCCGTTGTATACCGGCTGGAATTACCAGCAACACTTTCCTGTGTGCACGACATCTTCCACATTTATCAGCTGAGGAAGTGCCTCAAATTTTCAACCACAGTTCAGCTGGGGGATATCGAGGAACTGAAGCCGGATCTCACCTATCAGGAGAAACTGGTTCAGATCATTGATGGGAAGGCCTGAACCACACGCAACCATACGTTCTGGTTCTATAAAGTTCTATGGAGTAATCATTCCATGGTTGAAGCGACA
The DNA here is from genome assembly GCA_030760725.1 of Neostapfia colusana. NCBI lineage: Eukaryota > Viridiplantae > Streptophyta > Magnoliopsida > Poales > Poaceae > Neostapfia > Neostapfia colusana. Next base: position 57,094,802 of record JASWHV010000006.1, on the reverse strand, counting down.
TGGTTGAACCGTACGTCTTCGCGCCAACTACCCGAACTTTTTAACGTTGCATCAACGGTAATTTTCCACTGTCCTCTCTCTCATTTTTACCTTATAATCTTGGGACGAGATTCTTTTAAGGGGGGAGGAATGTAAGAGCCCAAAATTTTCACTTGCTAAAAGTGTTCATCACAACCACACCTCACTTCATTGGTGGTAATCACATGAACATATTTGATGTAACACCCTCAAATTCATTACCATGCATTGCATACATTTTTCATGTAGAGAAGCATTTTTAAAGAAGTAGAAATGGAGAAAGAACCCTATAAATGGAGAAAGAACCATAGAAATGGAGAAAGAACCATAGAAATGGAGAAGGGAATATAGAAATGGAGAAAGGGACATAGAAATGGAGGGGGAATATAGAAATGGAAGAAGGGACATAGAAATGGTGACAAATGGAAAAAGATAGCTGAAATGAGCCATTCCCAAATTTCCTCAAAATTTCCAAATTCCCCAATTCCGACATTTGGGGGAATTTAATCCCCAATGCTGCCGCAGCCAAATAGGGGGGAAAGTCCCTAGGACTCTTTGGTTGAGTTCCAAATTGACTAGGACTCTTGGTTGAGTTCCAATTAAAGTAGGACTCCTCTTTTCTCCCCCTTATAAATACAACCCCCAGCCCCCCGCCCTGGACGCAGCCCTCCCCCTCCCCAAGTCGCCGAGTTGGAGCCCCCCTCCAAGTCGCCGAGTTGGCCACCCCCCTGCCGGAGTTTGGTCGCATGTGAGCCCCGCCGTTGAGCCCCGACGACGAGCCCCGCCATCGAGCTCTGCTGAGGAGCCCCGCCATCGAGCCCCGTCGTTGATCCCTGCCATCGAGCCCTGCCGTCGAGCCCCATCATCGAGACCCGCCGACGAGCCCTGTCACGCCTCGCCGTCGCCGGAAAAGAACCCGACGATCTGTCCTACCCTAATCTTCCTTAGAAAAATCCCCTGCTGCTGCCATTGCTAGGGGAAAGGCCCTGCCACAAGAAGGAAGTGAGGTAGGTCTTCATTACCCATCTTACGACGTCGCCGCTGTTTCTACGCATCCGTTTTCTTCGCCCCTTTCGAGCAGAAACTTTTGCATGTGGACAGATCATGTTTGATCGATTTTTGGCGGTGGAATTGATCTAGATCTTGAGTCAAGATCATCACCAATTCCACACTTGATCCCTACACCTTGTTCATCATAAAACACCATGAAAGCCCATTAAAACATGCAAGAACATGTACAAACTGGTTTAATAAAACAGCACCATAGGATTTGCATTCATCTACCCCATTGCATCTTGAGTAAAGTTTGTGCATGATGATTGATTGCTGTAAATTTTGTATATGCATGGTCGTGAGTAGAAGGACAAGCTCAAGAGACAATCTACGAGGAACTACAATGCCAAGACTTTGAGACGCTTGAGCAACAAGAGCCACGGGAGCAAGGCAAGTGCCCCTTGACCATATTGATCCCATGTTTTGAAACTGTTTTGTTTGCGAAAACTCGTATGCTTGTGTCAACTTGATGGGACACCCTTTTATATGAGTTTACTAGTTTTGTTAACCATCCTTGTCACCGGGAAAGTTGATGAGTCGGGTATGGTCGTTTTTCCTTGTTGCTTTGCTTAATCTACGGGATACGGGAAGCTGAATTAAAACATGTTTAGCTACTACACTCATATGAATAATAATGATGAGAACCTGATGAAGATAATGGGCATGGATTCGGGGAGATATAGGCAAGATTGGTTCATGGATGTTGCTGGATTAGATGGTGGTTTACTTGCCGTGGATCTAAGGACCGGTTCATGCGAGAATATGCCAGGAAAACAGTGCCACCACAAGGCCAAGTATGGGTGCGGCTTAGATGATTAATTAGGTGTGTTGCTAGCTTGTTATGGACCGTCGGATGGCGCGGGGAATGGGAGTCGAGAGGGACTTCCGTGGGAACTGCATGGCACAAGAGGTGGCCCATGGGTAGGAGAATGGAGATTCGAGCCTGCCAGTGAAACCTCAATGGGTTCGTACATCTAGTAGCCCCTTTGTAAAGGCTATTTTGTGATCTCTTGGCCATACACTGACGGATGTGTACTGGTATAATGGAGGTTTCTCTAGTCACCGACGGGTGACGAAATCACGAACTTGTGGGTAAAGTGGTGCCACCTCTGCAGAGTGTAAAACTATCATGATAGCCGTGCTTCCGGTCACAAGCACCTGGGCAAATTCCATGATTTGAGAAAAAACTTGGGATGTTTATTCGGGATGGTTGTGGTATGGTCATTGGGAGTGGTTTTGGTATTGTTTTGAGTCATGACAATGAGTTTGGTTTTGTTTATATGAATATGAGATGGTTATGAATATTTATGAGCATGAGTTGAACTTGAGAAAGATTAATGGCTGGATGAGACTTGATAAATGGTGAATTATGATGAGAGAATGTTGCTGAATTACCTGATTATGATGGGATAAATTTAACCTAGAAATAGTTGCTGTTTTAATCATGTTTGTGAATAAAATTTGCTTGCTGCAATGAACCTTTTTCTTCCATACCTACATGTCATACTTTTTCCCGCACTTGCTGAGTACGACATGTACTCACCCTTGCATTACCACATATACATAAGCTACAGGAGAAGACTACTTTGAGGACCATGTGGAGTACTAGGCGTGCGAACTACCGTCAACATGCCTGTGGAGTTGAAGTTGGAGCCTGCTGTTTAGTCACTTTCCGTTGTCGTTTAGAGACTTCCGCTGCAAGAATAAGTTAGAGATTCATGAGTGAGACATTGAGTCCTGTTGAGGTTGCGCCGGTGGATGCCACTGCTGTCCGGATGGTGTCCGATACACCATGCGGTACTTTTGGGGAGCGCCACCCCCACTGCTAGGTGGAGTGCAGCGCTTCCACTGCTCAGCCGCCAGTTCTCGCTGAGCGTCTTCTTGCATGATCGCGGCATTGACAAGGTCGTTGAAGGTGCCGCGATTCCATTGAACGAGATGCGTCTTCATCTCAGGGTGTAACCCCCGATAGAAGTGCTCCCATTTCTTCTCCTCGGTGGAGACGTAATCCGATGCATATTGCACCAGATGGTTGAAGGCACGGGAGTAGTCATGGGCACTCCTCCCGCCCTGCTTCAGCTCCAAGAATTCTTGGAACTTCCTCTTCATTATCCCGGGAGGGATGTGGTAGGCGCGGAACGCCTCCCGGAATTCTTCCCACTCCACGGTATAGCCAGCCGGACGTGAGGCGACATAATTCGCCCACCACGCACCAGCATCACCGTGAAGCTGCTGCGCCGCAAAAAGAGTCTTTTGCCGCTCCGTGCATTGGAGCAGCCCGAACTTGGACTCGATTGTCCACAGCCAGTTGTCGGCCTCCAGTAGTTCTGCTGCTTCCGTGAACACCGGAGGGTGCGTAATCATGAAGTCCGAGTACGTCACATCACGGGGCTCACGAGGCCCCCTCTCTTGACGCCCCCCCCACCTAGTACGTATTCTGCACGATCGTGCGGAGCAGGTAGGTCTGCTCCTCACGTCCACCCACCAGTGCTGCTATCACATCCGCTAGGGTAAGCGGAGGCGGCAGTGGTGGTTGTTGCTGCGGGGTGCTGTCGTAGGCAGGTGGCTGGGAGTTATCACCTCCCTGCTGGCTAGAGCCACCAGCCTCATGTGTGGTCCGAGTGCGAACCATCAGACCAAATAAAAGCTAGTTAAATCCAAATTGATGGACTCCCTCTTTGGAAATTCATCTCAACTAGGTTTGGTCACTACGAGACGTAAAAATCGCTTTGTCATCACATATACTACCCTTTTATCTTCAATACACCACAAACATGGTTTCTAGCAAAAGAAGCTTGAGCAAGACATATACTGAAATCATTCACTAGTTGAAGATAATTACTCATGAGTATGTTCTACCCCATTGGAAGTACTTAAACCCCTTATGGTACAACAATCTCTCCAATGAGTTCAACTGTCATCCCTCTGCCAGAATGACCAGTTTCTACACATTCCAGATTTTGATCTGGTTCTGGCCATTTTCATGACTCAAGATGAATACCAAAGTTAAAGTTAACTTCAGTGTATTTCTAACGAGTATCTATTTGCCCTCAGATCAGCTTTGGTTTAAAAGTTATGGTAATTCAATGTCAACAGAATATCTGGAAGAACTTCAACAGCACCTCCCTTGGAAGTTGCTGTTTTCAACTCACATTTTCACTGAATTCCGTGCTGAAAATACATAAACTTTGAATTACAAAGGTGTAACACATCTCCTACCCTTTCCAAATATGTATCATATGATAATTTCAGATTTTTCTACAGGAAGTTATTCTTGAAAAACAGAACAGTCCAGAGAGTGTTTTAAATCTGTCCTGGTTCTGGACAGTTTACAATCCTCTGGGATTTAAGCCACCTTAAGGTGTGATTCAGCTCTGGGAGTCTACAACAAAGTTGTAGCGTGCTTACACACCTTTCCAGAACTATATCCTACCCTTTAATTGGCTAAATAATCTGTGAGTTATGCTATGTTAAAGTTCAGCAACTTGCTGCCAAAACAGAGCACTCTGTTTTTCAATCCCTTTGAGCTATTATGATCAACTATGGCATTATTCTACCCAACCAGGGTCCTAAATTTTGAAACTTAGTGATTTTAGTTCCTTGTTATCATTATCTTTCATGCACATGCCTATGATATGTCGGTACTACGTTCCTCACAAAAAGAAAATCCTAACCGGATTCTCCCGGCATATACGTCTCAAATGTGGCACTAAACGGGCTCTCACACACGTATACTACACGGGATACATACGTGGTTAGTACCTGCAGAAGACCACACAATAACGATGCACTCAAGGGTTGTTTCCATTTCAGGCAGGACCATATTTGAAAGTAAATACAAACACCCGTATCATTGCCATACGGCCGTCCTTGAATTAAGCCCACGTCTCAAGGTACGTGATTGTGTTTTAACACCACACGACGGGGAACCCGAATAGAGCGCGAACGGGTCGTCACGGATGGAAATTTTATCACCCTAACAGATACTACCTACTTCCCTGCAGGGCACGCCGATGGCAAGCGATGCGTCTGTCCTCCTGGGCTATTTCCAGACGAACACACTCTCGCGTTACTGACCACGCGATTGGGTCTCCACTTACTTGCCTAATGCACGCTAGGTTTCAGCGTTTCATATGAACTCAGGAACATGAAGAGTCCAAGAGTTTCATATTGACGTCTCACACCAAGCTGTGAGACCTATCCCTGAACCACATTCATCGTCAGGGGAGCTAACCGAAATTGAACCGCTTTCGGTGGCGTTCCTTACCATTCTTACCAGAGCGTAAATTATATAATTAAAGTTCAGAATTATAATAGTCTTGCCACTTTAAGTAAATATGCTAATATATTCCTTACTTGAGCAAACTACCGAATCCTCACCGTAACCTAAGTTTTCCCGTAATACAGTCCTTCATTAGTGTGCTATCCCCAATGCGGCTTTGATACCAGGCCGTGGCGGACCGGAATCTGCTCATCCAGGATCGCAGAGGGTGGTGCCGCACGATGCGACACACGACAGCACACATCATAAGGATACATGGTATTACATCGAAAACAAACTGAAACTGTACAAAGTAGTACAATGTTCAGTTACAAACTATGGTATACATTACACAGCGGAAGTTTTAATTTGTACAACTCACGCCCACCTATCTAGCAAAAGTCGGCTGCCCAGCCCTAGGGCAACCCACACTAGCTGCACTCCTCAGCTCAGCGCAGCGTGTACGGCTCCCACTCAGCCGTGGTCCCCGACGGAGGGTAACCCTTGCCGGTGAACTTGTAACCCGAGTCCGTGGGTGGCTCCTCACCTGAAAAACACTTAAGCGGCAACCATGAGCACGATGGCTCAACAAGACTTAAAAGACTCGCCTAGGCATGAAACTCTATATGTAGTGTACAACAACAATGGGATGGTACATTTTCAGCAAAGGGACACGCCTACCTGTTCATCCTTAGTTCATCTTTTAGCCATAAGTTAACAGTTCATGAATAAGAAATTTAGTAAGCCATATTTGGTGGCACACATGTAGCAATACAATTATACATATCAGCAGATTTTAATCATAACATTCCATGATTTATCTATGTTACGATGCAGTGAACAAGCGGTACTCGTCACCGCGAGGGACGGTGAATCGACTCGATATACACCTGCAGGGATACCCAAAGAGCACGTCACGTACGCCCACCCGTGGAGCTGCGCAGCACGCTCACTCGATGTCGTACGGGACAACCTTTCACCCTACAGCCCAAACATCGAACCGGTCGCACTGAAATGAGCAGGAGGTTCCCTACACGGAGCATCTCTCTATGCCCGTTAACAGATTTCCACCTTGCTGCCCTCTGCCTACACCTATAAATCGGTGCGTTATGCCTCGACGCCCGGAGGTTTAGGCTACATCGGTTTATCGGGGCCCATATATCCGATATGCCTTCGGTACGTTCAATACTTGTTCAGCAGGGCCGCACACGGATCGGTCGTCAATCGACACGGGCAGGGCTGCACACACAAGACTTCCTCTTGCTGCACGCTAGCCCCTGCCTAGTCTCATTTTCATTACTAATGTGGTCTCACATCACTCGAACCAATCCCGTGTGTCCGAAGCCTAAACTCGCGAGTAGATTCCAACTACTCGACTTGTACCGAAGTTCTATGAATCATTAAGCATAGCCTGTCCACTCGGGGTCTTAGACACTACCCTCACTCTTATAGGAAAAATTCTGGTTATGCAAGTGGGGTTCCATCCATCCTACACTAATGCACATTCATACTTCACACTAGACATGTAAACAACGCAAAACTTTACAAAAGGGGTTAATGCAAACCGGGGCTTGCCTTGTTGCTGCTGGTCAGTGGTTAGATCTTCGTCCGGAAGAAGGAAGTCAAGCACTTTCGGAGCCTCCTCCCCTTCAGCGACTACACGTTAATGAGATACTACATGTCAATTCAAATGCAATGTGTAAACTTGAATAAGCAATTACTATAACTCTCGCTAGCCCTCCCCTTTGGCTTTGAAATTTTTATGGTGGCTTGGTAAGGTCCTAACCAGATTCTTGACCAAGTTTCATTTGAAACAAGGTTCATTTCAGCATTGTACAAATAAAAGCCTATTTGGTCAATATTAGAGCCTCTAAGGAATTCCATAGGTTTTCATGGCTCCAACCATTACTTTATGGAAACTAGAATTTATTATGGTTCTAATGGAATTGGTTTCATGTCATTTGAAGAATTCTAGAGGAAGTTGTGCCCTAAACAAGATTTGAGAAAATCTGAAAAATGTTTCTGTACATTTTTCTATTTTCTCAGGGCTGCTCTATTAATCACCCTATTAGGGGGACTAAATGAACTTGGATGAGTCTGAAAATTTTACTGTGACTCAAGGATTTTCCAAAGAATGTCTCAGCCAAATTTCAGAATTTTTCATGAAGTAATCCTCCAGATAAAATTCCTAACAGTTTAAATTTTAGGGCTTTAATTCTGGAAAACTATTACGTTTCACGAGCTGAAATTTGTATTGCTGGAAAGTACATAAAATTCTGAGTTCAGCAGAATTTGGTTCACTGCATTTGGAGCTTCCTAGCAAAAGTTCTATGCATTTGAAGTTTGCACTAAAACTGGAAAATCCCCCAAATGTTTAAATTCTGCGGGTGGGTCCAACCACCCGCCTTCTTCCTCCTCGCGCGCGCCCGCGAGTTCAGCGGCGGTGTACTCCGGCGAGGTTCGCCGGAACCACCTTCCAGACCACCCCCAGCACTAGAACTGGACGCCTAGCCTTATCTCGCCCTGTGGAACTTGCCTCGGTGGTCGGAGCTCGCCGGCGGTGACGGGAAACGGCCGTGTGACGTCCACCGCGGAGGCTAGGGCTCCGGCGAGGTCGTTCTTGCTCTCTGGGGCATGAAAAGGGTTACGGTTTGCTTGAGGAGCACCAGTGGGTCACGAGGAACCCAACGTGAGCAGTCCCGGAAGCTAAAAACCCCGGGAAACCCACTCTCGACGGTGACCCGAGCCGTGTTTGCACCGGCGGCTATGGAAACGGCTATAACTCGGCCATTTCTAGACGGTTTTGCTCGGTTCTTCCTCGAGGAGGGGCGCTAGGAGGTGTAGGAGCTTCTTGCGAGCTAGCTTGATCATTGACTCAGCGTGTAAGCCGAATTTTGTATTTTTGCCGAGCTCGGTCAGTTGCACTAGGGTTCGGGAGTTTCAAAAATTCTTGCTTCCCGATGGGTCAATTGCTAAATGGTTTGTGGCTACACCTTTTAGGGATCCCCACGCACCTTTCTTGTGTAGAATGAGGTCGGCGACGATGGCCGGATGGGGCTGTCACTGGTGAGCCGAAGCACGGCTCCGCCGGTACCTCTCGGTTCCTCAAATCCGACGGCTTACACCGCTCACAATCGAGTGCAGCTTGCTGGAGCAGCACGGGGAACAGCTAGAGTATGCCTCATGCTCCTTTTCGCTGCAGGGATCGCGAGTGCTCGATGATCAGCGGGGGTGCACGCCGGGGCTCGGGGGTGCGGACGCTGCGGCAAGTTTTTCGCGCGCGCGGACGCTGAGCAGAGCGGCAGGCGAGGGAGGCAGCGAACTCAGGTTGTGCTGCGTACGTGGTGATCGGGAGGGGGGCGCGAGTTAACCCAGGTGCATGCTGGCATGCCGTGAGGCGGCAACCGGTCTCGGCGGCTGACCGACGACCACCGAGTCGGTTCCCTGCAGCTCACAGTCTCTGACCAGTGGCCCCTCCTCCTCCAATTACTTTTCCAATTTTTCACCTCTGTTTTGCTGAAAATATCCCCAGCTACTCCCATTTAACTGTGAGACTTAAGCACCAAGTCATAGTTTGAATTTGGTTTTCCCAAATTTGAAATTTGTTTGGTTAAATTTGCTTCATGTTTGAACTGAAATTCAAATTCAGTTTTGAATTATTGCAAATTTAGCTCCCGACAAGATGAAGTCCAATGCAGATGAAAATTGGTGGACTAACTCAGAAAAATGTGATGAGTTTGAATGTGAAGCCAACTTTTGAATTTAAGTGACGAAAGTTGCTGCAATTTGAATTTACATTCAAATTGGCCTCATTTTCAAATGCCTCCAAAAGTGCCTCAAAAAGTGTTGGATTTGCATGAAATTTTGCCTGAACCTTCCCAAGACTTTTCATGTTCTAGGGGTGAGCTCAACCTCCCATGTTCATGTGTAGAAATCCTACTTTATGAAAGTTAGGGCTTTCCCCTCTAATCACCCTTTTGATGGAGGTTACTTGCTCTTCACAAGTCTTCACAAATTATCCACAACAAAATCTGTGGTGTTGTGAGGTGATGAATTTTTTTTGCAAATCCCTTTTCTTGGGCTTTTACATCCCTCCCCCCTTAAAAGAATCTCATCCCGAGATTACAAAAGAAGAGACAGCGATGTAATAGGAAATCACCTGTGCTGAGACGCCATGAACTCCGGGTAATTTGAGAGAAGGAATTCCTCGCTCTCCCACGTCGCTTCTTCGGCGGTGTGGTTGCTCCAGAGTATCTTGTAGAACCACAACGTTCGGCTACGCGTGGTCCGGGCTTTCTCATCAATAATTGCCACCGGATATTCATCATATGTCAAATCCGGTTGCAGCTCGCCGATGTCTTCAGTGGGGACAGCAGCCGTATGTTTCAGGCATTTTCGCAGTTGTGAAACATGGAAAACATCGTGAACACCAGCAAGAGATGCCGGTAGCTCCAGTCTATACGCCTCTGGTCCACACTTCTCGGTGATAGCATAGGGTCCAATGAAACAGGGAGCGAGTTTTCCCTTCACGCCGAACTGGTGCACGCACTTCATCGGGGATACACAGAGGTACACGTGCTCCCCGACGTCAAAGTGCAGCGGTCTACGCCTCTTATCAGCGTAGCTTTTCTGCCGGGATTGAGCGGCCTTCAAGTTGGCTTGAATCATCCGAACGCCCTCTTCGGCGTTGTTGACCACATCAACCCCGAATGTGACCCTTTCACCGGACTCACACCAGTTTAATGGGGTGCGGCACTTGCGACCGTAGAGAGCTTCATAGGGTTCCATCTTGATACTCGCCTGATAGTCGTTATTATACGAGAATTCCGCCAACGGTAGGTGATCATCCCAGTTCCTACAGTGGTGGATGGCACATGCTCTCAACATGTCTTCTAGCACCTGATTTACCCTCTCTGTTTGCCCATCTGTCTGAGGGTGATAGGCGGAGCTCCTAATCAGCTTAGTACCCAATGCAGCGTGCAACTGCTCCAAAAAGCGAGATACAAATAATGCACCTTGGTCTGAGACTATGGTCTTGGGTACTCCATATAAACATAGAATCTTTGCTATGTACAGCTCTGCATATTTGCCGGCATGGTAACGTGTATGTACTGGGATGAAGTGAGCCGTCTTGGTTAACCGATAACGATTACCCAAATGGAATCATGCTTGTTGGAAGTCAGGGGTAATCCCACAATGAAATCCATGCTCACATCTTCCCATTTCCATGCCGGGATTTTCAGGGGTTGCAGCAGCGCTGATTTCCTCATATGATCAGCTTTCACTCGTCTACACGTGTCACACTCGGATACGTACTTATCCACTTCCCACTTCATCCGTGTCCACCAAAATTTATTTTTCAAATCTTGGTACATTTTGTTGCTGCCCGGATGAATGGAGTATTTAGACAAGTGAGATTCGTCAAGAATCTTTTTCCTCAGCTCCATATCTCGGGGTACGACTATGCGGTCATTGAACCACAGCATCCCCTCATCATCCTTCCGGAAACATTTGATTTCCCCGTTGTCTATCCGTCTCCGGAGATGTGCCATACCCTTATCAGTCTTCTGAGCTGTAATGATGTCCTCCCTAATAGTAGGGATGAGGGCAAGGTTGTAAAGCAATCCATAAGGAACCAAGTATAAACTCGGCTCTTCCTCCTCCACCGGGGTAATGGTGAGGTTATGGACATGTGACTTCCGACTCAGCGCGTCGGCGACCACATTCGCCTTGCCGGGGTGGTAATGAATCTCAATCTCATAGTCTTTGATTAGCTCTAACCACCTCCTTTGCCTCATATTCAGCTCCTTCTGGGTGCAAATGTACTTCAAGCTCTTGTGGTCGGTGTAGAGATGCACCAAATTCCCCAGGAGATAGTGCCTCCACATTTTCAGCGCCAATACCACCGCAGCAAGCTCAAGATCATGAGTCGGATAGTGCTGCTCATGGTTCCGAAGTTGGCGTGAGCCATATGCGACCACACGTCCTTCCTGCATCAACACGCGGCCGAGGCCGGTGCCGGACGCATCACAATACATGTCGAAGGGCTTAGTTATATCCGGTTGAGCTAAGACCGGGACTGTTGTGAGATGCTTCACTAATGCTTGGAACGCTCCTTCACACGCCGTGTTCCAAACATATTTTTTCCCCTTCTTCAGCAACTCTGTCATCGGCTTAGCAAGCTTGGAGAAGCTTGGAATGAACCTTCGATAGTGTCCCGCTAAGCCGAAGAAGCTTCTGACTTCATGGACCGAAGTGGGAGCCTTCCATTTCAGCACTTGCTCTATTTTGCTTGGGTCAACCGCAATACCTTCCGCTGAGATGATATGTCCCAGAAATGGCACTTGGCTGATCCAAAACTCACATTTGCTGAACTTGGCGTAGAGCTTGTGGTCTCGCAATCGTTGAAGAACGATCCTCAAGTGTTCGGCGTGTTCTGCCTCTGTCTTGGAGTAAACTAAGATATCATCAATGAACACCACCACGAACTTATCCAGCTCCTGCATGAACACCGATTTCATGAGGTACATGAAATGTGCTGGAGCATTAGTGAGACCAAAAGACATGATGAGATATTCATATAAGCCATATCTCATCGAGAAAGCCGTCTTCGAGATATCCTCCGCCCGGATCTTTATCTGATGATATCTAGAGCGAAGGTCCATCTTGGAGAACACACTTGCACCCACAAGTTGATCAGACCAATATGTCAATGCGGGGCAGTGGGTACTTATTCTTGATGGAGACGGCGTTGAGTGGCCGGTAGTCACACACAGCCTCAAGGTTTGATCCTTCTTCTTCACGAACAGCGCCGAGCATCCCCAAGGTGAGGAACTTGGCCTAATGAAACCTTTGCTCAACAGATCATTGAGCTGTTCTTTCAGTTCAGTCAGTTCAGCCAGCTCGTTCGGAGCCATTTTGTATGGTCTCCGGGAGATAGGAGTAGTCCCAGGTGCAAGCTCGATCTTGAACTCGATGTGAGACCTATGTGTCTTGAATACATTGGCTTTGACGATAAAAGTTTTGAATACTACCAAAACACCTTTTAAACAAGGTCCGACTCTAGGTCCGAGCTCCTGCAAGGTCCGACGATAGGTCCGACTTGTTTTGGGCAGCTCCGGCATAGTCCGACGTAAAGTTCGACTTGCTTTGTCTAGGTCTGACTTATTTTGGCTAGGTCCGACTTGTTTTTGCTAGCTCTGGTGCTAGGTCTGACTAGATTTGGTAAGTCCCATGCTAGGTCCGACTAAGCTATATTAAGCTCTGGCGCTGGGTCCGACTAGCTTTGGTAAGCTCCGGTTCAAGGTCCGGTTAGCTTTGGTAAGGTTCGGAGCTTGATTGCAATGGTTCTGCTTTTAACTTGCAATGTTTCAAACTTGCTTTACTCTTATGGAAAGTTTGCTTAGTATTATTTTACTAAGTTTTTGGTGTGTTTTGGTGGTTATGGCTGATATCATTTTGCTATGGTTTACAACATGCTTATGTGAGGTGCTCACGTAAGATGTTGTAGTTTTGGAACTAACGAGAGTCAAGTCGAGTACTTGTGCTCGGAAGTATTGGTTGTCTATTCATGTGCAGGTGTTGCTTGAGTTCAAGACATGGCTGGTGACGGGATCCATTGAACTAGTCATAGGGAAAAGATGAGGTTCAACAACCAAGTTCGGGAGGAATTATGATTGAGTTGATCGGGAGGTTGTGCAGTATGTTTGAATCAAGAACAATGCATATGACGGTATCTTGGATGTCGTTGGAAGATGTTTGCACGTGTGCAAGGAGTGCACGGACGTGGCTGCATGGTTCCAAGGCGCGATGAAGAGATGTGGACGTAAAGAATTGGTCGGAAAGGTCCAACCGACTAGGTTATGGACTCAGGCTGCGGCTGAGTCGTGTTTGACTCAAATATGGAAAGTTTTGAGTTGGTTATGATAGGATTTCATGTGGGTCACAATTTGAGTTGTTTTAGGAATGTTTGGGACATTACTAAGGTGTTTGGAAGTCTTAAGATTGCTTCTATCTGCGTGTAGAAGAGTCTTGAGCAGTATTGGAAAGTTATAGTTTGAATCCAAGTAGGAGTAGGAGTCCTAGTTTGAATTGGGTTGGCCTTAGGGCTGGTTATATAAGAAAGGGAGGCCAAGGCTCATGGGTGCACGACTTTGGGGCTGTTCCTCTTGTGTTTTGATAAATAAAATTCGTATTCTAAAGGAACTTTTGTGCCTTGTTCGTCCGACTTGTTTCAGACAAGTTTTTCTCTTCGAGTTTCTGTTCAGCACTACCTTGCTTTGGTGGTTTTATCATAACTCTAGTTTTACAGATCCAATTGATGTGATTCTTTTTGGTTTGTCTTCAAAACTTGATTATCTATCACCTGTGAAAATTTCACGGTCATTGAATATGTGGTTTCTGATATACATGAGTTTCTTTGCAGTATTCCAGAACTGTTTTTCTCGCGTAGGACAGATTGACCTTTGTTCGATCTTTCGATCGTAACTTGAGTTTCTCTCAATGGATTTTCATGATTCTTGGTGTGACGTCTTCGTGACTTGATTCTCTACAATGTATAATAGTTTTGTCACAGTTTAACATGTTTATATTATTCGCACACACGGTTTCTTTAACAGATCGGTTTTCTATTGAGGGGTGTTTTGGTGCTTCCGCTGAAAAGTTTTTATCTACCATTCAGCCTCCCCCCTCTGGTAGCCTTACACGTGTACTTCAATCCTACAATTGGTATCAGAGCCAGGTTGCTCTAATCTTTCTGATTTGCACATGTTTTGACTAATCATCATGGAGAAATACTCGGCCAAACCTTGTGTGTTTAGTTGTATTGATTTCCAGGTTTGGAAGGCACGCATGGAAGCTTTCATCCAGGCGCAAGACTTTGCAATATGGGAAAAGGTGGCCTTACGATGTGCCTTCAAACGATCAAGTCACGGCTACAAACATGAGAGATGTCGACAACAACAACAAGGCTCAGAACTTTATCATACAAGGACTAACTCAGAGCGACTTCGACCGTGTTGCACACCTCCGATCGGCGTACGATGTGTGGAGAGAACTTTGTGACTACCACGAAGGATCCAACATGATCAAGGAGGTAAGACAGGATATGTTCAAGAAAGAATACATGCGCTTTGAGATGCAACCCGGTTAGTCCATTGATGACCTCTTTGCTCGCTTTAATAAAATTCTCAGCAACTTGCGTAGCGTCAATGTTAATTTTTCAAATGCTGAAAATGCTAGGCAATTACTAAGTGCATTAGACATGTCAATTTGGGAGATGAAAGTAACATCCATACGTGAATCCACTGTCATGAGTACTCTTACATTAGATGTGCTTTATTCTTGTGGCGGACCGGAATCCGCTCATCTAGGATCGCAGAGGGTGGTGCCGCATGATGCGACACCCGACAGCACACATCATAAGGACACATTATATTACATGGGAAACAAACTGAATGTACAAAGTAGTACACTACTCAGTTACAAACTAGAGTCTTTATATTACAGAGCGGAAGTTTCTTTTGTACAACTCACGCCCACCTATCTAGCAAAAGTCGGTTGCCCAGCCCTAGGGCAACCCACACTAGCTGCACTCCTCAGCCCAGCGCGGCGTGTACGGCTCCCGCTCAGCCGTGGTCCCCGACGGAGGGTAACCCTCGCCGGTGGACTCGTAACCTGAGTCCGTGGGTGGCTCCTCACCTGAAAAACACTTAAGCAGCAACTGTGAGCACGATGGCTCAACAAGACTTAACCGACTCACCTAGGCATCAACTCTACATGAGGTGTACAATGAACATAGGATAGTAACATTGCAGCAAATGGACATGCCTACAAGTTCATCATTAATTCATCTTTTAGCAACGAGTTAACAGTTCAGGAAGCTGAAATTTAGTAAGCAATATTTGGTGGCACACATGTAGCAATACAATTATATCATAACAGCAATATTGAATCATCACATTTTATACATTAGCCTACGTCACGACTCAGTGACCAAGTGGCACTCTTCACCGCGAGGGACGGTGAATCGACTCGATATACACCTGCAGGGACACCCAAAGAGCATGTCACGTACGCCCACTCGTGGAGCTGCACAGCACGCTCACTCGATGCCGTACGGGACAACCTTTCGCCCAACAACCCAAACGTCGAACCGGTCTGACCGAAACGAGCAGGAGGTTCCCTACACGGAGCATCTCTCTATGCCCGTTAGCATATTTCCACCTTGATGCCCTCAGCCTACACCTATAAATCGGTGCGTTATGCCTCGACGCCCGGAGGTTTAGGTTACATCGGTTTATCGGGGCCCATATATCCGATATGCCTTCGGTACGTTCAAACTTGATCAGCGTGGGCCGCACACGGATCGGTCCTCAATCGACACGGACAGGGCTGCGCACACAAGACTCCCTCTTGCTGCGCCCTAGTCCCTGCCAAGTCTCATTTTCATTACTAAGGTGATCTCACATCACTCGAACAAATCCCGTGTGTCCCAAGCCTAACTCGCGAGTAGATTCCAACTACTCGACTTGTACCGAAGTCCTATGAATCATTAAGCATAGCCTGTCTATTCGAGGCCCTAGACACTACCCTCACTCTGGGGGAAAAATTCTGGTTATGCAGTTGGGTATTCATCCATCCTACACCTAATGCACATACACACTTCACACTACGTATGTAAACAAAGTAAAACTTTATAAACGGCTTAATGCAAACTGGGGCTTGCCTTGTTGCTGCTGGTCCGTGGTTAGGTCTTCGTCCGGAAGGAGGAAGTCGAGCACTTCCGGAGTCTCCTCGCCTTCATCGACTACACGTTAATGAATATGCACATAAGTTTAAATGTAAAGATTTTTGCTACAAGTTCTAATAATAAGTTTTCAAAAACTGGAACTCTATTTAAAAATTTAAAATGAAACTGGGGCTAGTGGTTTGGGTTTGGAACTAAGCACATGATTAGGTGCTAAGTGGTCTTCCCCCTCTTCTATATTGACCACCTCAAGTGGTTAAACAGAACAGGGGTGATCCAGAGCTCCAATGGAGCTGAGAATTTTCATGTGAGTTTCTTGTCACAAGAAAACCCTCTGGACCAAAATTAGCACTTTTCATTGAGTGGTTTGTTCAGAATAATTTTCTTAGCAACTAAGCAAAGAAGAATTTGAGATAACACCCCTGTTCATGCCAAACTTAGTGAATTAAAATTTCAATTATAGCTCATAGAGTTTGCATGAATTTTCCTAGTATTTTTGGATCTAATATTTGTCCAGAACTGAATTTCCAAGTTTTGGAAATTCTCTGAAAATGTTTCTGTATTCAATTGAACACAGCACCTTCAAATCTGAATTGCCCTGATCAAATCAACTCCAAATGGTCTGAAACTTTTACGGGAGTTCACTAACATCCTAAAGAATACTCTGGCAAAATTTGAAGATTTTTGGATGAACCAAACTCCCTCTAAAATCCTTTTGCTGAAAAGCTTTAAAGAATTTTACAGAATTAAATAATGTGTTTCATACAAATTGGGTTGCATATTTGGATAGAGCTATTCAATATGAGTTCAACCCAATTTGAATCACTAAATTTGGATCTCCCTAGCAAGAGTTATGAGGTTCTAAAGTTTGAACTAAATCTGAAAATCCTAAAAATGTTCAAATGCTGCCTGTGGGTCCAGGGGACCACGTGTCACTTGCCGGGACGAGCCACACGGGGCTACTGGACATTACCCGTGCAGACACTGGATCCCGTACCACAGAAAATCCTGCACGTTTAATCCCAGCCACTGACGAGTGGGGCTGACCCCCTTCATCTTCCTCCAGCTCCCGCGCGACCCCCGCCGCCGAGCTCGCCGGAGCCCTCGACGGAAAGGGGTTCTGGTCCTCGGAACTTTCTAGTTTCTGCCGCCCCTGCATATTTCCGTGCGAGGAACACGTTGCCGGTCTTACCTCGGATCGAGGATGGCCGGAAACCTAGGCGCGATGGCGCCAGTAGCTACGGCAACTTCGGCGACGTCGCTAGGGCACTGTAATGCTCTAACCTTGCTCCGGTTAGCTCCTACAGCATCGCCACGACCTAGGGAGCAATGTCCAGGGCTCTGATCTCGCGAGAAACGTTGGCAACTAGGGGCTCACCGTGCGACCTAGGGCGATTTCGGGGAAAACTGGAAAAACTCGAAGAACTGAGGGTTTCCTCAACGGTTCTCCCTAGTTCTTGATCCCACGTGCTTGCACGAACGTCTACAGCTAGGTTTCCAGGTCTGGTGAGGAGTGGTTCGGTGTGTGAGGCGAATTTGCCGAGTTTCTCCCCTCGGTTATTATTGCATATCGACGGCAGAAACGGAATTCCGGCGAGAACCGTCTGAGACAGGCAGCCGGGGTTGCGGTGGAGCAAGACGGGTTACAGGTGCACCTTTTTGCTTTTACAGCACGACGGGAGATGCTCTGTGGTGGCCGGGCGGCAAGTTTTTGTCGCGGCGGCTCCCCTCGGTTCCGTGGAGGAAGATCAGCTCGACGCCGACGTTCCGACAGAGCTAGCGCCCGGTTCTTGCTTCTGCCACGCTGAGGGAGGTCCGGCGGTTCTGTGGGGCAGCTTAGCTCGTCGTGCGACGGGGTGGAGCGCCGGGCGGCGGTGAACCGACGGCTCTCCTCTGTGTGGCCGCGTTTATCGCCGAGGGCACGCAGCGATCGATTAGCAGCGGCTGTGAGGCGGTGTGGGGCGCTGTGCTCTCGGTGGAGGTGATATGAGCAAAGAAAGATTGATCCCCAAGCAGCTCGGGAGGTGCTTCCGGGTCCTCGGTCGGCAGCGCGGTGGCAGCTCGCGGGAGAAGAGCAACGCGCTAGGGTGTGAACCGAGGAACAGGCTGACTTAGGCATTAAGTTTTTATCCCTCCCCTCTCAATGACAATTCAGGCCCACAGCTCCTCTCTGCCCCAAAAGATCTCCAAATTTTGACACATTGCAAATTCAGCTATGAGGGATCCAAATTCAAAAGCCATTTGGCCATTTGACAAGTTGTGCCACAGTTTCAAATTTGAATTCAAATTTCAATGAAAATTCACAATTCTCTTTGATATACCTATCAAAGGACCTCAAAATTTGCCTTCCTCATAATTTAAACCTGGAGAGTTTGAATATGCCCTCTGATCTTTGAGTTGGCTATTGCAGATACAAATTTTTGAACAACAGTTTGAATTTTCTCTTTTTGGAAATGCCCTTCTTCTTTTTGAAGTGACCCTTTTAGTTCAAACTGAATTCAAAGTTTTATTGCACATGCCAACACTCTCATGAGGATACAAAAGTTTTTGCAAGTCCCATTTCCTGGGCTTTTACATCCCTTCCCCCTTAAAAGAATCTCGTCCCGAGATTACAAAAGAAGAGATGGCGATGTAATAGGGACTTACCCGTGCTGAGACACCATGAACTCCAGGTAATTTGAGCAAAGGAATTCCTCGCTCTCCCACGTCACTTCTCCGGCGGTGTGGTTGCTCCAGAGTATTTTGTAGAACCACAACGTTTGGCTACGCGTGGTCCGGGCTTTCTCATCAAGAATTGCCACCGGATATTCCTCATACGTCAAATCCGGTTGCAGCTCGCTGATGTCTTCGGTAGTAATAGCAGTGGTATGCTTCAGACACTTTCTCAGTTGTGAAACATGGAAAACGTCATGGACACCAGCAAGAGATGCCGGTAGCTCCAGTCTATACGCCGCTGGTACACACTTCTCGGTGATAGCATAGGGTCCAATGAAACAGGGAGCGAGTTTCCCCTTCACAACGAACCGGTGCACGCCCTTCATCGGAGACACACGGAGGTACACGTGTTTCCCGACATCAAAGTGCAACGGCCTACGCCTCTTATCAGCGTAGCTCTTCTGCCGGGATTGAGCGGCCTTCAAGTTGGCTTGAATCGTCCGAACGCGCTCTTCGGCGTCGTTCACCACATCAACCCCGAATGTGACCCTTTCACCGGACTCGCACCAGTTTAATGGGGTGCGGCATTTGTGACCGTAGAGAGCTTCGTAGGGTGCCATCTTGATACTCGCCTGATAGCCTTTGTTGTACGAGAATTCTGCCAACGGTAGGTGATCATCCCAGTTCCTACCGTGGTGTATGGCACATGCTCTCAACATGTCTTCCAATACTTGATTCACCCTCTCTGTTTGGCCATCTGTCTGATGGTGATAGGCGGAGCTCCTAATAAGCTTGGTACCCAATGCAGCGTGTAGCTGTTCCCAAAAGCGAGATACAAACAATGCACCTAGGTCTGAGACTATGGTCTTGCGTACGCCATGCAAGCATAGGATCCTGGCAATATATAACTCCGCATATCTGTTGGCATGGAAATGTGTATGCACGGGAATGAAGTGAGCCGACTTGGTTAGTCGGTCAAACGATCACCCAAATGGAATCATGTTTGTTGGATGTTATGGGTAATCCTGTAAAAGTCCCAAAAATGTGTATGAATAAAAACCAAGGTTTGAGTTCATATGTGTGGCAAAGACATGAAAAATGGGACTTGCTAAAACTTTTCTTCATGCAGGGTAATACATGGATGACCATCCCAATTGAGGCTCACCTTTTTATTTAAAAGTGTTGAACCAATAAGGAGTTAAATACTCTTTGCATGTAAGTTTAAAAATCAGATTTGAGATTCAAAGTTCACACATGTGATAACCAAGAACTTTGAATAAACATGCAGCCATATAGTTGGATTGATAGGGAAAAGTGTTATCACCAACTTTGCATTTGTAGGGTGGGCTCAAAAAGGGAGTTAAAGAGAAGCATTTGCAAATTCTAGCCAAATTCAAATTTGTCACCAAAACAAACTGAATTTTGAGAATTCAAATTCTAGCCACCCTTTAAATTCAGAATTGTGGGAATTAAGAGGGTCAGCATGAGGAGATATTTGGGGGTTAAAGTGCGGGGTGGGACCCACATGGCAGTGAGCTAGAGACCTAACTTAACCATGAAGCAAAGGAATTTTTTTGCTTCTGTTCTGCTCGGGTGCCACCGAGGGGTTCCACCATGCCCCCGGGGAACTGAACCCGACACCTCCTGCTGCCCCCCCCCCCCCCCACGCGCGGCAACCGAAGGTGGTTCCATCGACGTTATCGTGCCCTCAGCCGAGCGAAGACCCAATTGTCCTCCTCCCCTCGCGAGAACGCCGCACAGCCACTTCCCCCTCGTCTGCTCTCGGTCGATCGGGAAACCGGCAGAAACCATCGCGCCCACTGCCTCCGAGCGGCTAAACACCGAGGTGCAACCGTTGCTCACTCCCCCCGACCCAAAAACCACCAAGTCCCGGCGTTCCCGAGCGCTCAATCAACCATTTCGCGGCGACCTCAAAAGAACCGGCGGTCGGTTTCACGTGGACAGCTCTCCACAGAAGTTTCCAAGCCCGATCAAGCACGGCCACAGGAGCGTTCTGCTGTGTTACTGCTCTCACCCAAAACATGGAGCAAATCGTGGAGCGTAGCCGGCGAATTCGAAGTTTTTGCTCCGGCGGCTTCAACCCGAGCATCCGGTACGGGAATCCAAAATTGTCCACTTCTATTCATTCTTAGCGCGTCAAACTTTGCACGTAGAAGCTGGACTAGCCGGCGGTTATATCCTCTTTAGCATCCGTGGCATGAAACTAACAAGGAACCATGGATTTTGAGCTCTACCGAGCGTGATCACGGCGGAACCAGTCGGCCGCACGGTGACGACCGGTTTGCGGCCGTTCCAGAGCCATTTAAGGGCCATGCCGAGCTTGGTGATCAACCACTGATGCTGTAGCACGTTTTTGTCGCTTGGTTGGAGGACTAGGAACCCTGGTCGACGGCGCCGAAGGGCAGCAAAGACCGCCGCACGTCGCCGGGGTGTTTCCGGTCACCGGCAGCCCTAGATGACCCCGCAGATATGTTCCTTGACATCATAAACGCTCTGGCGGCAAACCTCAGCTCGGGCGGTGGCCGGAGACGGCGAGCCGGTGAGCTCCGGCGTCGGGCCGGCGAGGGGCAGCGCGGGCGCGGGAAAACAACGGGAGGAAGAAGAAGACCCGGCGGGTCCCAGCCGTCAGTGCCTGAAGAGTTTAAAAAGATGATCTGTTGTGGCTAGGATCTGTTGTGGCTACGCGGTACAATCCTGTGAACCGGTGTGGCTTTGTTTCTATTGGCTGGAATTCAAAACTTTGGGTCCAGCCGAATTTGCTGTAGGAAAATAATTCCAGACTTAGCTCAAACTTGGGAAATTCATATCTCCCTGTAGAAAACTCCAATTTGAGTGATTCCACTTGGGTTGGATTCATCTCTCTGAGTTCTATCCAAATATGAACTCAGATTTGCATGAAAGTTAATATTATATTCTGGAAAATTCTTGGAAGTTTTTCTGAAAAAGAATTATGGAGGGAGTTTGGGTTATCCAAAAATCCCCAAATTTTGCCAGAATATTCGTTAGTATAGTGTTGACCTAATAGCCAATTATCAGCTCATTTGAAGATCATTTGTGTAGGAATTTGCTAAATGCAAACTACTGTGTTTAAAAGAGTCCAGAAACATTTTCAAAAAAATGTATCCCACTTCAAAAATCTGTTCTAAGCAATCCATAGCTCCAAAAATCATAGGAAAATTTAGGCAAGCTCTCTGAGACATGCTTGGAATTGTAGTTCACTTAATTGGGCATGAAAATGCACATTACTACAGAATTAATTCTTTTGAGTACAAATGCTTAAAGAATTATTCTGGGAGAACTACTCAAGTAAAAGGGCTGAATTTTGGACCAGGTTACTCTCATGTGATCAGGAACTCATATGTAAATTATCAGCCCAATATGAGTCCTTGAACTCCCTGTTCCTATTCTCCATACTTATGTATATGGGGATATACATGAGAGACATTATGAGGATTTTGGAGAACACAATTTAACTCCACATTAGCTGCAATTTGGCAATGCTAAATCCTTAGATAGTATAGAACCTGCTGTAAAAGTTTTGAGGCCAATGGAGTTCTTGTTCTTCAGTTGCACTCAAATCTTTTCAGCTTATCTATTATGTTCATTAGAGAAAAGGGTTAGTGTATAGCTAAGGCCTTAAGGTCAATTTAGTTTAGATCTGTTTCTTTGCACATCAGAGGCAAACCAAGCCATTCTTGAGTTTTCCACACAACCTCTGTTCCTGAGAACTTCATTCTATAACTTCTTTCCATTACATTCTATAAAACATGTGCATATGCATTTCAATAGGAACCACAACGAAGGGGACTCAAAGGAGTGATTCATCGAAGTGGATCAAGCTCCGGAGAGCCAAGGGTGGATCTGCAAGGACACTAACTGTTTATATACGACTACCCTGCAAAACAGGCAAGCTCCGGTTTGCATTTAACAGCTGTTAAGTTTTTGTTTTGTATTCACTTTCGGTCAGGGTATGAATTATGCATTAGGTCTAGTGTTTGATACTACTCTTGCATAGCCAAATGACCCATGGAGTATTGGGTAGGTGTCTTTCACCGTGTAGAACTGCCATGCTTAAGTACGGTTCGGTAGAAGTCGAGTGGTGAGAGGCTACTCGCAGTTTCAGGAACAACAGGGGCATACGGTATTGTTCATAATTGAATTAGCAAGTTAAAGTTGAGACCGGAAGGTTGTAGGGGCAGCAGGACATAGGGGCCTGGGTTCTGTAGACCTGTCCGTGTCGGTCAAGGACCGATCCATATGCGGTCCTGTTGAACAAGTTTGAGTTGTGTACCGGACTCATGCTGGCTATATGGGACCCAGTAAACCGATGTACCTCAGGAAGCTGTCGTTGGGACTTTTCGGGTCGCCTCAGGCGGACGGCCGGTGTGCAGTATGTGGGGAATATTCTCATGACATGTCATGTCGATAGGTGCACCATGAGAGTAGCTACTGTACGGGGTGACTTGATCGATTCAGCGGGGGTGAAACAGGGGAAAGGCTGCCACGTACGACGTCCGTGATGGTTGTTGTAGGCAACGTCGAGTACTGGCGTACGTGTCGTGTAGTCCGGGTGTTATTGATAGGAATCACCGTCGCTCGTGGAATGGACCGAGCATACTTGTTCTCACAGTCGTGACGTAGTAAGAACTTGCATGAGAAAGGAACTAATCATATTGATGTGAGGTATTATACTAGTGTTGTATTGGATCTTGATAAATAGGCTAGTGCAAACTCGATTCTTTTATGCCATGAGCAATTTACATCGGGGGAAAGCATTTCTTGTTTGATTGTGGACTCCCGATGTGGCGTGCCCAGGGTTACTTAAAATGCTGCAATTAATACCTGAAAGTAAGGATTCACTTTTAGGCGACTTTAATTATGCTTATGCCATCCTATGTTAGGTTCATGACCTCACTTAGAGTTTCATGTTTAGGGTGACGGTTAAGCCTTGCTGAGCATTATGCTCACGGATGCTATCCAAGTTGTTTTGCAGGTAATTGACTCGATGCTTATGAGAAGGGGTGCCGATGAGACTCGGGAACCTCCGAGTGCTTACTCAAAGAGCATCCTCACCGCTGCAGATTGTCTTCGTGTTGCTAGTAAGAAACGTCCGCGGGCTGGACCGTTTCTTTATTGCTAGTTTAGATATGAGTCGTGAGAATGATAGTCTTCCGCTGTAGTCTACTCTGATATAACTATTTGTAAAACAATCTTGTACGCTTCCGCAAACTCTTTATGTAATATGATGTGTTTTCATCGACCCGTGTGCTGTTGGGTGCCACATAACACGGCACCACCCAACGAGGTCCTGTCTGTTACACATGGTATCAGAGCCGCGTTGGGAACAGAGCACGGATTGAGCATCATATTACGCCAAAAACTTAGGATACGGTGAGATAACGGTACTAGGGCCATATAAGGACTACTATTAGCATAATATGAAGGTGGCAAGCTAACCTATTTGTTATGCCAGAAAATCATGCATCTCGGGACGTCTATGTCTTGGGGGGTGCACGTATGCGCTGTCCACCAGTGCGCACAAGCTGAAGGGTGGAGCCTCACGGGTGGCAGGTAACCCGACCCGCTTTAGTATCCTCTACGACTCTTCATGTCGTTTGGGGTATTCGAGCAGCGTCTGTCCCAGGCGTGCGTGGTGCAATTTGGGAGACCCCGTCACGTGGTCAGTAACGTGAACACATAGCTCAAGGCATGTTTGGCTTGAGAACACCTGGGCGAGTGATGACGACCGGGTGTACAAACTGTTATGGATACCGGGTTCGGTGTGCAGCCGAACCTGATGATTGAGTGTGGCTTATGTAGGTACTAACCACGAAAACCTTAGTGCGTGTAGAACACGTTTGCAAGTGACCATTTTAGTGCCACCTAAGGATACGTATATGCCGGTGTAATCCGGTTAGGTTTTTCTTCGGTGAGGCAACGTAGTACCGTCATATGTCTTACGGTGCATCGTCACCGTACTACACTTAATAGTATTCTTACCTATGAAGAAATCATTCATGACTAACTTTCAAACTAAAAATGGATGTGATAAAGCACATATCAGTTACTGAGATCTTCATTTGAACTAAGTTCCAAAGAAGAGACTTGTTAGGTTTCTTTTGATCTCAGAGACAGAGTGCTCTGTTCAGACAGAAATCTTTCTGGGCTTTAACAGAGTGTAACTCCGATTAGCTTGACCGAATGGAGGTGTTCGATACAGTTCTGGAAAGGTTATTAAGTGCTCTACAACTTTTGGGTAGAACTCCAGAGCCAAATCCGACACCAACTTGGTTGAATGTCCAGTTGAATGCAAACTGTTCAGAAAACAGAACAGCTACAACCTTCTCTGGATGTTTCTGTAAATTGGCCATAACAATCTGTAGAAAACTTTCTAAGGGTCATATGATACACCGTTGAAAATTTTATGAAACTTACAACGATTTTATAGTTCATAGTTTGTTTAGAATTTTACCCCATTTGTATGTAAAACTGTGATGAAAACCACCACATACAAAGGAGGTGCTGGCAAAATTTACCCAGAAATTCTGTCAACTTTGAACGATCATAACTTCTGGTTAATGGATGATCCAGAGGCATGTCAGTACTCGTTGGAAAGATACGGAAGTTAACTTTAACTTTGGTATTCAACTTGAGTTATGAAAATGCTAGTAACTGGATCAAATTCTGGGTTAAGTATAGAAAGGTCTGCTCTGTATAGAATGAGGGACTGAATATGTTGGTTTTAGGAAGATGTGTAAACATGAAATTTTGTTATGCTTTCATAAAGTTTTAGCATGTTCATGTTTTACATACTTTCACATACTGCGAGATCAAGTTTTGACCTCCCTCAAAAATCTGCTTTTTGCAGTATGGTGCATACTCATTCTCCGAGTAGGGCTGAAGGTTCTCGCCAAGACGGTGATGACTCGACTCCCCCACGGGCACCGCCATCAACGGTATGGGCGGATGTCATGGCTCAGATGGTCGAGTAAAGTCAGGAGAACACAAGACTACTCTAAGCCTTGGTACAACAAGGTTTACTCCAACGTGCACAACAGGACGTTCCACCTCGGAACGCCTATTTGGACTTCTTGGTGACACAACCGCCAATCTTCACGGAAGCCAATGAACCAGTGGAAGCTGATCAGTGGCTTCGAGTTATGGAGTCCAAGTTTGGAGTGTTTGAGTGCGACGAATATCAGTAGACATTATTTGCAGCTCAACAGCTCCATGGAGCCGCCGGAAATTGGTGGTTCGCTTATC
The DNA here is from genome assembly GCA_030760725.1 of Neostapfia colusana. Lineage (NCBI taxonomy): Eukaryota > Viridiplantae > Streptophyta > Magnoliopsida > Poales > Poaceae > Neostapfia > Neostapfia colusana. The sequence goes on along the minus strand of JASWHV010000006.1, from coordinate 57,068,784 downwards.
TTGCCACCGTTCCGGAAGGCCATCAAGTGGAATGGATGGAATTTCGTGAAGCATTCCGTGCTCGTCACATTCCTATGGGTTTTATTAAGGCCCAACAGCAAGAATTCAGAAACTTGAAGCAGGGGGACATGAGTGTCCTTGATTATGTCAGATGATTCAACCTTCTGGCACAATATGCTCCTGCTTATGCGACGAGCGAAGCTGCAATGTGTGACTACTTTTTCTATGACTTGAGTGCCGTACTAAAAGAGAAGCTGGCTTTGTTCAATCAAGGCAGTTATAACGAGTTGATCAGTGCTGCTCTGCTGCAAGAACAAGCGACACTTGAGTGTCAAGCAGAGAAGAGGGACCGGGAGGATGTGCAAGAAGACACACCAGTTGTTCCTCGTAAATACCGTGTGGTCTATCACACACCATGCGATGAAATATGGCAAACACCAGCAAGATCAACTCCGTACCGATTTCCTGCTCAAGAATCTTGTCTTGAAACAACACCTTTGCCGCAGCAACTAATGACACCTGTTGCATCATTGCTGCAGCCAAGTGCATCAACTTCTCAACCACAAGTCAACGAAGAACCGGGAAACCTCCGTGTTCTTATTGCCACCGTTCAGGGCATTTTAGGCAAGAATGCCGGGAAAAGTTGGTGAACACTAGACAGCCATCATCCGAAGGTGGTATGCCGCCACCTGCTCCAGTCAACATAACAGCATTGCAATCCGGGAGTGTGCAACATCTGGCTATTAAGGATGTCCCGGAGGGAGCACCGGTATTAGCAGGCATGTTTACTCTCAAAAACGTGCCCGTGCTGGTACTTTTTGATTACGGTGCAACCCACAATTTCATCAGCAAATCATGCGTGGATCAGCACCAATTATCCATCAATACTCCCACAACGAGTTTTCTCATACGTTCACCGGGAGGAAATATCTCTGCCAATCAGATTGTGTCTCGAGCAGCTTTGTGTTTGGGCGGAAAAATATACCCAACATCGCTGATTATGTTGGATAGGCAGAAGATAGATGTTATATTGGGGATGTCTTGGTTAAATCATCACGGTGCCATTCTCAATATCGGTAAGCGGACTGTCCAGATTGACTCGCCGATTCAAGGACAGCACACGCTTTTTTTAGACAGCGAAGTCCCAGATATGGTAGAGGCCTACCACACGGAAGCGCTGAAGCTTGAAGATATTCCGGTGGTACGTGATTATGCCGACGTATTTCCCGACGACTTACCGGGCATGCCGCCCGAACGGGACGTCGAGTTCAAGATTGAACTAGCGCCGGGAACGATGCCTATCTCACGAAGGCCTTACAAGATGGCACCTAACGAGCTAGCGGAGTTGAAGGAGCAACTGAATGAACTCATGAGCAAGGGTTTCATACGACCAAGTTCTTCACCTTGGGGTTGCTCAGCGCTGTTCGTTAAGAAGAAGGACGAAACACTATGGCGATGTGTTGATTACCGTCCTCTAAATGCTGTCACGATCAAGAACAAGTATCCTTTGCCTCACATTGATATCCTGTTCGATCAACTGGTGGGTGCAAAGGGTATTTTCGAAGATGGATCTTCGGTCGGGATATCATCAAATCAAAATCCGACCGGAGGACATACCGAAGACAACTTTCTCGACGAGATACGGACTCTACGAGTACCTCGTCATGTCATTTGGGTTAACCAACGCTCCGGCACACTTCATGTACTTGATGAATTATGTGTTCATGCCAGAGTTAGACATGTTCGTCGTGGTATTCATCGACGACATATTGGTTTACTCCAAATCTGAAGAAGAGCATGCTGAACATCTACGCATTGTGCTACAACGGTTGCGGGAGCACCAACTATATGCCAAGTTCAGAAAGTGCGAGTTCTGGATCGATCAAGTGCCTTTCCTAGGCCATATTATTTCCGCAGAGGGTATTGCCGTGGACCCCAGCAAAATTGAACAAGTGCTGAAGTGGGAATCTCGCAAATCTGTCCACGAGGTCCGAAGTTTCCTAGGTTTAGCGGGGTATTATAGGAGGTTCATTCCAAGCTTCTCAAAGATTGCTAAACCAATGACGGAGCTGCTGAAGAAGGGCACTAAATACATGTGGAATGCAGCATGTGAAGCCGCATTCAAGATTTTGGTGAAACATCTCACAACAGCTCCAGTTCTTGCTCAGCCGGACACGACGAAGCCATTTGATGTATACTGTGATGCATCCGGCATCGGTCTCGGCTGCGTTCTGATGCAAGAAGGGCGTGTAGTCGCCTATGGGTCTCGTCAACTGCGAAACCATGAGCAGCATTATCCAACTCACGATCTCGAGCTTGCTGCTGTGGTGTTGGCGTTGAAGATGTGGAGGCATTACCTACTGGGTAATCTTGTTCACCTCTACACCGACCATAAAAGCCTGAAGCATATCTTCACGCAGAAGAAGCTGAATATGAGACAACGAAGATGGTTGGAGCTCATAAAAGATTATGAAATTGAGATCCACTATCATCTGGGAAAAGCCAACGTGGTTGCTTACGCGCTTAGTCGGAAAGCCCACATTCAAAACTTAGCTACTGCTGAGTTGGAAGATGAAGAACCAAGCCTCCGTGTCATTCCGTATGGCGCGCTTTATAATCTCGCGCTCATTCCAACAATCCGTGAAGAGATTGTTGAGGCTCAAAGAAGATACAGAGGTATGTCTCACATACGGAGAAGACTAGACAACGGAGAGGTGAAATGTTTCCGGAAGGATGAGAACGGTACGATATGGTTTAATGACCGTATAGTGGTACCGCGCAATATGAAACTCCAGAAGAAGATCTTGGATGAAGCCCACCTGTCTAAGTTTTCCATTCATCCCGGAACTAACAAGATGTACCAAGATTTGAAACAGAAATTTTGGTGGACGAGGATGAAGAGGGAGATTGCTAAATACGTATCCGAATGCAACACGTGTAGACGGGTCAAGGCTGATCATATGCGGAAAGCCAGACAGCTACAACCTTTGAAGATACCGGCATGGAAATGGGAGGGTGTGAGTATGGACTTCATCGTCGGATTACCGCTCACATCCAGGAAGCATGACTCGATATGGGTGATCGTCGACTGGTTGACAAAGTCAGCTCATTTCATACCGGTGAACACTCATTATCGAGCAAGGCAATATGCGGAGTTATTCATCTCCCGAATTATATGCTCACATGGTGTCCCGAAGACCATCATTTCAGATCTAGGTGCGCTGTTTGTAGCTCATTTTTGGGAGCAGCTGCATGCCTTGTTGGGCACCAAGCTAATTAGAAGCTCCGCATATCACCCTCAAACCGATGGACAAACTGAGAGGGTGAATCAAGTGCTTGAGGACATGTTGAGAGCGTGTGCCATCCACCACAGTAGGAATTGGGACGATCACCTGCCGCTGGCGGAGTTTTCATACAACAACGGTTATCAAGCGAGTATTAAAATGGCACCGTATGAAGCTCTCTACGGCCGGAAGTGTCGCACACCACTGAATTGGTGTGAGTCCGGCGAAAGAGTTCTGTTTGGGATTGATCTTGTCAACGAAGCCGAAGACCGAGTTCGGTTGATACAAGAGAACTTGAAGGCTGCACAATCCCGACAGAAGAGCTACGCTGATCAAAGGCGTAGGCCATTACATTTTGACGTCGGAGAGCACGTATATCTTTGTGTATCTATGATGAAGGGAATTCACCGGTTCGGTGTAAAGGGGAAACTCGCTCCCCGTTTTATTGGTCCTTTTGCTATCACGGAGAAGTGCGGACCCATAGCCTACCGACTAGAATTACCGGCAAGTCTAGCGGGTGTTCATGATGTATTTCATGTTTCACAGCTGCGGAAGTGCCTCAAATTCACCGCTGCTGTTCGCACTGAGGACATCGACGAATTGAAACCGGACCTTACCTACACCGAGCGACCGGTTCGGATTTTATATGAAAAGACCCGGATAACCCAGAATCGAACAAGCAAATTTTTCAAGGTGCTGTGGAGTAATCACACCGCGGAAGAGGCGACGTGGGAAAGTGAAGATTACCTCCGCACCAACTATCCGGAATTTTTAGCTTTGTACAGTTTGTAATTACCTCTCCCGTCTCGTTCCTCTTTTGTAATCTTGGGACGAGATTCGTTTAAAGGGGGAGGAATGTAAAAGTCCCAAAAATGTGTATGAATAAAAACTAAGGTTTGATTTCATATGTGTGGCAAAGACATGAAAAATGGGACTTGCTAAAACTTTTCTTCATGCAGGGTAATTCATGGATGACCATCCCAATTGAGGCTCACCTTTTTATTTAAAAGTGTTGAACCAATAAGGAGTTAAATACTTTTTGCATGTAAGTTTAAAAATCAGATTTGAGATTCAAAGTTCGCACATGTGATAACCAAGAACTTTGAATAAACATGCAGCCATATAGTTGGATTGATAGGGAAAAGTGTTATCACAAACTTTGCATTTGTAGGGTGGGCTCAAAAAGGGAGTTAAAGAGAAGCATTTGCAAATTCTAGCCAAATTCAAATTTGTCACCAAATCAAACTGAATTTGGAGAATTCAAATTCTAGCCACCCTTTAAACTCAGAATTGTTGGAATTAAGAGGGTCAGCATGAGGAGATATTTGGTGGTTAGAGTGTGGGGTGGGACCCACATGGCAGTGAGCTAGAGACCTAACTTAACCATGAAGCAAAGGAATTTTTTTTGCTTCTGTTCTGCTCGGGTGCCACCGAGGGGTTCCACCGCGCCCCCGGGGAACTGAACCCGACACCTCCTGCTGCCTCCCCCCCACGCGCGGCCACCGAAGGCGGTTCCGTCGACGTTATCGTGCCCTCAGCCGAGCGAAGACCCAATTGTCCTCCTCCCCTCGCGAGAACGCCGCACAGCCACTTCCCCCTCGTCCGCTCTCGGTCGATCGGGAAACCGGCAGAAACCATCGCGCCCACTGCCTCTGAGTGGCTAAACACCGAGGCGCAACCGTTGCTCACTCCCCCCGACCCAAAAACCACCAAGTCCTGGCGTTCCCGAGCCCTCAATCAACCATTTCGCGGCTACCTCAAAAGAACCGGCAGTCGGCTTCACGTGGACAGCTCTCCATAGAAGTTTCCAAGCCCGATCAAGCACGGCCACAGGAGCATTCTGCTGTGTTACTGCTCTCACACAAAACATGGAGCAAATCATGGAGCGTAGCCGGCGAATTCGAAGTTTTTGCTCCGGCGGCTTCAACCCGAGCATCCGGTACGGGAATCTAAAATTCTCCACTTCTATTCGTTCTTAGCGCGTCAAACTTTTCACGTAGAAGCTGGACTAGCCGGCGGTTATATCCTCTTTATCATCCGTGGCATGAAACTAACTAGGAACCATGGATTTTGAGCTCTACCGAGCGTGATCACAGCGGAACCAGTTGGCCGCACGGTGACGACCGGTTTGCGGCCGTTCCAGAGCCATTTGAGGGCCATGCCGAGCTCGGTGATCAACCACTGATGCTGTAGCACGTTTTTGTCGCTTGGTTGGAGGACTAGGAACCTTGGTCGACGGCGCCGAAGGGCAGCAAAGACCGCCGCACGTCGCCGGGGTGTTTCTGGTCACCGGCAGCCCTAGATAACCCTGCAGATATGTTTCTCGACATCATAAATGCTCTGGCGGCAAACCTCAGCACGGGCGGTGGCCGGAGATGGCGAGCCGGTGAGCTCCGGTGTCGGGCCGGCGAGGGGCAGCGTGGGCGCGGGAAAAAAACGGGAGGAAGAAGAAGACCGGGCGGGTCCCAGCCGTTAGTGCCTGAAGAGTTTAAAAAGAGGATCTGTTGTGGCTAGGATCTGTTGTGGCTACGCGGTACAATCCTGTGAACTGGTGTGGTTTTGTTTCTATTGGCTTGAATTCAAAACTGTGGGTCCAGCCGAATTTGCTGCAGGAAAATAATTCCAGACTTAGCTCAAACTTGGGAAATTCATATCTCCCTGTAGAAAACTCCAATTTGAGTGATTCCACTTGGGTTGGATTCATCTCTCTTCGTTCTATCAAAATATGAACTCAGATTTGTATGAAAGTTAATATTATATTCTGGAAAATTCTGGGAAGGTTTTCTGAAAAAGAATTATATAGGAAGTTTGCCTTATCCAAAAATCCCCAAATTTTGCCAGAATATTCGTTAGCATAGTATTGACCTAATAGCGAATGTTCAGCTCATTTGAAGATCATTTGAGTTGGAATTTGCTAAATGCAAACTACTGTGTTCAAAAGAGTCCAGAAACATTTTCAAAAAAATGTTTCCTACTTCAAAAATCTGTTCTGAGCAATCCATAGCTCCAAAAATCATAGGAAAATTTAGGCAAGATCTCTGAGACATGCTTGAAATTGTAGTTCACTTAATTGGGCATGAAAATGCACATTACTACAGAATTAATTCTTTTGAGTACAAATGCTTAAAGAATTGTTCTGGGAGAACTACTCAAGTAAATGGGCTGAATTTTGGACCAGGTTACTCTCATGTGATCAGGAACTCATATGTAAATTATCAGCCCAAGATGAGTCCTTGAACTCCCTGTTCCTATTCTCCATACTTATGTATATGGGGATATACATGAGAGACATTATGAGGATTTTGGAGAACACAATTTAACTCCACATTAGCTGCAATTTGGCAATGCTAAATCCTTAGATAGTATAGAACCTTCTGTAATAGTTTTGAGGCCATTGGAGTTCTTGTTCTTCAGTTGCACTCAAATCTTTTCAGCTTATCTATTATGTTCATTAGAGAAAAGGGTTAGTGTATAGCTAAGGCCTTAAGGTCAATTTAGTTTAGATCTGTTTCTTTGCACAACAGAGGCAAACCAAGCCATTCTTGGCTTTTCCACACAACCTCTGTTCCTGAGAACTTCATTCTATAACTTCTTTCCATTACATTCTATAAAACATGTGCATATGCATTTCAATAGGAACCACAACGAAGGGGACTCAAAGGAGTGATTCATCGAAGTGGATCAAGCTCCGGAGAGCCAAGGGTGGATCTGCAAGGACACTAACTGTTTATATACGACTACCCTGCAAAACAGGCAAGCTCCGGTTTGCATTTAACAGCTGTTAAGTTTTTGTTTTGTATTCACTTTCGGTCAGGATATGAATTATACATTAGGTCTAGTGTTTGATACTACTCTTGCATAGCCAAATGACCCATGGAGTATTGGGTAGGTGTCTTTCACCGTGTAGAACTGCCATGCTTAAGTATGGTTCGGTAGAAGTCGAGTGGTGAGAGGCTACTCGCAGTTTCTGGAACAACAGGGGCATGCGGGATTGGTTCATAATTGAATTAGCAAGTTAAAGTTGAGACCGGAAGGTTGTAGGGGCAGCAGGACATAGGGGCCTGGGCGCTGTGGGCCTCTCCGTGTCGATCAAGGACCGATCCGTATGTGGCCCTGTTGAACAAGTTTGAGTTGTGTACCGGACTCATGCTGGCTATATGGGACCTAGGAAACCGATGTACCTCGGGAAGCTGTCGTTGGTACTTTTCGGGTCGCCTCAGACGGACGGCCGGTGTGCAGTATGTGGGGAATATTCTCATGACATCTCATGTTGGTAGGTGCACCATGAGAGTAGCTACTGTACGGGGCGACTTGATCGATTCAGCAGGGGTGAAACGGGGGAAAGGCTGCCACGTACAACGTCAGTGATGGTTGTTGTAGGCAACGTCGAGTATGGGCGTACGTGTCGTGTAGTCCGGGTGTTATTGATTGGAATCACCGTCGCTCGCGGAATGTACCGAGCATACTTGTTCTCACAGTCGTGGCGTAGTAAGAACTTGCATGAGAAAGAAACTAATCATATTGATGTGAGGTATTATACTAGTGTTGTATTGCATCTTGATGAATAGGCTAGTGCAAACTCGATTCTTTTATGCCATGAGCAATTTACATCGGGGGAAAGCATTTCTTGTTTGACTGTGGACTCCCGATGTGGCGTGCCCAGGGTTACTTAAAATGCTGCAATTAATTCCTTAAAGTAAGGATTCACTTTTAGGCGAGTTTAATTATGCTTATGCCATCCTATGTTAGGTTCATAACCTCACATAGAGTTTCATGTTTAGGGTGATGGTTAAGCCTTGCTGAGCGTTATGCTCACGGATGCTATCCAAGTTGTTTTGCAGGTAATTGACTCGATGCTTTTTCGAAGGGGTGCCGATGAGACTCGGGAACCTCCGAGTGCTTACTCAAAGAGCATCCTCGCCGCTGCAGATTGTCTTCGTATTGCTAGTAAGAAACGTCCACGGGCTGGACCGTTTCTTTGTTGCTAGTTTAGATATGAGTCGTGAGAGTGATAGTCTTCCGCTGTAGTCTACTCTGATATAACTATGTGTAAAACAATCTTGTACGCTTCCGCAAACTCTTTATGTAATATGATGTGTTTTCGTCGACCCGTGTGCTGTTGGGTGCCGCATAACACGGCACCACCCAACGAGGTCCTGTCTGTTACACATTGTGTGATATCCTGGCTCCCGGCTTAATAGGATTGATAGAGTACTCATACCACCAAGATATACCTTCTTTTCTGGAAGCCCACCTGCAAAGGGCTCCGGGGTTATGCGTGCTTGGCTCGGAGGAATTTGGGGATGTGTGACCGACCGGGAAGTTTCCCGGGTGCGCACGAGTGAGGACAAAGTGCGCAGAAAAGACGAGTGGCGGTATGTGGGGACAGTCTATGATCCTAGAGAGCCATCACAAATGGTATCAGAGCGGACCCTCACAGTTTCACGGGTGCGTACGGGTCAGTGACAAGGATACGGTAGCGTACGGGTCAGGGACGTGGGAACGTATGCATGACGCGTGGGTCCTCTGTGTGGGACACAGTATGGTACGTATGCTGCTAACCGGACGTACGGTATGCGTATGCCAGTACTAAACGTACGGACGTGGCTAAGAGGGGACGTTCCTATCTTAGCGTTGAGCGACGAGGACGTCGGTCTTCTAAGGGGGGTGGATTGTGTGATATCCTGGCTCCCGGCTTAATAGGATTGATAGAGTACTCATACCACCAAGGTATACCTTCTTTTCTGGAAGCCCACCTGCAAAGGGCTCCGGGGTTAAGCGTGCTTGGCCCGGAGGAATTTGGGGATGGGTGACCAACCGGGAAGTTTTCCCGGGTGCACACGAGTGAGGATAAAGTGCGCAGAAAAGACGAGTGACGGTATGTGGGGACAGTCTATGATCCTAGAGAGCCATCACAAATCCCACAATGAAATCCATGCTCACATCTTCCCATTTGCATGCCGGGATCTTCAGGGGTTGCAACAGCCCTGATTTTCTCATAAGATCAGCCTTCACTCGTCTACACGTATCGCACTCGGATACGTACTGCGCTACCTCCCGCTTCATCCGTGTCCACCAAAATTTCTTTTTCAAATCTTGGTACATTTTGTTGCTGCCCGGATGAATGGAGTATTTAGACAAGTGAGCTTCATCGAGGATCCTCTTCCTCAGTTCCATATCCCGGGCTACGACTATGCGGTCATTGAACCATAGCGTCCCCTCAGCATCTTTCCGGAAAGACTTGATCTCCCCATTGTTTATCCGTCTCCGGAGATGTTCCATGCCCTTATCAAACTTCTGAGCTGCAATGATGTCCTCCCTAATAGTAGGGATGAAGGCAAAGTTGTACAGTGACCCATAAGGAACCAAGCATAGACTCGGCTCTTCCTCCTCCACCGGGGTAATGGTGAGGTTATGAACATGTGACTTCGGACTCAGTGCGTCGGTAACCACATTCGCCTTGCCGGGGTGGTAATGAATCTCAATTTCATAATCTTTGATCAGTTCTAAGCACCTCCTTTGTCTCATGTTCAGCTCCTTCTGGGTGAAAATGTATTTCAAGCTCTTGTGGTCGGTGTAGAGGTGCACCAAATTTCCCAAGAGATAGTGCCTCCACATTTTCAGCGCCAAAACCACTGCATCAAGCTCAAGATCATGAGTCGGATAGTGCTGCTCATGGTTCTGAAGTTGGCTTGAGCCATATGTGACCACACGTCCTTCCTGCATCAACACGCAGCCGAGCCCAATACCGGACGTGTCACAATACACGTCGAAGGGCTTGGTTGTATCCGGTTGAGCTAAGACTGGGGCTGTTGTGAGATGCTTCACCAATGCTTGGAACACTCCTTCACACGCCGGGTTCCAAACATATTTCGTTCCCTTCTTCAGCAATTCTGTCATCAGTTTAGCGAGCTTGGAGAAGCTTGGAATGAATCTCCGATAGTATCCGCTAACCCGAGGAAGCTTTTGACTTCATGAACTGAAGTGGGAGCTTTCCATTTCAGCACTTGCTCTCTCTTGCTTGGGTCAACCGCAATGCCTTCCACGGAGATGATATGTCCCAAGAATGGCACTTGGCTGATCCAAAACTCGCATTTGCTGAACTTGGCGTAGAGCTTGTGGTCTCGCAATCGTGGAAGAACGATCCTCAAGCGTTCGGCATGTTTGGCTTCTGTCTTGGAGTAAACCAAGATACCATCGATGAACACTACCACGAACTTGTCCAGCTCGGGCATGAACACTGAGTTCATGAGATACATAAAATGGGCTGGAGCGTTTGTGAGACCAAAGGACATGATGAGATATTCATATAATCCATATCTCGTCGAGAAGGCAATCTTCGGGATATCCTCCGCCCGGATCTTTATCTGATGATATCCAGAGCGAAGGTCCATCTTGGAGAACACACTTGCACCCACAAGTTGATCAAACAATATGTCGATGCAGGGCAGTGGGTACTTATTCTTGATCGTGACGGCGTTGAGCGGCCGGTAGTCCACACACAGCCTCAAGGTTTCATCCTTCTTCACGAACAGCACCGAGCATCCCCAAGGCGAGGAACTCGGCCTAATGAAACCCTTGCTTAACAGATCATTGAGCTGTTCTTTCAGTTCAGCCAGCTCATTCGGAGCCATTTTAAATGGTCTCTGTGATATGGGCGTAGTCCCGGGTGCAATCTCAATCTTGAACTCGACATCCCGCTCAGGTGGCATGCCCGGAAGATCATCCGGAAACACGTCGGGGTACTGCCGGTCTACGGGGATGTCCTCTAACTTGAGAGCTTCAGTATTATTGATCGCTGAAACCTCCCGGACTGGATTATCTAATAAGAGGGACTGCGGACGGTGTAGTGGGGATTTGAGGTGAACCGTCCATGTTAAAGTTTCCAGGACAGCGCCATGGTAGCTTAGCCATGACATTCCTAAGATTGCATCAATCTTCTGCCCCTCAAGAATAATCATAGTGGTGGGATATATCTTCCCACCTAAGCACAGTGGTGCTTTCGAAACCATCATAGTTGCTGAAATCTTTCCTCCTGGTGAGCAGATCATATAAGAAAACTTGGTTGGAAAGGCTTCCAGCTGATGATTAACAACATACGATGCACTTATGAAGTTGTGGGTTGCACCAGAATCAAACAATATGATGATGGCTTGGTCGTTCAGAGTAAACGTACCCGCCATCACGTTGTCTCCCTCTTGGGCGTCCTCATTGTCGAGGTGGCGAACGCCCCCAGTCCGCTGACCATCCTTCTTGACCGGAGGTCGGCCTCAAGCACCGCCCTGGAACTGGGCTTGCCCGCTGCTCTGCTGCCCCTGGGGACAGTCCTTCATGAAGTGGCCCGCCTGGCCACACGTGAAGCAAGTGAAACGGGGTGGTCCCCCGCTGATCTGTGGACGGAAACCCGGGGCGCGTTGTGGTGGTGGAAACGCCCGGGGTGCCGTCTGCTGCTGCTGCTGCTGCTGTCTCAGTGGTGGCATCGGAGGTCGGAAAGGGGGTGCTTGGAAAGAACGTCGCCCGAATTGTTGAGGTCGCGCCGGTGGACGCCACTGCTGCCCGGATGGTGTCCGATACACCATGCGGTACTTCTGGGGAGCGCCATCCCCACTGCTGGCTGGAGCGCTGTGCTTCCGCTGCTCAGCTGCCAACTCCCGCTGAGCGTCCTCTTGCATAATCGCGGCATTGACGAGGTCGTTGAAGGTGCCGCGATTCCACTGAACGCGATGTGTGTTCATTTCGGGGTGCAACCCCCGATAGAAGTGCTCCCGCTTTTTCTCCTCGGTGGAGATGTAGTCTGACGCATATTGCGCCATGTGGTTGAAGGCACGGGAGTAATCATGGGCACTCCTCCCACCCTGCTTCAGTTCCAAGAATTCTTGGAACTTCCTCTTCATTATCCCGGGAGGGATATGATAGGCGCGGAACGCCTCCTGGAACTCTCCCCATACCATGGCATGGCCAGCTGGACGTTAGGCGACATAGTTCACCAACCACGCACCAGCGGCACCGTGAAGCTGCTGCACTGTGAACAGTCTTCTGCCGCTCCGTACATTGGAGCAGCCCGAACTTGGACTCGATGGTCCGCAGCCAGTTGTCAGCCTCCAGTGGTTCTTCAGCTTCTGTGAACACTGGAGTGTGCGTACTCATGAAGTCCGAGTACGACACCTCACGGGGCTCACGGGGCCCCCTCTCTTGACGCCCCCCCCCCCCGCCTGGGACGTATTCTGCACGATCGTGCGGAGCAGGTCGGTCTGCTCCTCACGACCCCCCACCAGTGCCGCTATCACATCCGCTAGAGTAAGCGGAGGCGGCGGTGGTGGCTGCTGCTGCGGGGTGCTGTCGTAGGCCGGTGGCTGGGAGTCATGGCCCCCCTGTTGGCTAGAGCCACCGACCTTGTGCGTGGTCCTAGTGCGAACCATCTGCAACCATACGACAATAAACATCAGTCCCGCAACATATTTCAATGCAGTCAAATGAAATAGGCGTAAAAACATAATGACAATAAAACATGTGATACACCTCGTATGTAGATAATGTAATAACTTTGCACAAGCTACACCATTACCAGACCAAACACAATCTATTTTAATCAAACTTGATGAACCTCCTCTTTGGAAGCTCATCACAACTAGGTTTGGTCACTACGAGACGTTACTATCGCGTTGTCATCACGTATACCACCCTTTTACCTTCAATACGACACAAACATGGTCTCTAGTAAAAGAAACGTGAGAGAGACCTATACTCAAATATTTCACTAGTTGAAGATAACCTCTCATGAGTATGTTCTACCCCATTGGAAGTATTCAAACCCCCTCTAGGGTACCACAATATCTCACATGAGTTCAACTGTCATTCCTCTGTCAGAATGACCAATTTCTACATATCCGAGATTTTGATCTGGTTCTGGGCATTTTCATGACTCAAGCTGAATACCAAAGTTACAGTTAACTTCAGTATGTTTCCAACGAGTACTTATTTGCCCTCAGATCAGCTCTGCTTCAAAAGTTATGGTGATTCAAAGTCAACAGAATTTCTGGAAGAATTTCAACAGCCCCTCCCTTGGGATGTTGCTGTTTTCAACTCTGGTTTCCACTAAGTTCTGTGCTGAAATTACAGAAACTTCGAATTACAAAGATGTCACACATCTCCTTCCCTTTCTAAAGATGGATGATATGAAAATTTTTGTTTTTTTTCTACTGGGAGTTATGCTTGAAAAACAGAACAGTCCAGAGAATGTTTCAAATCTGTCCTGGTTCTCGACAGTTTACATTCCTCTGGGATTTAAGCCATCTTCAGGTATGATTCAGCACTGGAAATCTACAAAAAAAGTTGTAGAGTAATTAAATAGCTTTCCATAACTATATACCACACTTCCATTGACTAAATGATCTGTGATTTATGCCCTGTTAAAGTTCAGCAGACTTGCTGCCCAAAACAGAGCACTCTGTTTTTCAATCATTTGGAAGCACACTCATCACTATCCAATTTTTCTACCCAACCAGGGCTCTAGATGTTGAACCAAGTTACTTTTAATTCCTTGTTATCATTATTTTTCATGCAGATGCCTATAATATCTCGGTACTACGTTCCTCACAAAAGAAAATCCTAACCGGATTATACCGGCATACACGTCTCAAGTGTGGCACTAAACGGTCTCTCACACACGTTTTCTACACGGATACGTACGTGGTTAGCACCTGCAGAAGACCAAACAATAGTGATGCACTCAAAGGTTGTGTTCCCATTTCAGGCAGGACCATATTTGAAATTTAAATACAAACACCCGTATCATTGTCATACGGCCGTCCTTGAGTTAAGTCACGTCTCAAGGTACGTGATCGTGTTTCAACACCACACGACGGGGAACCCGAGTATGTCATGAACGGGTCGTCACGGTTGGGAATGTTATCAACCCAACAGATACCACCTACTGCCCTGCAGGGCACGCCGATTGCAAGCGCTGCGTATGTCCTCCTGGGCTATTTCTAGACGAACACACTCTCGCGTTACTGACCACGCGATGGGGTCTCCACTTACTTGCCTAATGCATGCTAGGGATCAGCGTTTCATATGAACTCAGGAACATGAAGAGTCCAAGAGATGCATATTGACATCTCACACCAAGCTGTGAGACCTATCCCTGAACCACGTTTCTCGTCAGGGGAGCTAACCGAAATTGAACCGCTTTCGGTAGCGTTCCTTACCATTCTTGCCAGAGCGTAGGTGCGTCGTTACATAATTAAAATTCAGAATTATAACACATAGGTTAGTCTTTGCCACTTTAAGTAACTATGCTAATATAGTACTTACTTGGGAAACTACCGAATCCTCACCGTAAACCTAAGTTTTCCTGTAATATAGTCCTTAAGTACTGTGCTATCCCCAATGCCGCTCTGATACCAGGCTGTGGCGGACCGGAATCCGCTCATCCAGGATCCCAGAGGGTGGTGCCGCACGATGCGACACCCGACAGCACACATCATAAGGACACATTATATTACATGGGAAACAAACTGAATGTACAAAGTAGTACACTACTCAGTTACAAACTAGAGTCTTTATATTACACAGCTGAAGTTTCTTTTGTACAACTCACGCCCGCCTATCTAGCAAAAGTCGGTTGCCAGCCCTAGGGCAACCCACACTAGCTGCACTCCTGAGCCCAGCGCGGTGTGTACGGCTCCCACTCAGATGTGGTCCCTGACGGAGGGTAACCCTCGCCAGTGGACTCGTAACCTGAGTCCGTGGGTGGCTCCTCACCTGAAAAACACTTAAGCAGCAACCGTTAGCACGATGGCTCAACAAGACTTAACCGACTCACCTAGGCATGAAACTCTACATGAGGTGTACAATGAACATAGGATTGTAACATTGCAGCAAATGGACACGCCTATAAGTTCATCCTTAATTCATCTTTTAGCAACGAGTTAACAGTTCAGGAAGCTGAAATTTAGTAAGCAATATTTGGTGGCACACATGTAGCAATACAATTATATCATAACAGCAATACTGAATCATCACATTTTATACATTAGCCTACGTCACGACTCAGTGACCAAGTGGTACTCTTCACATCGGGGGACGGAGAATCGACTCGATATACACCTGCAGGGACACCAAAAGAGCACGTCACGTACGCCCACCCGTGGAGCTGCACAGCACGCTCACTCTATGCCGTACGGGACAACCTTTCGCCCAACAGCCCAAACGTCGAACCAGTCGCACCGAAACGAGCAGGAGGTTCCCTACACGGAGCATATCTCTATGCCCGTTAGCAGATTTCCACCTTGCTGCCCTCAGCCTACACCTATAAATCGGTGCGTTATGCCTCGACGCTCGCAGGATTAGGTTACATTGGTTTATCGGGGCCCATATATCCGATATGCCTTCGGTACATTCAAACTTGATCAGCGTGGGCCGCACACGGATCGGTCCTCAATCGACACGGACAGGGCTGCGCACACAAGACTCCCTCTTGCTGCGCCCTAGCCCCTGCCAAGTCTCATTTTCATTACTAAGGTGATCTCACATCACTTGAACCAATCCTGTGTGTCCCAAGCCTAACTCGCGAGTAGATTCCAACTACTCGACTTGTACCGAAGTCCTATGAATCATTAAGCATAGCCTGTCTATTCGAGGCACTAGACACTACCCTCACTCTGGAGGAAAAATTCTGGTTATGCAGTTGGGTATTCATCCATCCTACACCTAATGCACATACACACTTCACACTACGTATGTAAACAAAGTAAAACTTTATAAAAGTATTAATACAAACCGGGCCTTGCCTTGTTGCTGCTGGTCCATGGTTAGGTCTTCGTCCGGAAGGAGGAAGTCGAGCACTTCCGGAGTCTCCTTGCCTTCAGCGACTACACGTTAATGAATATGCACATAAGTTTAAATATAAAGATTTTTGCTACAAGTTCTAATAATAAGTTTTCAAAAACTGGAACTCTGTTTAAGAATTTAAAATGAAACTGGGGCTAGTGGTTTGGTTTGGAACTAAGCACATGATTAGGTGCTAAGTGGTCTTCCCCCTCTTCTATATTGACCACCTCAAGTGGTTAAACAGAAC
This sequence comes from Neostapfia colusana, assembly GCA_030760725.1. Taxonomy (NCBI): domain Eukaryota; kingdom Viridiplantae; phylum Streptophyta; class Magnoliopsida; order Poales; family Poaceae; genus Neostapfia; species Neostapfia colusana. The sequence goes on along the minus strand of JASWHV010000006.1, from coordinate 57,052,422 downwards.
AGGGGTGATCCAGAACTCCAATGGAGCTGAGAATTTTCATGTGAGTTTACTGTCACAAGAAAACCCTCTGGACCAAAATTAGCACTTTTTGTTGAGTGGTTTGTTCAGAATAATTTTCTTAGCAAATTAGCAAAGAAGAATTAATTCTGAGATAACACCCCTGTTCATGCCAAAATTAGTGAACTAGAATTTCAATTATAGCTCATAGAGTTTGCATGAATTTTTCTAGTATATTTGGATCTAAGATTTGTCCAGAACTGAATTTCCATGTTTTGGAATTTCTCTGAAAATGTTTCTGTATTCAATTGAACACAGCACATTCAAATCTGAATTGCCCTGATCAAATCAACTCCAAATGGTCTGAAACTTTTACAGGTGTTCCCTAACATCCTATAGAATATTCTGGCAAAATTTTATGATTTTTGGATGAACCAAACTCCCTCTAAAATTCTTTTGTTGAAAAGCTTTAAAGAATTTTCCAGAATTAAATAATGGGTTTCATACAAATTGGGTTGCATATTTGGATATAGCTATTCAATATGAGTTCAACTCATTTTGAATCACTGAATTTGGATCTCCCTAGCAAAAGTTATGAGGTTCTAAAGTTTGAACTAAATCTGAAAATCCTAAAAATGTTCAAATGCTGCCTGTGGGACCAGGGGACCACGTGTCACTTGCCGGGACGACCCACACGGGGCTACTGGACATTTCCCATGCAGCCACACTGGATCCCGGACCACAGAAAATCCTGCACGTTTAATCCCAGCCGCTGACGAGTGGGGCCGACCCCCTTCGTCTTCCTCCGGCTCCCGCACGACCCCCGCCGCCGAGCTCACCGGAGCCCTCGCCGGAAAGGGGTTCTGGTCCTCGGAACTTGCTAGTTTTCACCACCCCTGCATATTTCCGTGTGAGGAACACGTTGCCGGTCTTACCTCGGATCGAGGATGGCCGAAAACCTAGGCGCGACGTCGCTAGGGCACTGTAATGCTCTAACCTTGCTCCGGTTAGCTGCTACAGCATCGCCATGACCTAGGGAGCAACGTCCAAGGCTCTGATCTCACGAGAAACGTCAGCAACTAGGGGCTCACCGTGCAACCTAGGGCGATTTCGGGGAAAACTGGAAAAACTCGAAGAACTGAGGGTTTCCTCAACGGTTCTCCCTAGTTCTTGATCCCACGTGCTCGCACAAACGTCTACAGCTTGGTTTCCAGGTCTGGTGAGGAGTGGTTCGGTGTGTGAGGCGAATTTGCCGAGTTTCTCCCCTCAGTTATTATTGCATGTCGACGGCAGAAACGGAATTCCGGCGAGCACCGTCTGAGACAGGCAGCCGGGGTTGAGGTGGAGCAAGACGTGTTACAGGCGCACCTTTTTGCTTTTACAGCACGACGGGAGATGCTCTGTGGTGTCCGGGCGGTGAGTTTTTGTCGCGGCAGCTCCCCTCAGTTCCGTGGAGGAAGATCAGCTCGACGCGACGTTCCGACAGAGCTAGCGCCCGGTTCTTGCTTCTGCCACGCTGAGGGAGGTCCAGCGGTGCTGTGGGGCAGCTTAGCTCGTCGTGCGACGGGGTGGAGCAGACGGGCGGTGGTGAACCGACGGCTCTCCTCTGTGCGGCCGCGTTTATCGCCGAGGGCACGCAGCGATCGATTAGAAGCGGCTGTGAGGCGGTGTGGGACGCTATGCTCTCGGTGGAGGTGATAAAAGCAAAGAAAGATCGATCCCCAAGCAGCTCGGGAGGTGCTTCCAGGTCCTCGGTCGGCAGCGCGGTGGCAGCTCGCGGGAGAAGAGCAATGCGCTCGGGTGTGAACCAAGGAACAGGCTGACTTAGGCAGTAAGTTTTTATCCCTCCCATCTCAATGACAATTGGGGCCCTTGCTGGTGTCCATGACGTTTTCCATGTTTCGCAACTGCGAAAATGTTTAAAGCATACAGCTGCTGTTCCTACCGAAGACATCGGCGAGCTGAAACCGGATTTGACATATGATGAGTATCCGGTGGCAATTCTTGATGAGAAAGCCCGAACCACGCATAGCAGAATGTTGTGGTTCTACAAGATACTCTGGAGCAACCACACCACCGAAGAAGCGACGTGGGAGAGCGAGGAATTCCTTCGCTCAAGTTACCCGGAGTTCATGGCTTCTCAGCATGGGTAAGTCCCTACTACATCGCTATCTCTTCATTTATAATCCCGGGACGAGATTCTTTTAAGGGGGGGGGGTGTAAAAGCCCAAGAAAAGGGACTTGCAAAAACTTTTTCATCACCTCACAACACCACAGTTTTGTTGTGGATATGTTGTGAATATATTGTGAAGAGCAAGAACCTCCATCAAAAGGGTGATGGTTCAAACTCTCCACACATGTGATAACACATGAGAGGTGATTCTAGAACCAACTTAGAGTCATTCACATAGTTGGACCCTAGTTGGATGTAGACCACTGAGTTGAGGTACTCAAGTACAATGGGAGGGTTTGAAAATCAGAATTTGAACTAATGTCCAACTAAAAATCCAAATGAGGGGAGGACATAATGGTTATTCAAAACTGTTGTATTCAAACTCATGCTTGCAGCAGCTAACACGAGAATCAAAGTTCATATTTGGGTTCCTTAGGTCTAAATTAGTGGGTAGGCAAAGTTTCAGAAATTTTTGAAAAGGTTTGCTACCCATTTTTCCAAAAAGGATCCAAATGTGCAAAGAATTCAAATATACATTTGGATTTGGGGGAAATTTGCCCAACCATACAATTGTAGCCCAGTTTGAGACTCCAAACATTTGAATTCATCACTTGCCAAGTTTTTGGAGATCTTTTGAGGGATAGGGGACTGACTGGTGGGACCCACATGTCATTGGGGAGGTTAAAATTGCACAAAGATCAATAGCCTTAGGGGCTAAGTTTTGCACTCGGAACAAAGCCGAGGTTCCACTGAGACTCACTGAGGAGCACCGGGCGACAGCTCCTGCTCTCCCCTCGCGTGCTGGCGAGCTCCTCGTGGGGGCGCAGTAACTCCCAGCCGTGCCCCAGCTTGCCACAGCAACGAGCCGATCCCCAGCCACCGTCCTCTCCCACGACAGAACGCCGAGGAGTCGCCGCTGTGATCAAGTCGCTCGGGAGCGATTTCCTCTCGCGTACAAACGTCGGCAACTCAGCATACCAGCACCCTCATACCTCCCACGACCTCCGCGCACCAGTTCCAGTCGAGCAGAGCCCCCACAGCCCGAGCAAACGGCGTTCTTCGCGGCGGCCGGGAAGAACCGAGCAAAGGTGCTCCCGTGGGCAGCTCGGCAGAGGGCTTGTCACGACCAAGAAGGAGCGGTTTTGGGCGCGCCCAGGCTCCACGCTGCTCAACCCCAAAGTCTAGAACTAGTGACCGATCATCGCCGGTGAATTTCACAAAACACTTCCGGCCGGTGCAGAACCACCTTCTGGTAAGAAAACCACAAATTCCCGACGTATACTTGCTTAGAGCACGTCATACCGCACTCACAGGAGCTAGACTTGACGGCGCACAAGTTTGCTTCGCAACCCTAGCTTAATTTTGGCTGTAGCCGGCGTATTTCCCGGTTTTCCAACCGTGGTTATGGCGGGAAGGGTCGGGCTCACGGTGATGGCTAGGTTAGAGCTCTCCCCCAGCCATTGCATGGCATTGTCGACCTTCCCTGAGATTCCCCAGTGCTGTAGAGCCCTTCCACCGAGGTGTTGGCGGGCTAAGTTGGCCAGGTGACATAGCTGAAGTGATCCATAGCCGCTGCATCGTCGCCGGCTATGTTAGGGCCACCGCCGGCCGGCGCAGTTGGTGCCATCGTGTTCAGCGCACGAAATTAAGCCCAGGCGGCGAGTTTACTGCCGAGAGGCGGTCGGGAAGCCAAGTCCGGCGAGCTTCAGAGGGGTGCCGGCGAGAGGGCGGCGCGGGAAAAGGGGCTGGTGCGAGGAAGAAGACGAGCCGGCCGGGCCCGCTTGTCAGTCGCTCGATGCACAGCGTGGGGATTTTCTGTTGCACCGGATCAGCTGTGACCATGCGGAGAACAGTCCTGTGGCTCCGTGTGGCGTAGCCGAGGTGGTGACACGTGGGGGGGCCGGGCCCGCTGTCAGGGATTTGAACTTTTCCCGGTTAATTCAAATTCCAGAATTTCCCCAAACTTTAGAACCTCATAACTTTGCTCGGAAGCTCCAAATTTAGTGATTCAAATTGGGTTGGATTCATCTGGCATAGCTCTATCGAAATATGCAACCCAATTTGTATAAAACCCATTATTTAATTCTGGAAAATTCTTTAAAGCTTATCAGCAAAAGAATTTTAGAGGGAGTTTGGTTCATCCAAAAATCCTCCAATTTTGCCAGAATATCCTTTAGGATGTTAGTGAACGCCTGTAAAGGTTTCAGACCATTTGGAGTTGATTTAACCAGGGTAATTCAGATTTGAAGTTGCTGTGTTCATTTGAATACAGAAGCATTTTCAGAGAATGTCCAAAATTTGGAAATTCAGTTCTTGGCAAATCTTAGCTCCAAAAATGCTAAGAAAATTCATGCAAACTCTATGAGCTATAATTGAAATTGTAGTTCACTAAGTTGGGCATGAACAGGGTTGTTACCTCATAATTAATTCTTCTTTGCTTATTTGCTAAAAGAATTATTCTGAACAAAACACTCAATGAAAAGTGCTAAATTTTGATCCATAGAGTTGTCTTGTGACAAGGAACTCACACACAAATTCTCAGCTCCATTGGAGCTCTGGATCACCCCTGCTCTGTTTATCCACTTGAGGTGATCAATGGGGAAGAGGGGGAAAACCACTTAGCACTTAATCATGTGCTTAGATCCAAACCCAAACCACTAAACCCCAGATCCATTTTAAATTCTTGAACAGAGTTTCAGTTGTTAGAAACTGGTTATTAGAACTAATATCAGAAGCATTACCATAAACTCATGTGCATATTCATTAACATGTAGTATTTTATTAACGTGTAGTCGCTGAAGGCGAGGAGGCTCCGGAAGTACTTGACTTCCTCCTTCCGGAAGAAGAGATAACTACTGACCAGCAGCAACAAGGCAAGCCCCGGTTTGCATTTAACTATTTTTCAAGTTTTGCTTTATGAACACTTAGTATGAAGTATGGATGTGCATTAGGTGTAGGATGAATGGAACCCCATTTGCATAACCAGAATTTTTCCATAAGAGTGAGGGTAGTGTCTAAGACCTCGAGTAGACAAGCTATGTTTAGTGATTCATAGGACTTCGGTACAAGTCGAGTAGTTGGAATCTACTCGCGAGTTAGGCTTGTGACACACGGGATTGGTTCGAGTGATGTGAGATCACCTTAGTAATGAAAATGAGACTTGGCAGGGGTTAGGGCGCAACAAGAGGGAGTCTTGTGTGCGCAGCCCTGTCTGTGTCGATTGAGGACCGATCCGTGTGCGGCCCACGCTGATTAAGTTTGAACGTACCGAAGGCATATCGGATATATGGGCCCCGATAAACCGATGTAGCCTAAACCTCCGGGCGTCGAGGCATAGCACACCGATTTATAGGTGTAGGATGAGGGCAGCAAGGTGGAAATCTGCCAACGGGCATAGAGAGATGCTCCGTGTGGGGAACCGCCTGCTCGTTTCGGTGCGACCGGTTCGACGTTTGGGCTGTTGGGTGAAAGGTTGTCCCGTACGACATCGAGTGAGCGTGCTGTGCAGCTCCACGGGTGGGCGTACGTGACGTGCTCTTTGGGTTTCCCTGCTGGTGTATATCGAGTCGATTCACCGTCCCTCGCGGTGAAGAGTACCACTTGGTCACTGACTCGTGACGTAGGCTAATGTATGAAATATGATGATTCAATATTGCTGATTGATATAATTGTATTGCTACATGTGTGCCACCAAATACTGCTTACTAAATTTCAGATTTCTGAACCGTTAACTTGTTGCTACAAGATGAATTAAGGGTGATCTTATAGGCGTGTCCATTTGCTGCAATGTTCCTATCCTATGTGCTTTGTACACCTCATGTAGAGTTTCATGCTTAGGTGAGCCGGTTAAGTCTTGTTGAGCCTTCGTGCTCACGGTTGCTGCTTAAGTGTTTTTCAGGTGAGGAGCCACCCACGAACTCGGAGTACGAGTCCACCAGCGAGGGTTACCCTCCGTCGGGGACCACGGCTGAGTGGGAGCCGTACACGCCGCGCTGAGCTGAGACGTGCAGCTAGTGTGGGTTGCCCTAGGGCTGGGCAACCGACTTTTGCTAGATAGGCGGGCGTGAGTGTAGAAAAGTAGACTTCCGCTGTGTAATAAAGACAATAGTTTGTAACTGAGTATTGTACCGTTTGTACAGTTCAGTTGTTTTCCCATGTAATATATTATGTTCTTATGACGTGTGCTGTCTGGTGTCGCATCGTGCGGCACCACCCTCTGCGATCCTGGATGAGCGGATCCCGGTCCGCCACAAGAATAAAGTCAAGTATGTAACACCCCAAAATCTTCTAAAGAGGGGAATTTAAAAATTTTTGGACGTATTGCATGTGGTGCAGAAATTCAAATTTAAACTGGAATTCAAATCCAAATCAAAACAGAAAAGAAAAGGAAAAAGAAAAAGAAAACCTCAGCCGGCCAGTGGGCCGAAACCCGCCAGCCGGCCCACTATTTCCCCGCGCCAGCCCACAACCGCGCACCCTCTCTCCCTCTCGCTGACATGCGGGGCCCGCGTGTCATCTCCTACCTCCCGCTCGCGCCAAACAACCGGACTCTTCCCCGCGCCCGATCGCAACCAACTCCGGAAACCCGCGTCCCCAGCCCGAATTTCGGTCCCGGGCGTCTCCAGCTTGGTCCCAACAGACCGCCATCCTCCCTGGTCTATATAAACGCCGGCATCGCCCTGTTTTTCCCCCCTGATCGGCTGTTTTTCCTCCCGGTGAGAACCGAAGCTTCTCCCGCCGTTTTCCTTCGATCCTAGCTCGGATTTCCTGATCTAACGTGCTGATCATGTTCCACCGCCTCCGGGGAATCTCGCAGGTGAAGGATATCCGGTGTTTTGCACTCTAGACACAGCTCCGACGAGCACCGCCGCGTTTTCACCTCGGACCTCGCCGCCGACCGCCTTCCAGGGCCTCTGAGCTCAAGAAAAACCCCGAGGTGAGATCCCCGACCTCCCCTCTACTGTTCTATGCCATGAAATCCAAGTTTTAGGAAGTATAGACGAAAATCTGAGGATCTCCGGCGAGATTGCCGCCTCCCGCCGCCGCGCAGCACCGGGCAGCGCGGGCTGGTTCCGGCCAGGGCGATGTGGCCCCTTGTGTGCCGTCTATTTTAAATCGCACGGTAGAATCAAAACCCGCGCGTACCGGTTTGGCGATCTAATCTGTGCCGTCTATTTTAAATCGGATGGTCCACATCAGCCCCGTGTTATAAAGGCCGGGATTCTTACGCGCTACCGCCTGGGGATCTCAGAAAACACGAGCTAGCCCCGGAAACTTCTAATCTAGCCCCTGGAACATCAGAAATTCATGTAAATTCATTTAAAAATCAGTTTTAGCCCCTGGACTTAATAAAAATTAGGAAAACCCCTCTGTTATGTGTAGTTAGACCCCTGGAAATTTATGAAATAATAAATTAGACCCTGGAGTAGTGTGGATTTACCTTTTTGACTCTATATGATATTAAATTCAGAAATTTGAATATGTGATTAGGATTTAAATTTAAAAGGTGAGGCACACACATGTGCAAATTCAAATCTAAACTCTCCTAGCACTTGGAAAACTTTATAATGAGTTAAAAATAAATTTTAGGCTGAATTGAAATCTGTCTAAATGTTGTTCATATTTATTAGTTCTAGAAACACATTTTTAGGCTAGGAAATAATTCTAAAAACCGACAAAATAAATTTAAATTAGTTCACATCAGAGGAGAAGTTCAAAAATATATTATTTAATATTTTAGATCAGAACCTATTCTGTTTAGATGACATGTCCTACTATTTAATATTAAAACTCACTTTTAGGTATAGAAGATAAATCTGAAAAATATAGGAAAAAATATAGGAAATCAGAACCTAAAATGAAGTCTCCAAATCCCAAAACTTCAGTTTAGGATTTGGTAGAAGATCTGAAAACCTATTTGGAGTAGGAAAATACCTTTTTATACAAACTTTGTGGCTAAGAAGTGTAATAATTAAATATAAAGAATTTGTTCAAATTGGAACTTCATATATAGTGTGCAAATAGAAATCTGAATACAGAAGTTAGAAATTATATACATATGTTTATAAGTGCATGAAGGCCAAAAATAAACACATGTAGAGTAACCACAACACTTAGAAATGAGAATGACTTTCATAGGTATGTATGTGTTGTTTGTATGAAGTGAAAGTGTGAACTATGTCTTATGGATTGTTGTTTTCTTTTGCTATGTGTATTGGCATGAGTAGAACCTGCCCCAGAGCAAGTTCTCCCCTTCCAAGACCAAGACTTTCCATCCCAGAGCAGCAGGAAGAAGACAAGTGTCCTTGACCACTTTGATCCCATGCTAGGATGTGTACATAGAATTATTTGCATTGTCAATTGAAATATGAAACCCATGATAGGAAATTTCCCTAGAATTGCATTATCTTGTTTCCTTGTAGCTTGGGTTGGGATTTATTTTATTATGTCATTCATTCATATTACTTATGCTTAGCCATGCTTAGAGTGGGATAAGTGGGATATGAGATCATCAACTTGTTTACCTTACTATTGAATGAGACATTATGAGTTATGTAGAGGTAGGGATCGAGACAAGTTGGATGATTTGGTTGGTGCTGGGTGCACGAGACTCGGGTTTGTGTTTAGTACTTGCCTGTCACACCCGGTTTCTCCGAAGAACAACCGGGTGAATATCACATGTATGCCAGGATCGTTTTCTCATACATGTGATGACAAATAGTGAAGCATCATTTATTACAAGCCAGGTGTCGAATATAAATATGTCTTACAAAGCATACGTCTCGCTGGACGATAATAAGTTCATAACATGTAAATAGAATAGCAGCGGAATATTATTCTTGTGGGCTCCGTCACAGGTGTTGCCCGGGGGACTCCATGAACCTAGAATCCTGCTTCGGTTCCAAAGTCTTGATCATTAAACCCCACATCATTCTCTTGACCTAAGCAGAAATATAAACCAACAAATATGCAAGGTTGAGTACCGATGGTACTCAACAAGTGTGGGAAAGTTATGACATGCATGGCTAGAACATGGAGAGGTTGAACTCATGGTTAAAGCACTATGCAATTAATACCTATCACCTTAGCTTATTAAGCACCTACATTACTACATAGTTGAAATGGTCCCAAACTCCCATCCCATCATCATAATCAAATAACCGTAATATCATTCCCAATGTTAAGCTCCCTGCTTAACATCCACAACCTTCAAGGTCATCATACTCTAATCATGAATAAGTCCAAGCCGCTCTTGACCGTGAGCACGGCTGTCATGACAGTTTTGACTCTGCAGAGTTTGTACCACTGTACCCACATGTAGTGATTTCATTCCCCATTGCCGGGTGGACTAAAAGAACCTCCATTGTGCCAGTGGCTACAAACCACATTCACACTTCCCAGGTGTGTAGCCAGGAGATCACTACGAAGCCTTTACAAAGGGATTCCCGACGAGCGTGGACCCAGGTTTCACCCCTAACAGCATACAAGATGCTCCAACCCCGCTGCAGTGGCCCCCTCTTGAGCCTTGCGGTTCATATGGTAGTCCAGCTGACACCTATTCCCCCCACCATCCAACACACCCATACTACGCCGGGGATACACCTAATTAATTGGCCGAGCTGCCCCATCTCAGCATGTGGTTGGCACGGTAAAGCCAGGTTACATGCTCCATGAACCGGTCCTTAGGATCCAGGCAAGTACTAAACACAAACCCGAGTCTCGTGCACCCAGCACCAACCAAATCATCTAACTTGCCTCGATCCCTACCTCTATATAACTCATAATGTCTCATGCAAGAGAAGGTAAACAAGTTGATGATATCACTTCCCACTTATCCCATTCTAAGCATGGCTAAGCATAAGTAATATGAATGACATAATGAAACAAATCCCAACCCAAGCTACAAGGAAAACAAGGTAATGCAATTCTAAGGAAACTTCCTAGCATGGGTTTCATATTTCAATTGACAATGCAAATAACTCTATCTACACATCCTAGCATAGGATAAAGTGGTCAAGGACACTTGCCTTCTTCCTGCTGCTCTGGGAATGGATAGTCCTGATCTTGGAAGGGATGAACTTGCTCTGGGGCAGGTTCTACTCATGTCAACACACATAGCAAAAGAAAACATATGATAATCATTCACATTTCTATGTGTTGTGTTTACTCTACATGTGTTGATTATTGGTCTACATGCACTTTTAAACATATGTATATGATTTCTAACTTTTACATTCAGATTTATGTTTGCACACTATATATGAATTTCCAATTTGAACAAATTCCTCACATTCAATTGATACACATCTTAGCTACCAAGTATGCATGGAAAGTATTTTCCTACTCCAAATGGGTTTTCAGATCCTCTACCAAATCCTAAACTGAAATCTTTGGATTTGTAGACTTCATTTATCATTTTCTAGTTATGCATACCTATTTTCCTATATTTTAAGAGTTATTTTCTATACCTAATTGTGAACTTTATTGTGAAAATAATAAGACACATCATCTAAACAGAATAGGTTCTGATCTAAAATATTAAATAATATATTTTTGAACTTCTCCTCTGATGTGAACTAATTTACATTTATTTTACCAATTTTCAGAATTATTCTCTAACCTAAAAATGTGTTTCTAGATCTAATAAACATGAACACACCCAAACAGATTTCTTTAGCTTAAAATTTATTTTTAGTTCATTCTAAAGCTTTCCAAATGTTAGTAGAGTTTAAACATGAATTTACAATGTGTTTGCCTCACCCTTTTAAATTTAAATCTTAATTACATATTCAAATTCCTAAATTTAATATTATATAAGGTTAAAAAGGCAAACTCACCCCCTTTACAGGGTCTATTATATTATTTCATAAATTTCTAGGGGTCTAGTTACACATAACAGAGGGGTTTTCCTAATTTTTATTAAGTCCAGGGGTTAAAACTGATTTTTAATTGAATTTACATGAATTTCTGAAGTTCCACGGGCTAGATCAGAAGTTTCCGGGGCTAGCTCGTATTTTCCGAGATCCCCAGGGGGTAGCGCGTAAGAATCCCGGCCTTTATAAAGCGAGGCTGACGTGGACCGTACGATTTAAAATAGACGGCTCAGATTATAACGTCGAACCGGTACGCGGGGATTTCAATTCTACTGTGCGATTTAAAATAGACGGCGCACAAGCGGCCACGTCGCTCGGACCGAGCGCGGGTGGCGCTGCCCGGCGGCGCGCGGCGGCAGGAGGCGGCGATCTCGCCAGAATACTTCGGATCTTCGTCAATTCTTCCTAAAATTGGGATTTCATGGCATAGATCGGTAGAGGGGAGGTCGGGGATCTCACCTCGGGGTTTTTCTTGAGCTTCCTTTCTACAACAAATGCTCTGTCCACCATCTTTTGGGAGCTTTCATACTCGTTGGAGGACATGGTACACTGCATTTCTGTTGTGAGTCCTTCCACGAAGCAATCCTGTTTCTGCTCATCAGTCTCTATGTCCCGTGGGGCATAACGGGATAGTTGAGTGAAGTTAGTGAGGTATTCCCTCACAGTCATGTTTCCTTGCTGCAATCCCAAGAACTCCTTCCTCTTGTTTTTGAGTTCACCCCTTGGTATGTAATGGTTGCGGAAGCTACTCTTGAACTCTTCCCAATTGATGTTCTCAGGGTCATGATGGGCGGCCACGTAAGCGGTCCACCAATCAGCAGCAGGTCCATGCAATTGGTGAGAGGCAAACAGCACCTCTCATACCCTTGGCATTGTATAATCCTCATCTTGCTCTCAATGGTCTTTAGCCAATCATCTGCCTCTAGAGGTTCAGCATCACTTGCAAACTTTGGAGGTTGAGTCCCTAGGAACTCACTCAACCTTGGTTGGCGTGGTGCAGCTTGTGGAGGTGGAGCTTGGTGCAAGTTGGCCACCACTTGAGTCAGGTTCTGGATGAGTTGATTTTGATTCTCAAGCATTTGGTGGATGGGATCAACTCCTTCACGGTGACCACCCCTGTCTTGTCCTCCAGAAAGATGAGGGCTGCCGGCCTCATCGTTGTTGTTGGCGGGGTTGGCACCACGACCCTTTCCTCTTCCGGCCATCTATCATGATCAACCAAGTGTCAATTTAAAGCATTACGTATTATCTTACCAATTTTACTTGTTTACACTTTGTAATGTTGAGGCCTTGTTGTATTTATATTTTTCTGAGGGTTCATGTCTCACGCAAAAATAAATGCACTATTAATTTCACAGGGGTTCACACATTAAAGCAAAACAACCTGAAGACGAGGTTGTGGACAATTGCTCATGGCTTCCACAACTCACGTCACACACCACACATTAACACACTATTAACTAAGGTATTGACTCGCCTACTCGATAACCTGCTGAACTATGGGGAAGGACTCTCTACACGACTCGTATCACTGAGCTGGCTCCTCGGGATCTTCCTCATTATTGCGGCTGCCTTCTGACTCCGCTTTGGGTGGGGAGGCTGCTGGTGGAGAAGTGCGACGACGCCTGATCGCCCGGCGATCTGGGGAGTCAGGAGTCCATGTGTCATTCACGGTGACACACAGTTCATTCCCATCTCCTCTTTCTCTCGCCCTCAAGCTGGCTCGAAGCAACGCCTCGGTTTCCTTCAGGGTGTCACGAACATCCTAAAGCTCCTGCTGACACTCCTGCAGTTGAGTGCTGAGCATAGCAGCATCCTCCAAGCACAAGTCTATGTGCTCAGGGGAAGTCCCCTGCTGCACTGGCGGGTACTTGTACTCCGTTGTACCACTCTCGCGCTGGACGACATACATGTACTCAGTCCTCTCCAGGTGACGACGATAGATGTGACTCTGACAGGTGATTGCCTCCCAGGTGACATCCTTCTCCGCATCGACCTGTGTCGCTCGACAAGCTGGAGAGCGGTGGATCTTGAGCAGCTGATTTTCGTGGATAATCCTTATCTCTGAACTCCATTATTCCTGCTTCTCACGGATGGTCCTGGTGGAGCTATAGTGTATGATTAGCTTGCCCGTGTTGCCGGTGGCTTGGAGCATGCGTCGAAGACGGCGCAACAAGCCTCCTACTGCCAATCCGTAGGAGAGATACGTCACCAGACGACTCTCCTCTCTCAGGGCAAGGGCAACTACGGGAACTCTCCCTCCGGTGGACTTGCGGGCGGTGCGGATCATGCGAGCCATCTAAAACATAAAGCATTTAAACTTAAGTTAGATAAAATTTTAAACAAAAATCCTATTTTGAATAAAAGTTGGGGTAAGATGAAGAAAGTGACCCCATTAAATAACACTTTTCAACCCACACCTTGTAAAATAGTTTTTAAGAAAATAGGGTCCATAAATACGTCTATTTCTACCTAGGTCCACGTTCCTACGGGCAACGTTGGCTCTGATACCACTTTCTATCACTCCCGGTTTCTCCGAAGAACAACCGGGTGAATATCACATGTATGCTAGGATCATACATGTGATGACAAATAGTGAAGCATCATTTATTATAAGCCAGGCGTCGAATATAAATATGTCTTACAAAGCATACGTCTCGCAGGACGATAATAAGTTCATAACATGTAAATAGAATAGCAGCGGAATATTGTTCTTGTGGGCTCCGACACAGGCGTTGCCCGAGGGACTCCATGAACCTAGAATCCTTCTTCGGTTCCAAAGTCTTGATCATTAAACCCCACATCGTTCTCTTGACATGAGCAGCAATATAAACCAACAAATATGCAAGGTTGAGTACCGATGGTACTCAGCAAGTGTGGGAAAGTTATGACATGCATGGCTAGAACAAGGAGAGGTTGAACTCATGGTTAAAGCACTATGCAATTAATACCTATCACCTTAGCTTATTAAGCACCTACATTACTACATAGTTGAAATGGTCCCAAACTCCCATCCCATCATCATAATCAAATAACCGTAATATCATTCCCAATGTTAAGCTCCCCGCTTAACATCCACAACCTTCAAGGTCATCATACTCTAATCATGAATAAGTCCAAGCCGCTCTTGACCGTGAGCACGGCTGTCATGACAGTTTTGACTCTGCAGAGTTTGTACCACTGTACCCACATGTAGTGATTTCATCCCCTGTTGCCGGGTGGACTAAAAGAACCTCCATTATGCCAGTGGCTACAAACCACATTCACACTTCCCAGGTGCGTAGCCAGGAGATCACTACGAAGCCTTTACAAAGGGATTCCCGATGAGCGTGGGCCCACTGAGGTTTCACCCCTAACAGCATACAAGAGGCTCCAACCCCGCTGCAGTGGCCCCCTCTTGAGCCTTGCGGTTCATATGGTAGTCCAGCTGACACCTATTCCCCGCACCATCCAACACACCCATACTACGCCGGGGATACACCTAATTAATTGGCCAAGCTGCCCCATCTCAGCATGTGGTGGCACGGTAAAGCCAGGTTACATGCTCCATGAACCGGTCCTTAGGATCTAGGCAAGTACTAAACACAAACCCGAGTCTCGTGCACCCAGCACCAACCAAATCATCCAACTTGCCTCGATCCCTACCTCTACATAACTCATAATGTCTCATGCAAGAGAAGGTAAACAAGTTGATGATATCACTTCCCACTTATCCCATTCTAAGCATGGCTAAGCATAAGTAATATGAATGACATAATGAAACAAATCCCAACCCAAGCTACAAGGAAAACAAGGTAATGCAATTCTAGTGAAACTTCCTAGCATGGGTTTCATATTTCAATTGACAATGCAAATAATTCTATCTACACATCCTAGCATAGGATCGAAGTGGTCAAGGACACTTGCCTTCTTCCTGCTGCTCTGGTAATGGATAGTCCTGATCTCGGAAGGGAAGAACTTGCTCTGGGGCATGTTCTACTCATGTCAACACACATAGCAAAAGAAAACAACAATCCATAAGACATAGTTCACACTTTCACTCCACACATACATACATATGATAATCATTCACATTTCTATGTGTTGTGTTTACTCTACATGTGTTGATTTTTGGTCTACATTCACTTTTAAACATATGTGAATGATTTCTAACTTTTATATTCAGATTTATGTTTGCACACTATATAAGAATTTCCAATTTGAACAATTTCCTTACATTCAATTGATACACATCTTAGCTACCAAGTATGCATGGAAAGTATTTTCCTACTCCAAATGGGTTTTCAGATCTTCTACCAAATCCTAAACTGAAGTCTTTGGATTTGGAGACTTCATTTATCATTTTCTAGTTATGCATACCTATTTTCCTATATTTTAAGAGTTATTTTCTATACCTAATTGTGAACTTTATTATGAAAATAATAAGACACATCATCTAAACAGAATAGGTTCTGATCTAAAATATTAAATAATATATTTTTGAACTTCTCCTCTGATGTGAACTAATTTACATTTATTTTACCAATTTTCAGAATTATCTTTAACCTAAAAATGTGTTTCTAGATCTAATAAACATGAACACACCCAAACAGATTTCATTTCAGCTTAAAATTTATTTTTAGTTCATTATAAAGCTTTCCAAATGTTAGTAGAGTTTAAACTTGAATTTACAATGTGTTTGCCTCACCCTTTTAAATTTAAATCTTAATTACATATTCAAATTCCTAGATTTAATATTATATATGGTTAAAAAGGCAAACTCACCCTCTTTACAGGGTCTATTTATTATTTGATAAATTTCTAGGGGTCTAGTTACACATAACAGAGGGGTTTTCCTAATTTCTATTAAGTCCAGGGGCTAAAACTGATTTTTAATTGAATTTACATGAATTTCTGAAGTTCCAGGGGCTAGATCAGAAGTTTTCGGGGCTAGCTCGTATTTTCCGAGATCCCAGGGGGTAGCGCGTAAGAATCCCGGCCTTTATAATGCGGGGCTGACGTGGACCGTCCGATTTAAAACAGACGGCTGAGATTATAACGTCGAACCGGTACGCGGGGATTTCAATTCTACCGTGCGATTTAAAATAGACGGCGCACAAGCGGCCACGTCGCTCGGACCGAGCGCGGGCGGCGCTGCCCGGCGGCACGCGGCGGCGGGAGGCGGCGATCTCGCCGGAATACTTTGGATCTTCGTCAATTCTTCCTAAAACTGGGATTTCATGGCATAGATCGGTAGAGGGGAGGTCGGGGATCTCACCTCGGGGTTTTTCTTGAGCTCGGAGGTCCTGGAAGGCGGTCGGCGACGAGGTCCGAGGTGAATTCACAGCGTTGCTCGTCGGCGCTGTGTCTGAATCGCAAACCACCGAGTTTTCTGCACCTGCGTGATTCCCCGGAGGCGGTGGAACACGATCGGCGCGTTAGATCAGAGAACCCGGGCAAAGATCGAGATAAAACGGTGATCGGAGCTGCGGTTCTCATCGGGAGGAAAAACAGCCGATCGCGGGTGAAAAACGGGACGATGCCGGTGTTTATATAGCCGGGGGAGGGCGGCGTTCGGTTGTGATCGAGCTGGAGTCGTCCAGAACCGAAATTTGGCTGGGATACGCGGGTATCCAGGGTGGTTTCGATTCGGGGGAGAGAGGAGTCCTGGTCAGCCGAGCGCGCGCGCGAGGAGGAAGAAGATGGTGGGCCCCACACATCAGTGAGAAGAAAATGGGGCGCGCGGCTGCGGGCTGGCGCGGGGGCTAGATGGGCCGGCTGGTGGGTTTCGGCCCACTGGCCGGGTTTTCTGTTTTTCTTTTTCTTTTTCCATTTCTTTTCTGGTTTGAATTTGAATTTGAATTCCAAATTAAATTTGAATTTCTGCACCACATGCAATCTTAACAGGATTTTGGGGTGTTACATTGCCTGGATCCTAAGGACCGGTTCATGGAGCATGTAACCTGGCTTTACCGTGCCAACCACATGCTGAGATGGGGCAGCTTGGCCAATTAATTAGGTGTATCCCCGGCGTAGTATGGGTGTGTTGGATGGTGCGGGGAATAGGTGTCAGCTGGACTACCATATGAACCGCAAGGCTCAAGAGGGGGACACTGCAGCGGGGTTGGAGCCTCTTGTATGCTGTTAGGGGTGAAATCTCAGTGGGCCCACGCTCGTCGGGAATCCCTTTGTAAAGGCCTCGTAGTGATCTCCTGGCTACACACCTGGGAAGTGTGAATGTGACTCGCGGCCACTGGCATAATGGAGGTTCTTTTAGTCCACCCGGCAACGGGGGATGAAATCACTACATGTGGGTACAGTGGTGCAAACTCTGCAGAGTCAAAACTGTCATGACAGCCGTGCTCATGGTCAAGAGCGGCTTGGACATATTCATGATTAGAGGATGATGGATTGAGAAGTTGTGGATGTTGAGCAGTGAGCTTAACATTTGAGATGAGACTATGTTTACTTGATATTGATGATGGGTTGCGAGATTGGGACCATTTCACCTATGTAGTAATTTAGGTGCTTAATAAGCTAAGGTGATAGGTATTAATTGCGTAGTCCTTTAACCATGAGTTCAACATCTCCTTGCTTTAGCCATGCATGACATAACTTTCCCACACATGCTGAGTACCAACGGTACTCAAACTTGTATATTTGTTGGTTTAAATTGCTGCTCAGGTCAAGGGGATGATGTGGTGTTCAATGACCAAGACTTTGGACCCGAAAAAGGATTCTAGGTTCATGGAGACCCACGGGCAACTCCTGTGATGGAGCCCACAAGAATAATATTCAGCTGCTATTTTATTTACATGTTATGAACTTATTATCATCCATCGAGACGTGTGCTTTGTAAGACATATTTATATTCGACACCTGGCTTGTAATAAATGATGCTTCACTATTTGTCATCACATGTATGAGAAAATGATCCTGGCATACATGTGATATTCATTCGGTTGTTCTTCGGAGAAACCGGGTGTGACAAAGTTCTATTTTGGCAACACCAACAAGAAAAAGAAGGGTTTTACAGGACGCAAACTGATAAACAGTTTCATCACCGCACTCCAAGAACTTGGCTCGAGTGATGTAGACATTAGGAGTGATGAAGTTGAAGATGATCTTGCAAACTTGTGCTTCATGGCGGACAAAACAAAATCAAGTATGGAGGATGAAGAACACAACAGTGACAACGAAGAGTTATGTCCTACTTGCGAAGAAATGTGTGATGCTATTTCTCGTGCCACTATTATTGTTAAGAAAAAGGACAAAAAAGATTAGGGACAATGCTGTTAAAATTGAGTCACTAGAATCTGAAATTAATCGTTTAAAATCCTTGATTCCTAGTGATGATTCTTGTTTCTCATGTGATTTAGTATATGAACAATTGTCCTATCTAAGAAGTGCACACACCTCCACACTTGATAAACTTGAACTTGAAATCGAAAAGAACAAAAAGGTTGCTGCACTTAATGATAAAAACTTGAAAGATGCTTGTTGTTCTACAATTGATTTGCATTGTTCTACATGAGATGATCTTGATAAGAAACTACAAGATGCTATGAAAGAAATTTCTATATTGAACAATGCTTTACGTTCTCATGAAGTTAAATATTGTTCCAATTGCAAATTAAAAGGAAAAACTTCATATGAAAATTGCCTTGATCTATCAAATAAACTTGATATCTTGCATAGGACATTAGATCGGTTTTGTAATGGGAATAAGAACCTAAACTTGCTGCTGAATTCTTCCAAGTCTTGCAATGATAAAACTGGTTTAGGTTTTGATTCACATGCTCATGCTAAGGAACATCCACCTAAAATTGTAAAATCATTAGGAAGTGGTTTGATTCAAACAAAAAGAAGTGGTTTTTAAATCTACAGGAGTGTTGTCACATTCGGGTTCAAATAAGCATACTGCATGCTCATCTAGACATGAATACAAAGTTAAATTTCATTGTACCTATTGTGGTAGAGATGGTCATGTCATAGATTTTTGTTATAGACTAGCTAAACAACATAAAAAGGAAAGAATGCAAGCTAGATCTTATAACTCTCATGCAAAATTTGCTGCACATACTAAACCGAATGTCAGGAACATGCAACCTACTGTTATGAGTCAGAAATATTCAAAGTTTACCTCCGGAGCTTCAGTTTTTGCCTCCGAAGCTTCAGTTTTTGCCTCCGGACCTTCTGTTTTTGCCTCCGGAGCTACTGATTTTCATGCTACAGAAGTAACACCTCGTAGGTCAGTAGTTAAGAACAAAAAATCTCAAACTTTGACTCATAAACCTGTTGTTTTATCTCAGCTTTCGCATGTTATTCCTGCTGGATGTCGTGTGACTCAGTACTGGATTCCTAAATACCTTTTAACTAACCCCAGTATTGAGTCATCGACGTATTGTGCTTCTATGTAGGTTACACGCTTGAGGAAGGAGAACAATTGGATTGTGGATTCAGGTTGCTCACGCCACATAGCCGGTAACAAAGAATGGTTCTCCTCTCTCTCTTTTGTGTCACGTGTAGAGAATGTTACTTTTGCCGATAATTCTTCAACTCCTATAATTGCTAAGTGTTCGGTTAGAGTAAATGATCACTACACTTTGAATGATGTGGCATTTGTCAAAAATTTGAAATACAACTTGCTTTCTGTTTCACAATTGCTAGATGAAAATCTGGAAATTATTTTCAACAAAAACTGCTGCAAAGTTGTAGGTTCAAATAGTGAGCTTATTTTAACATGTCTCGGTTTGGAAGAGTTTTTAAAAGCTGATTTTGATATGTCTTCCTCTAAGCATAGATGTGTAGTTGCAAATGATTCCAAAGATTTATATTTTTGGCATCGTAGACTTGGTCACGTAGGCTTTGATCATCTCAAGCGTGTTAGTGCTCTTGATCGCATACGTGGGCTGCCTAAGCTTAAAGGGACAAAGAAATTGTGTGCTCTTCTTGTAGACATGCTAAGATAGTTGCATGTTCACATGCTCCTCTCACAATGACCATGACAACTGAACCGGGTCAACTTTTACACCTTTACACCGTAGGACCTTCACGTGTTCAATCCTTCGGAGGTAATGGTATGTTCTTGTGATTGTTGATTACTATTCTAAATACTCTTGGGTTTACTTTATGGCATCTAAGAATGAAGTTTTTAGTCACTTTAGAACTTTATTTCTTAGATTATCAATTGATCACCCAGTATCTTTAGGAGCAATTAGAAGTGATAATGGAACCTAATTTAAAAATCAATCGTTTGATCACTTTTGTGCTGAAAATGCAATAGATCATAAATTTTCTTCACCATATGTACCTCAACAAAACGGTGTTGTAGGGAGAAAGAACAGAACCTTAGTTGAGATGGCTAGGACTATGCTTGATGAATATCAAACTCCTAGGAAATTTTGGGCTGATGTAATTGCAACCGCTTGTTATATCTCAAATCATGTTTTCTTGCGTGCTAAGCTAGGTAAAACACCATACGATCTCAGGTTTGGACATAGGCCTAGTGTCACACACTTTAGGGTCTTTGGTTGCAAATGATTTGTTCAGAAACATGGTAATATTGATAAATTTGAAGCTAGATCTGTTGATGGCATGTTTCTTGGTTATCCATCTCATACTGGAGGCTACCGTGTGCTTTTACTTGATACTAACAAAATTGTGGAGACTTGTGAGGTTTCTTTTGATGAAGCTAGCCCAGGTACTAGTTCAAATATTGCTGGTCAGGACCCATATCCACAGGGGGAGAGTATTTTCGTTGAAGAAGAGGAAGAAGTGGTGCTGCTGCCCGAAAATTCAGCAGCTAATGACATTGTTCCAGCTCCTGATCTTGATTCACAGCCAGCACCGACGACCACCATTGCTGGTCCAGATCCTCCTCACGTCACAAGCTCATCCATTTGTGATGAACATGAAGAAGAAGAAGCTTGTGAAGTGTCCACTCCCCTCCGTATTCTCAAAAGTCATCCTCCATAACAAATTATTGGAAGCTTGCATGAACGAGTTACAAGATCCAGGTTTTTTGACCCCAATTCTCATGCTCATTCTGCTTTTGTTGCTTCTTTTGGACCCAAAGATATATCACACGCACTCACTAATGAATCTTGGATTATTGCCATGCAAGAAGAGTTAGAAAATTTTGAAAGAAATAATGTTTGAAAACTTGTACCTCCACCTCAAGGTCACACTTTAATTGGAACTAAATGGGTGTTTAAAAATAAACAAAGTGAGGATGGGGTTGTGGTTAGGAATAAGGCTAGGTTGGTTGCTCAAGGTTTCACACAAGTTGAAGATCTAGATTTTGATGAAACTTTTGCTCCTGTAGCTAGATTAGAAGTTATAAAAATTTTATTAGCTTTTGCTGCATCTAAAGGTTTTAAGCTATATCAAAAGGATGTTAAAAGTGCGTTTCTTAATGGCTACATAGATGAGGAGGTTTATGTGAAACAACCACCTGCTTTTGAAAATCCAAATTTTCCTAATCATGTTTACAAACTGTCCAAAGCCTTGTACGGTCTCAAACAAGCCCCTAGAGCATGGTATGATAGGTTAAAAACATTCTTACTTGAAAAGGGGTTTACCATGGGCAAGGTTGATAAAACTCTTTTTGTGCTTAAGCATGGCAATGACTCATTATTCGTTCAAGTGTATGTGGATGATATTATCTTTGGTTGTGCTTCTTATGATCTTGTGTCCAAGTTTTCAGCTATGATGAGTTCAGAATTTGAGATGAGTATGATGGGAGAACTCACGTACTTTTTGGGGCTGCAAATCAAGCAAACCAAGGACGGTACCTTTGTGCATCAAACAAAGTATACAAAAGATCTCCTAAGGCACTTCAACATGGACAAAAGCAAGCCTCTTCGGACACTAATGGGAACAGCAACAACACTTGAACTTGATCAAGATTGTGATCCCGTTGATCAAAAAGAATATAGAAGCATGATCGGATCACTTTTGTATCTCACGGCATCAAGACGGGACATACAATTCAGCGTATGTCTTTGTGCACGGTTTCAAGCCTCCCCACGTGCTTCACATCGTCAAGCCGTCAAAAGGATTCTCAGGTACTTACATGGAACTAAAGAATTTGGCATTTTTCTTCCTTCTTCCTCAACCATTACTTTGCAAGCTTTTTCCGAAGCTGATTTTGGGGGTTGTAGGATTGATAGGAAAAGTACTTCTGGAGCTTGTTATTTTCTTGGTAATTCACTTGTTGCCTGGTCCTCTAGAAAACAAAGTTCAGTTGCACAATCCACAGCCGAATCTGAATATGTAGCTGCTGCTAGTGCTTGCTCACAAATTCTTTAGATTGTTCAAACACTTAAGGACTATGGGGTTGATCTAGATAGTGTTCCACTGTTTTGTGATAACACTAGTGCCATTTGCATTGCTAAAAACCCCGTGCAACATTCAAGAACTAAGCACAATGTCATTAGGTATCACTTTCTCCGTGATAATGTCGAAAAAGGGAACATTGTGCTTCACCATGTAGATACCGAACAACAATTGGCTAACACTTTTACAAAATCTTTGGATTTCACTCGTTTTTGTTACATTCGTAGTGCAATAGGGGTTATGCATCCTCGTGGCTTAAATTGAGGGAGAATTTTGAAACTTGGGAAGTCTATGTGTGAATCTGAAATTAAAATAATATGAGCATAGTATTTCATGCATATATGACTTTGTGATTCCTTTTTCATGCTGAAAGTTCTTACTACATTACTCGTGTTATACATTTTGTAGTTTTTACCATCTCTAGTAATTGAAATAATTACTTACACTAAATCTGGTCATGGTCGAACTTTCTTCCTGTTTTGAACTTGTTGCATGCTCACAAGTGCTTTTAATCATAAAGAATTAATCAAGTAATCAACTCACATGTTGAGTTTTTATGTTCAAAAAAATGAGAAAAGATCAAGAGAATATGCATGCATCACACTTCTTCTTTTGAGATGGCTTCTCATTGCACTTATATATGAACTTGAAAGGAGTTGTGTATGACTAAAACCATGTCCTTAAGCTTCTGACTGTCAAATGACATAGGCTTGGCTTGGTTGGTTAGAATAAGGCTGATGCTGCATATAATCTCTTGCTAATGTCATAAGATCAAAATTTGTGCTTTAAATGATAAAAAATGCAGCCACAAGTGTCAAGCTTTCAGGTCTTGAAATAGTTAAGTTTGTGAGATCATGACTTGCTTAAATTGAAAATTACACTTGATCTCTAGCATGGCTTACACTACTTTACGTATCTCATTGATGTGATAGTGTAAGTTACTTGATAGTATGATTTGGATGATCTTTGTTTTATATGTATATGTTATAATGTGCTCATAACAAATTAAAATTTCTCTTTTGTACCGAGCTCCTGCAAGGTCCGACGATAGGTCCGACTTGTTTTGGGTAGCTCCGGCAAAGTCCGACGTAAGGTCCGACTTACTTTGTCTAGGTCTGACTTATTTTGGCTAGGTCTGACTTGTTTTTGCTCGCTCCGGTGCTAGGTCCGACTAGCTTTGGTAAGTTCCGTGCTAGGTCCGACTAAGCTTTAGTAAGCTCCGGCGCTGGGTCCAACTAGCTTTGGTAAGCTCCGGTTCATGGTCCGGTTAGCTTTAGTAAGGTTCGGAGCTTGATTGCAATGGTTCTGCTTTTAACTTGCAATGTTTCGAACTTGCTTTACTCTTATGGAAAGTTTGCTTAGTATTATTTTACTAAGTTTTTGGTGTGTTTTGGTGGTTATGCTTGATATCATTTTGCTATGGTTTACAACATGCTTATGTGAGGTGCTCACGTAAGATGTTGTAGTTTCGGAACTAACGAGAGTCAAGTCGAGGACTTGTGCTCGGAAGTATTGGTTGTTTATTCATGTGCAGGTGTTGCTTGAGTTCAAGACATGGCTGGTGACGGGATCCATTGAACTAGTCTTAGGGAGAAGATGAGGTTCAACAACCAATTTCGGGAGGAATTGTGGTTGAGTTGATCGGGAGGTTGCACAGTATGTTTGAATCAAGAACAATGCATATGAAGGTATCTTGGACGTCGTTGGAAGATGTTTGCACGTGTGCAAGGATTGCATGGACGTGACTGCATGGTTACAAGGCATAATGAAGAGATGTGGACGTAAAGAATTGGTCGGAAAGGTGTAAAGGTCCCAAAATTTTGAATACAAATGAACTGAAGTGGGAACACCCTTTGGTTCAAGTTTGTAAAGATTGGGACTTGTTTAAATTTTTCCACATGTGATGACACACATGAGTGTCCCACCACTCTAGGCTATGATCAAGAGAGTGTTTGTGGAACAAAGTTAAGTAAAACTCATGTGTAAGCTCTCATATGCTAGGTTGAAGGAAATTCAGAGTGGGAACT
This sequence comes from Neostapfia colusana, assembly GCA_030760725.1. Taxonomy (NCBI): domain Eukaryota; kingdom Viridiplantae; phylum Streptophyta; class Magnoliopsida; order Poales; family Poaceae; genus Neostapfia; species Neostapfia colusana. The sequence goes on along the minus strand of JASWHV010000006.1, from coordinate 57,028,033 downwards.
CAAATTATTCAATTCAAATTGCAAATGAGGGCAACAAATAGGAAGGCAAACTGTTGTTCACAAAAACTCATTTGCAGCAGCCAAAACCAAAAGCAGATTTCATAATTGGATTCCTTAGGTCTAAATAAGTGGGTAGACAAAGTTTCATGAATTCTTGAAATGATTTGCTACCCATTTGTTAAATGGACTTTAAATTGCATAGGAATTCAAATTCAAATGTGAAATTGGATGAAACTTGTCCAAACCTTCAAATTCAGACCGGGTTCAAACTTTCCCACTATGGAAGGGAGTCATTCTCCAATTTTGAGAAAAAATTGACGGGATAAGGAGGACAGTGGGGCCCACATGTCATTGGGCAAAAAGTGTAACTTACCCCCTAAGTCACCTCTGTCTGTGTACACTGAGCAACCGGGTCCTCGGTTCAGAAATGAATCAACCGGGACTCCTCTCCGGCGCGCCACCGCATGCAGCCCCTAAGCCACGCCCCGTTCCTCTTCGCGCTGGCGACCAGCTTCGCTGTTCCTCTCTCGCTCGGTGCGATCCACTCGACCACAGCCGAGCCGACCGGGTGCTGGTTCCCTCGCTCGTAAACCGCCCGAAGCAACCGAGCCGAGTGAGCTCCTGGCAACACCGAGGGGTGATCAGGACACCTCTTCAGCAGCTGGAGCTTCTCCGTGGCTTGCTCAACGTGATCAGCAGCTCAAAACGTGGCTCTCGTTGCTCACAAAACGGACACCGGTGCCTTCTCCCTCCCACACAGAACAGAGCCCCCCCTCCGGCGCCGCCACTTTGGTTTTCTTCGGGAGACGGCCAAACTCGGGCCACCGAGCTCCCCGAGCTGCACAGCAGCGCTGAGGGGTCATCCCCTACCTTCTCCACTCGCCACCGGGGCAGCCGAACTGCCCTACACTGAGAACGCAGCGTTTTTCGCGGCAACCTAACACAAGCAGGCAATCGGTCTCCCGTGGGCAGCTCCACAGAGAGCTTCTCGTGCCCGAGCAAGAACACTTTCGGATGCGCTGGTCCTCGGTGATGCTCACCTCCGGAGCTCAAGCCATGACATGGACGACAGAGCGCGAATTCGAGGAAAGATCTCCGGCGGCCATAAACTGACCTTCCGGTAATGAACTCTCAAATTCGATCTCAATCTTCACTCTTAGTTCCCCAGATCTTGCACAAAGGGCCGAAACTAGTCGGCGAACAATTGTTCTTCACAACCCTAGCTTAGAAACGCATGTAGACTTTCCGAGCTCAAACCTAGAAGGCGTCTCGGGTGCACGGTGAAGAACCATTTGCCGCTGTTGCCGAGCAATTCCAAGGCTATGCCGAGCTTCCCTAGCATCCAAGGATGCTGTAGAGCCAATTCCTCGCAAGTTTGGCGGGCTAGGATCACCTGTCGACGGCGCCGGACTTCTCCCGAGATGGTCGCACGTCGCCGACACATTTCTGGTGATTTAGCACCCACGCCAATCCCGCCAACGTACTCCCCGACCCTGAGAACCCCCGGGCTGCGAGTCTCCGGCCGGAAGATGGCCGGAAACACCGGCCCGGTGAGCTCCGGCGAAGGTCCGGCGTCGGGACAGCGCGGGAGCGGGAAAATGACCCGAGGAAGAAGATGACCTGGCGGGCCCCACGTGTCAGCGACCAAGAGTTTAAAAAAACTGATCAGCTGTGCCGCGGTGATCCAGTGTGGCCCGGTGTGGCTGGAATCTCACTGGCTGCAATTTAAAACGTGGGCCCGAGTCATTTTCAATAGCACAACAATTCCAGTTTCAGCTCCAAATTTGGAAATTCATAACTTTGTGTAGGAAGCTCCAAATTAGGTGATTCAAATTGGGTTGGATTCCTTTTGCAAAGTTCTAACCAAATATGAACCCCAATTTGTATGAAATTCAGTATTAAATTCTGGATAATTCTTTTAATTTTTTCTGTAAAAGAATTATTGAGAGAGTGTGGTTTATCCGAAAATCCTCAATTTTTGCCAGAATGTTCTTTAGGATATTATTGGACTTCCAGCAATGTTTCAGATCAATTGAAGATGATTTGAGTAGGAATTTCCAGAGTACAATCTGCTGTACTCAAAATTATCCAGAAACTTTTCCAGAAAATGGTTTTCCTTTGTAAAAATCAGTTCTGGGAAATCCTTAGTTCCAAAAATCATATTAAAATTCAGACATGCTCTATGATCCATACTTGAAATGTTAGTTCACCTTATTGGGCATGAAAATGCACCTTACTTCAGAATTAAATCCTTGTAGCATAATTGCTTATAGAATTATTCTGGAGGAACTACACAATGAAAAGTCCTTAATTTTGGTTCAGAACACTTTCAGGTGACCAGGAACTCACCTGTAAAGTTTCAGCTCAAATTGAACTTTAGATCTCCCTGTTCTTGTTCTCCATGCTTATGTATATGAGCAACACATAGAGAATTATAGTGGGAATTATGGAAGACACAATTTTCACTCACATTAGCTGCAATTTGGCAAGCTAAGTCTCTGTGTAATGTATGACTTCAGGTAAGAATTTTGAAGTCATTGGAGATCAGGACCTTTAGTTCCTTTCAACCCATTTCAACTCATGTCACATGTTCATTAGGAACCATAAAATATGTTAATGGAAATTCTTATGGACATGTGGTTCTTCCTCTAATTCCTCTGCACCACAGGGACAAAAACTTCATTCTTAGTACTCCCACACAGTTCCCTGTTATTAACAAGTTGAGTCTTTACCTCTTGAAATTGCATTATAAGAACATATGCATATACATATCAATAGGACTTACGACGGAGGCAACCAATGGAGGAGTTCGACGGAGTGATTCCATTGAAGTGGACCAGTTGATCAAGCCTCAAGGGAGACAAGATTCTAACTGAATTATATACTATTAGACCCTGCAAAACAGGCAAGCCCCGGTTTGCATTTAACTACCCCTAAGTTTTTTATTTTGTATACAATACGTCGGTTAGGATGAATTGTGCATTAAGTCTAGATGTTTGATACTACTCTTGCATGACCAGAAAACCTATGGAGTATTTGGGTAGGTGTCCTTCCACCGTGTATAATATGCCATGCTTAAGTAGGACTCGGTAGAAGTCGAGTGGCTGGACGCTACTCGCGAGTATTGGAAATTTAGAGCATAGGGGATTGGTTCAAAAGGTTGCTAGTAAGTTGAAATGAGACCGGGCAGGGTGTAGGGGCAACAGGACATGGGGGCCTGGGTGCTTAGACCTGTCCGTGTCGGTTGAGGACCGATCCGTATGCGGCCCTGCTGAACAAGTATTGAACGAACCGAAGGCATATCAGATATATGGGACCCGATAAACCGATGTAGCCTAAACCTCCGGGTGTCGAGGCATAGCACACCGATTTATAGGTGTAGGTTGAGGGCAGCAAGGTGGAAATCTGCCAACGGGCATATAGAGATGCTCCGTGTGGGGGACCTCCTGCTCGTTTCGATGCGACCGGTTTGACGTTTGGGCTGTTGGGTGAAAGGTTGTCCCATACGACATCAGGGGAGCGTGCTGTGTGCGGCTCCGAGTATGGGCGTACGTGACGTGCTATTCGGAAATCCCTGCAGGTGTATAACGAGTCGATTCGCCGTCCCTCGCGGTTATGAGTACCGCTTGTTCACTGCGTCGTGACATAGAGGTAACTTCCACTGAGATAAGAATTAATCATCATTGTTTTGAAGTTAATACTAGTAACGTAATGTTATGATTTGTGAATAGGTCAGTGCAAATTCGATTCATTTCCACCATGAGCAAGTTACATCGGGAGAAAGCGTTTCTTGTTTGATTGTGGACTCCCGATGTGAGGTGCCCAAGGTTATGCTTAATTTTCTGCTAATAACATTTGAAAGTAAGGACCCATTTTTAGGCGAGTTCAGATGCAATGTACTATCCTATGTTAAGTTTTTACCATCATGTAGAGTTTCATGCTTAGGGCCGACGGTTAAGTCTTGCTGAGCATTATGCTCACGGATACTATACAAGTTGTTTTGCAGGTAATAACACTATGCTACTGAGTACGGTTGTCCGATGAGACTCGGAACTCTCCGAGTGGTAAACTCATGGAAACCTTTGCCGCTGCTGTTGTCATCGTGATGCTAGTGAGAAGGGTCCGCGGGCTGGATGTCTTCTCTGTTGCTTAGCACAGATATGAGACGTGAGTTGTGATAGTTTTCCGCTGTAGAGTATTTTGGAGAAATATTTGTAAAACTTACACTTTGTAAGCTTCCGTTTGGTTTATGTAATATGATGTTTTATTGTGTGTGCTGTTGGGTGCCGCATCGCACAGCACCACCCAATGCGATTCCTGGGCGAGGTGCCCCGTCCCCGTGATCGGGACAGCGGGCCCTCTCAAAAGGTCCAACCGACTACGTTATGGACTCAGGCTGCGGCTGAGTCGTGTTTGACTCAAATATGGAATGTTTTGAGTTGGTTATGATAGGATTTCGTGTGGGTCATGAATTTGAGTTGTTTTAGAAATGTTTGGGACCTTACTAAGGTGTTTGGAAGTCTTAAGATTGCTTCTATCTGCGTGTAGAAGAGTCTTGAGCAGTATTGGAAAGTTACAGTTTGAATCCAAGTAGGAGTTGGAGTCCTAGTTTGAATTGGGTTGGCCTTAGGGCTGGTTATATAAGCAAGGGAGGCCAAGGCTCGTGGGTGCATGACTTTGGGGTTGTTCCTCTTGTGTTTTGATAAATAAATATCGTATTCTAAAGGAACTTTTGTGCCTTGTTCGTCCGACTTGTTTCAGACAAGTTTTTCTCGTCGAGTTTCTGTTCAGCACTACCTTGCTTCGGTGGTTTTATCATAACTCGAGTTTTACAGATCTAATTGATGTAATTCTTTTTGGGTTGTCTTCAAAACTTGATTATATATGATCTGTGAAAATTTCACGGTCATCGAATTTGTGGTTTCTGATCTACACGAGTTTCTTTGGAGTATTCCAGAACTGTTTTTCTCGCGTAGGACAGATTGACCTTTGTTTGATCTTTCGATCGTAACTTGAGTTTCTCTCAACGGATTTTCATGGTTCTTGTTGTGACGTCTTCGTGACTTGATTCTATATAATCTATACTAGTTTTGTCACAGTTGAACACGTTTAGATTAGTCGAACACACGGTTTCTTTAACAGATCGGTTTTCTCCTGAGGGGTGTTTTGTTGCTTCCGCTGAAAAGTTTTTATCTACCATTCACCCCCCGCCCTCTGGTAGCTTTACACGTGTACTTTGATCCTACACTCGACATCCCGCTCAGGTGGCATGCCCAGAAGATCATCCGGAAATACATCGGGGTATTCCCGGACTACGGGAATGTCCTCTAACTTGAGAGCTTCAGTATGATGGATTTCTGAAACTTCCCGGACTGGATTATCTAATATGAGGGACTGCGTACGGTGTAGTGGGGAGTTGAGGTGAACCGTCCATGATAAAGTTTCCAGGACAGCACCATGGTAGCTTAGCCATGACATGCCTAAGATTGCATCAATCTTCTGTCCCTCAAGAATAATCATAGTGGTGGGATATATGTCTCCACCTAAGCACAGTGGTGCTTTCGGAATTACCATAGTTGCTGAAATCTTTCCTCCTGGTGAGCAGATCATATAAGAACACTGGGTTGGAAAGGCTTCCAGTTGATGCTTAACCACATATGATGCACTTATGAAGTTGTGGGTTGCACCAGAATCAAATAATATGATGATGGCTTGATAGTTGAGAGTGAACATACCCGCCAGCACGTTGTCTCCCTCTAGGGCGTCCTCATTGTCGAGGTTGCGAACGCCCCCAGTCCACTGACCAACCTTATTGACTGGAGGTCGGCCTCGAGCACCGCCCTGGAACTGGGCTTGCCCGTTGCTCTGCTGCCCCTGGGGACAGTCCTTTACGAAATGGCCCGCCTGGCCACACGTGAAACAAGTGTAGCGGGGTGGTCCTCTGCTGATCGGCGGCCGGAAACCCGGGGCGCGTTGTGGCGGTGGAAACACCCGGGGTGCCGCCTGCTGCTGTTGTTGCGGTTGTGGTGGTGGCATCGGCGGTCGGAACGGGGGTGCCTGGAAAAAACGACCCCCAACTGTTGAGGTCGCGCCGGTGGATGCCACTGCTGTCCGAATGGTGTCCGATACACCATGCGGTACTTCTGGGGAGCGCCACCCCCACTGCTAGGTGGAGTGCTGCGCTTCGGCTGCTCAGCCGCCAGTTCTCGCTGAGCGTCTTCTTGCATGATTGCGGCATTGACAAGGTCGTTGAAGGTGCCGCGATTCCATTGAACGAGATGTGTCTTCGTCTCAGGGTGTAACCCCGGATAGAAGTGCTCCCATTTCTTCTCCTCGGTGGAGATGTAATCCGACGCATATTGCGCCAGATGGTTGAAGGCATGGCAGTAGTCATGGGCACTCCTCCCGCCCTGCTTCAGCTCCAAGAATTCTTGGAACTTCCTCTTCATTACCCCAGGAGGGATATGGTAGGCGCGGAACGCCTCCCGGAATTCTTCCCACTCCACGGTATAGCCAGCCGGACGTGAGGCGACATAATTCGCCCACCACGCACCAGCGGCACCGTGAAGCTGCTGCACCACGAACATAGTCTTTTGCCGCTCCGTGCATTGGAGCAGCCCGAACTTGGACTCGATTGTCCGCAGCCAGTTGTCGGCCTCCAGGGGTTCTGCTGCTTAGGTGAACACCGGAGGGTGCGTACTCATGAAGTCCGAGTACACATCACGGGGCTCAAGAGGCCCCCTCTCTTGACGCCCCCCAGGGACGTATTCTGCACGATTATGCAGAGCAGGTCGGTCTGCTCCTCACGACCACCAACCAGTGCCGCTATCACATCCGCTAGGGTAAGCGGAGGCGGCTGTGGTGGTTGTTGCTGCGGGGTGCTGTCGTAGGCAGGTGGCTGGGAGTTATCACCCCCCTGCTGGCTAGAGCCACCAGCCTCATGCATGGTCCGAGTGCGAACCATCAGACCAAATACAATCTAGTTCAAACCAAGTTGATGGACTCCCTCTTTGGAAATTCATCTCAACTAGGTTTGGTCACTACGAGACGTAAAAATCGCTTTGTCATCACATATACTACCCTTTGATCTTCAATACGCCACAAACATGGTCTCTAGCAAAAGAAGCTTGAGCAAGACATATACTAAAATCTTTCACTAGTTGAAGATAATTAATCATGAGTATGTTCTGCCCCATTGGAAGTACTTAAACCCCCTAGGCTACAACAATCTCTCCAATGAGTTCAACTGTCATCCCTCTGCCAGAATGACCAGTTTCTACACATTCCAGATTTTGATCAGGTTCTGGGCATTTTCATGACTCAAGATGAATACCAAAGTTAAATTTAACTTCAGTGTCTTTCTAACGAGTATTTATTTGCCCTCAGATAAGCTTTGGTTTAAAAGTTATGGTAATTCAAAGTCAACAGAATTTCTGGAAGAACTTCAACAGCACCTCCCTTGGAAGTTGCTGTTTTCAACTCACATTTGACTGAATTCCGTGCTGAAAATACAGAAACTATGAATTACAAAGATGTAACACATCTCCTACCTTTTCCAAAGATGTATCATATGATAATTTCAGATTTTTCTACTGGAAGTTATGCTTGAAAAACAGAACAGTCCAGAGAGTGTTTTAAATCTGTCCTGGTTCTGGACAGTTTACAATCCTCTGGGATTTAAGCCACCTTAAGGTGTGATTCAGCTCTGGGAGTCTACAACAAAGTTGTAGCGTGCTTACACACCTTTTCAGAACTATATCCCACCCTTTCATTCGCTAAATAATCTGTGAGTTATGCTCTGTTAAAGTTCAGCAACTTGCTGCCCAAAACAGAGCACTCTGTTTTTCAATCCCTTTGAGCTATTCTGATCAACTATGGCATTATTCTACCAACCAGGGTCCTAAATGTTGAAACTTAGTGATTTTAGTTCCTTGTTATCATTATCTTTCATGCACATGCCTATGATATGTCGGTACTACGTTCCTTACAAAAAGAAAATCCTAACCGGATTCTCCCGGCATATACGTCTCAAATGTGGCACTAAACGGGCTCTCACACACGTATACTACATGGGATACATACGTGGTTAGTACCTGCAGAAGACCACATAATAATGATGCACTCAAGGGTATTTCCCATTTCAGGCAGGACCATATTTGAAAGTAAATACAAGCGCCCGTATCATTGCCATACGGCCGCCCTTGCGTTAAGCCACGTCTCAAGGTACGTGATCGTGTTTTAACACTACACGATGGGGAACCCGAGTAGAGCGCGAACGGGTCGTCACGGTTGGTAATTTTATCACCCCAACACATACCACCTACTGCCCTGCAGGGCACGCCGATGGCAAGCGCTGCGTATGTCCTCCTGGGCTATTTCCAGACGAACACACTCTAGCGTTACTGACCACGCGATGGGGTATCCACTTACTTGCCTAATGCATGCTAGGGATCAGCGTTTCATATGAACTCAGGAACATGAAGAGTCCAAGATTTTCATATTGACGTCTCACACCAAGCTGTGAGACCTATCCCTGAACCACATTCCTCGTTAGGGAACCGAAATTGAACCGCTTTCGGTGGCGTTCCTTACCATTCTTACCAGAGCGTAGGTGCTTCATTACATAATTAAAATTCAGAATTATAATAGTCTTGCCACTTTAAATAACTATGCTAATATAGTCCTTACTTGGGAAAACTACCGAATCCTCACTGTAACCTAAGTTTTCCCGTAATACAGTCCTTCATTAGTGTGCTATCCCCAATGCGGCTCTGATACCAGGCTGTGGCGGACCGGAATCCGCTCATCCAGGATCGCAGAGGGTGGTGCCGCATGATGCGACACCCAAAAGCACACATCATAAGGATACATGGTATTACATCGAAAACAAACTGCAACTGTACAAAGTAGTACACTGTTCAGTTACAAACTAAGGTATACATTACACAGCGGAAGTTTTAATTTTGTACAACTCACGCCCGCCTATCTAGTAAAAGTCGGTTGCCCAGCCCTAGGGCAACCCACACTAGCTGCACTCATCAGCTCAGCGCGGCATGTACGGCTCCCACTCAGCCGTGGTCCCCGACGGAGGGTAACCCTCGCCCGTGGACTCGTAACCCGAGTCCGTGGGTGGCTCCTCACCTGAAAAACACTTAAGCAGCAATCATGAGCACGATGGCTCAACAAGACTTAACCGACTCGCCTAGGCATGAAACTCTATATGTAGTGTACTACAACCATGGGATGGTACATTTTCAGCAAAGGGACACGCCTACCAGTTCATCCTTAGTTCATCTTTTAGCCATAAGTTAACAGTCATGAATAAGAAATTTAGTAAGCCATATTTGGTGACACACATGTAGCAATACAATTATACATATCAGCAGAATTTAATCATAACATTCCATGATTTATCTACGTTACGATGCAGTGAACAAGCGGTACTCGTGACCGTGAGGGACGGCGAATCGACTCGATATACACCTGCAGGGATACCCAAAGAGCACGTCAAATACGCCCACCCGTGGAGCTGCACAGCATGCTCACTCGATGTCGTATGGGACAACCTTTCACCCAACAGCCCAAACGTCGAACCGGTCGCACCGAAACGAGCAGGAGGTTCCCTACACCGAGCATCTCTCTATGCCCGTTAGCAGATTTCCACCTTGCTGCCCTCAGCCTACACCTATAGATCGGTGCATTATGCCTCGACGCCCGGAGGTTTAGGCTACATCGGTTTATCAGGGCCCATATATCCGATATGCCTTCGGCACGTTCAATACTTGTTCAGCAGGGCCACACACAGATCGGTCCTCAATCGACATGGGCAGGGCTGCGCACACAAGACTTGCTCTTGCTGCGCGCTAGCCCCTGCCTAGTCTCATTTTCATTACTAATGTTATCTCACATCACTCGAACCAATCCCATGTGTCCCAAGCCTAAACTCGCGAGTAGATTCCAACTACTCGACTTGTACCGAAGTTCCATGAATCATTAAGCATAGCCTGTCTACTCGGGGTCTTAGACACTACCCTCACTCTTATAGGAAAAATTCTGGTTATGCAAGTGGGTTCCATCCATCCTACACCTAATGCGCATTCATACTTCACACGACATGTAAACAACGCAAAACTTTACAAAGGGGTTAATGCAAACCGTGGCTTGCCTTGTTGCATGTCAATTCAAATGCAATGTGTAAACTTGAATGAGTAATTACTATAACTCTAGCTAGCCCTCCCCTTTGGCTTTGAAATTTTTATGGTGGCTTCGTAAGGTCCTAAACAGAGTCTTGACCAAGTTTCATTTGAAACAAGGTTCATTTGAGCCTTGTACAAATAAAAGCCTATTTGGTCAATATTAGAGCCTCTATGGATTTTCATAGGTTTTCATGGCTCCAACCATTACTTTCTGGAAATTAGAATTTAACATGGTTCTAATGGAATTGGTTTCATGTCATTTGAAGAATTCTTGAGGAAGTTGTGCCCTAAACAAGATATGATAAAAGCTGAAAAATGTTTCTGTACATTTTTCTATTTTCTCAAGGCTGTTCTCTTAATCACCCCATTAGGGGGACTAAATGAACATGGATGAGTCTGAAAAATTACTGTAACTCAAAGATTTTTCATTGAATCTCTCAGCCAAATTTCAGAATTTTTCATGAAGTAATCCTCCAGATAAAATTCCTTACACTTTAAACTTTAGGGCTTTAATTCTGGGAAACTATTAAGTTTCACGAGCTGAAATTGGTATTGCTGGAAAGTACTCAAAATTCTGAGTTCAGCAAAATTTGGTTCACTGCATTTGGAGCTTCCTAGCAAAAGTTCTATGCATTTGAAGTTTGCACTAAACTGGAAAATCTCCCAAAATGTTTAAATTCTGCGGGTGGGTCCCACCACCCGCCTTCTTCCTCCTCGCACGCGCCCGCGAGTTCAGCCGCGGTGTACTCCGGCGAGGTTCGCCGGAACCACCTTCCCGACCACCCCAGCGCTAGAACTGGCCGCCTAGCCTTATCTAGCCCTGTGGAACTTGCCTCGGGGGTCGGAGCTCGCCGACGGTGACCGGAAACGGCCGTGTGACGTCCACCGCGGAGGCTAGGGCTCCGGTGAGGTTGTTCTCGCTCTCTGGGGCATGAAAAGGGTTATGGTTTGCTCGAGGAGCACAAGTGGGTCACGAGGAACCCGACGTGAGCAGTCTCGGAAGCTAAAAACGCCGGCAAACCCACTCTCGACGGTGACCCGAGCCGTGTTTGCACCGGCGGCTGTGGAAACGGCTATAACTCAGACATTTCTGGATGGTTTTGCTCGGTTCTTCCTTGAGGAGGGGCGCTAGGAGGTGTAGGAGCTACTTGTGAGCTATCTTGATTATTGACTCAGCGTGTAAGCCGAATTTTGGATTTTTGCCGAGCTCGGTCAGTTGCACTGGGGTTCGGGACTTTCTAAAATTCTTGCTACCCGATGGGTCAATTGCTGAATGGTTTGTGGCTACACCTTTTAGGGATCCCCACGCACCTTTCTTGTGTAGAACGCGGTCGGCAACGATGGCTGGATGGGGCTGTCACCGGTGAGCCGAAGCACGGCTCCGCCGGTACCTCTCGGTTCCTCGACTCCGACGGCTTACACTGCTCACAATCGAGTGAAGCTTGCTGGAGCAGCACGGGGAACAGCTAGAGTATGCCCTGGCGCTCCTTTTTGCTGCAGGGATCGCGAGTGCTCGATGATCAGCACGGGTGCATGCCGGGGCTCGGGGGTGCGGACGCTGCGGCAAGTTTTTCGCGCGCGCGGACACTGAGCAGAGCGGCAGGCGAGGGAGGCAGCGAACTCAGGTTGTGCTGTGTACGTGGTGATCGGGAGGGGGGCGCGAGTTAATCCAGGCACGTGCTGGCGCGGCCGTGAGGCGGCAACCGGTCTCGGCGGCTGACCGACGACCACCGAGTCGGTTCCCTGCTGCTCACAGTGTCTGACCAGTGGACCCTCCTCCTCCAATTACTTTTCCAATTTTTCACCTCTGTTTTGCTGAAAATATCCCCAGATACTCCCAATTAACTGTGAGACTTAATCACCAAGTCATAGTTTGAATTTAGTTATCCCAAATTTGAAATTTGTTTGGCTAAATTTGCTTCATGTTTGAACTGAAATTAAAATTCAGTTTTGAATTATTGTAAATTTAGCTCCCAACAAGATGAAGTCCAATGGGGATGAAAATTGGTGGACTAACTCAGAAAAATGTGCTGACTTTGAATGTGAAGCCAACTTTTGAATTTATGTGATGAAAGTTGCTGCAATTTGAATTTACATTCAAATTGGCCTCTTTTTCAAACGCCTCCAAAAGTGCCTCAAAAAGTGTTGGATTTGCATGAAATTTGGCCTGAACCTTCCCAAGACTTTTCAAGTTCTATGGGTGAGCTCAACCTCCCATGTTCATGTGTAGAAATCCTACTTTGTGAATGTTAGGGCTTTCCCCTCTAATCACCCTTTTGATGGAGGTTACTTGCTCTTCACAAGTCTTCACAAATTATCCACAACAAAAGCTGTGGTGTTGTGAGGTGATGAAAAATGTTTGCATGTCCCTTTTCTTGGGCTTTTACAGGCACACCCCTCTAAACTGTTATTTTCAAAAATTGCTTGCTGCTGCACTTTATTTATCAATTCAGTCACCGCAAAGTGCTATTTTCAGCCCCTCTTTTCTCTTCTTTTGGACAGCAACACTTTTGCTTCCTTGCTTCATAGCTTCTGAAGTTTTGGAGTTATTTCTTCCTGCTCTAAAGATTCTCATTTCCTATTTATAGATGCCGGTGACCAGGAGCACAGCACGCATAAGGAATCATCCACTACCACGTGGGAGTGCACTTAACCCCATTGAGGTGTCCGATGGACCATATTGGGAGGAGGTGAAGATGGAACCTCATGATGAAGAGGAAGTCAATAGCTCTATGCACGAGGAAGAGGACCCGGAAGGGGTTGAACTATTCGAAGATGATATGGAGGATGATTCACAAGAACGGTATTGTTACGCACCTCAGGAGGAATTTCACATGGGCTTACACCCTGTGGAGCCTCATGAAGCTATGCAGGGAGGAGACGAATCCGAAGAGGAGCCACCCCTTGCTGACACCAATAATGAAGTTGATGATGGACCAATCATTCAGTTCAAGAATTTCAGCACGACGGAATGGAGGGAGGACACATATCCAGGGAGCTCAAAGAATTTCTGGATTGCTGCAGCCTGTGGCCGGAATATCTTCTCAAGAAAGTCCCTCGTCTCAGACATGAAGAGTGGAAGGCTGAATTAACCATACTATCTAACGGTAGGGTTTTCACTCGGCACTTCGCACCCACATGGAGAGCTACAAGGGCAGAAGCTATTGATGATGCTGCATGGGATGCATTCACCGGACTGTGCTACGCCTTCCGTGAGCAGCTTCAGAACACTACTTTTGAGCTGCACCCGTATCGGAAGAGTGGTACAAGGAAGATTATTAGACCCCATGAAGGAGCTCTTTCCAACTCATAAGCTGCTGATAAGTCTCAGAGGTTGCTCATGGAGTTAGGAAACCGCTATGCAAGCACACAAGAAGAGATCCGTTACCTCCGCAAGAAGCTGTATTTGCTTGAGAAACATGTCACACCCGGTTTTTCCGAAGAACAACCAAGGTGAACATCACATGTATGCCAGGATCATTTTCTCATACATGTGATGACAAATAGTGAAGCATCATTTATTACAAGCCAGGTGTCGAATATAAATAAGTCTTACATAGCAAATGTCTCGATAGACAATAATAAGTTCATCACAAGTAAATAAACTAGCAGCCGAATATTATTCTTGAGGGCTCCGTCACAGGCGTTGCCCGGGGGGTCTCCATGAACCTAGAAACCTTCTTCGGGTCCAACGTCTTGGTCATTATACACCACCTCATTATCTTGACCTGAGCAGCAATATAAACCAACAAAATATGCAAGGTTGAGTACCGATGGTACTCAGCAAGTGCGGGAAAATTATATCATGCATGGCTAGAACAAGGAAAGGTTGAACTCATGGTTAAAGCACTACGCAATTAATACCTATCACCTTAGCTTATTAAGCACCTACATTACTACACATGTGAAATGGTCCCAATCTCCCATCCCATCATTATAATCCAATAACCATAACATCATTTCCAATGTTAAGCTCCCCGCTTAACTTCCAAAACCATCAATCCTCTAATCATGAATAAGTCCAAGCCGCTCTTGACCGTGAGCACGGCTGTCATGACAGTTTTGACTCTGCAGAGTTTGTACCACTGTACCCACATGTAGTGATTTCATCCCCCGTTGCCGGGTGGACTAAAAGAACCTCCATTATGCCAGTGGCTATGAACCACATTCACACTTCCCAGGTGTGTAGCTAGGAGATCACTACGAAGCCTTTACAAACGGATTCCCGACAAGCGTGGGCCCACTGAGGTTTCACCCCTAACAGCATACAAGAGGCTCCAACCCCGCTGCAGTGGCCCCCTCTTGAGCCTTGCGGTTCATATGGTAGTCCAGCTGACACCTATTCCCCGCACCATCCAACACACCCATACTACGCCGGGGATACACCTAATTAATTGACCAAGCTGCCCCATCTCAGCATGTGGTTGGCACTGTAAAGCCAGGTTACATGCTCCATGAACCGGTCCTTAGGATCCAGGCAAGTACTAAACACAAACCCGAGTCTTGTGCACCCAGCACACAACCAAAACATCCAACTTGCCTTGATCCCTACCTCTACATAACTCACAATATCTCATTCAAGAGTATGGTAAAATAAACTGATGATCTCATATCCCAATTATCCCATTCTAAGCATGGCTAAGCATATGCATAATAACAAATGACATGATAAAATAAATCCCAACCCAAGCTACAAGGAAACAAGGTAATGCAATTCTAGGGAAACTTCCTAGCATGGGTTTCATATTTCAATTGACAATGCAAATAATTCTAGCTACACCTCCTAGCATAGGATCAAAGTGGTCAAGGACACTTGCCTCCTTCCTGCTGCTCTTGAAATGGGTAGTCCTGATCTTGGAAAGGAATAACTTGCTCTTGAGCAGGTTCTACATCATACCATCACACATAGCAAAAGAAAAACAACAATCCATAAGACATAGTTCACACTTCCACTTCATACAAACCACACATTCACATTTATGAAAGTCATTCACAATTATATGTGTGGTGGTTACTCTATGTGTGTTGATTTGTGGCTTGCATGCACTTTTGATCATATGTATATGATTCCTACTTCTGTGTTCACATTTATACTTACATACTACATATATGAGTCTCCAACTTAAATAAATTCCTTATATTCAATTACTACACCTTTTAACTACCTAGTATGCATGAAAGGTATTTTCCTTCTCCATATGTGTCTTCACAATTTCTACCAACCCTAAACTGAATTCTTTGGATTTTAGAAACTCCATTTATCATTTATTAGTTGCTATATTTCAGATTTATTTTCTATGCCTAAGTGTGAACTTTATTATAAAAATAACAAGATACATCATCTAAACAAAATAGGTTCTGATCTAAAATATTTGCTAATATATTTTTGACCTTTTCCTCTGATGTAAACTATTTCACAATTATTTTCCTTATTTTCTAGAACTATTCTTTACTTAAAAATGTGTTCCTAAATGTGAATAACAAATTAAACAGATTCACTTCAGCCCAAAATATGTTTTTATCTCACTCCAAAGTTTCCTAAATACTGAGAAAGTCTTTAATTTAATTTTGACAATATGTTTGTCCCACTTTTTAAGTTTTAAACACTAGCCACATATTCAATTTCCCAAATTAAATATTAAACAGGGCTAAAAAGGTAAACTCACCCCACTACAGGGTCTATAATATTATTTTCAGAATTTCCAGGGGTCTAGCTACACTTATCAGAGGAGTTTTTCCTAATTTTTATTAAGTCCAGGGGCTAAAACTGATTTTTAATTGAATTTACATGATTTTCTGAAGTTCCAGGGGCTAGATCAGAAGTTTCCGGGGCTAGCTCTTATTTCCCGAGAACCCCAGGGGGTAGCACGTAAGATTTCCAGTCTTTATAACGCGGGGCTGACGTGGACCGTCCGATTTTAAACCGACGGCTGAGATTATAACGTCGAACCGGTACGCGGGGATTTAAACCCTACCGTGCGATTTAAAATAAACGGCGCACACGCGGCCACGTCGCTCTGATCAAACGCGGGCGGTGCTGCCGGCGGCGCACGGTGGCGGGAAGCGGCGATCTCGCCGGAGACTTTTGGATCTTCGAGAATTCTTCCTAGAACTGTGATTTTATGGCATAGATCGGTGGAGGGGAGGTCGGGGATCTCACCTCGGGGGTTTTCTTGAGCTCGGAGGTCCTGGAAGGTGATCGGCGACGAGGTCCGAGGTGAATTCACGGTGAGGCTCGTCGGCGCTGTGTTTACACCGCAAGTCACCGAGTTTTCTGCACCTGCAAGGTTCCCCGGAGGCGGTGGATCAAGACCAGCGAGTTAGATCGGAATTTTGGAGCTTAGATCGGCCAGAATTCGCCGGAGAAGTCTCGGTTCTCACCGGAGGAAAATCGGCGGATCGCGTGAGAAAAACCGAACGAGGTCAGGGTTTTTATAGACGGGGGAGGGCGGTGGGGTGGTTTAGATCGAGTTTGTGTCGCCTACGAACAGAATTCGGCGGGGATGCGCAGGAATCCGGGTCGGTTTTGATCCGGGGTGAGAGAGTCCGGCGCTGGCGCGAGGTAGACGATGAACTGGCGGGTCCTGCCTGTCAGTGGGAGGAGCGGCGCGCGTGGCTGCGGGCTGGCGCGGGCGCTGGTTGGGTCGGCTGGTGGTTTGCGGCCCACTGGCCGGTTTTTTCTGTTTTCTCTTCTTCTTTTTCTATTTCTTTTCTGAGTTGAGTTTAATTTGAATTCCAGTTTGAATTTGAATTTTTGCAAAACATGCAACACGTCCAAAAATTTTTAAATTCCCCTCTTAACATGATTTAGGGTCTTAACAAAATTTTGGGGTGTTACAGCTCTACCCCCCTTAAAAGAAATCTCGTCCTCGAGATTGGTGGTTCTAAGAGAACAATTCCGGAAATTGTGCCTTTAGCTCATCTTCCCGCTCCCAGGTGGCTTCCTCTTCTAAGTGATGCTTCCACTGCACCTTGCACATCCGGATTCTTTTATTTCTGGTGAGGCGTTCCATTGTCTCCAAAATCTTGTATGGTTGCTCGGCATAAGACAAATCCTCGGCTATGTTCACTTCATTTATGGGTAACACCTCTTCAGGCGTCCTCAGGCATTTCTTGAGTTGTGACACATGGAATACATCGTGCACATCCGATAGATGAGCCCGTAATTCTAGTTGATACGCCACTTCGCCTTTCCTCTCCAAAACTTGAAAGGGTCCGATGTATCGCGGTGACAACTTCCCTTTCACCTTGAACCGACGAAGTCCTCTGATAGGGGACACCTTGAGATAGACATAGTCTCCCACGTTGAAAACGAGCTCTCTTCTTCGTACATCGGCATAGCTCTTTTGGCGTGTCTGTGCTATCCTCAAGTTGTTGCGAATTTCCCTCACCTTCGCTTCGGCTTCTTGTAGTACTTCTGGACCAAACACTTTACTTTCCCCTGTTTGGTTCCAAAATAGGGGAGTTCTGCACTTCCTCCCGTACAAAGCTTCAAATGGCGACATCTTCATACTAGCTTGATAGCTGTTGTTATAGGAAAACTCCGCATATGGTAAGTTCTTGTCCCAACTCCTATTATTTTTTAGTGCACATGCCCTCAGCATATCTTCAAGGATCTGATTGGTTCTCTCCGTCTGCCCGTCAGTTTGGGGATGATAGGCAGAACTAAAGTTCAGATGGGTTCCCATGGTTTCGTGCAACTTCCGCCAGAACCTTGAGGTGAACTGTGTACCTCGATCCGACACAATCTTCTTTGGCAGTCCATGGTAACACACGATCCTTGACATGTACAGCTCTGCCAATTTGGATCCGCTGTAGCATTCTTTCACGGGGATGAAATGAGCTACCTTGGTTAGCCTATCAATGATGACCCATATCGAATCATATCCTGATTGGGTCCTAGGCAATCCCACGATGAAATCCATGCTGATTTCTTCCCATTTCCATTCAGGCACTTTGAGTGGTTGCAATAATCCCGCGGGTCGTTGATGTTCTGCCTTCACCAACTGACATGTGTCACATAGGGCAACATGTTCCGCGACATCTCGCTTCATGCCATACCACCAATACCTGCTCTTGAGGTCCTGGTACATTTTCGTACTCCCAGGATGAATGGAATAGTCAGAATCATGAGCCTCCTTCAAAATCAATTCACGGATGTCCTTTACTTCTGGCACACAGATTCTTTTCCCCTGCCACACCGTTTCTTGTTCATCCTCTCTAAAACCTGGAGCTTTATTCTCCTTGATGAGTTGTCTGATCTCTTGTATCTTCTCATCATTCTTTTGACCCTCGCGTATGTCTCGCTCGAGTGTGGAGTCCACTTCCATGGCGATGGCTTCACCACTATTTACTAGGCATAGATTGAGCCTTATAACTTCGTCCTTCAATTCTGCAGGCATGTCCTTCAAGCTCAACTTATTGACCTGCACTTTCCGACTTAAAGCGTCGGCCACAACGTTTGCCTTCCCAGGATGATAGTTGATGCCCACATCAAAGTCATTGATTAGCTCTAACCATCTCCTTTGTCTGAGGTTGAGATCTGGCTGTGTGAAAATGTACTTCAAACTCTTATGATCCGTATATATCTCGGTCCTCTTCCCCATCAAATAGTGCCGCCAAATTTTCAACGCGTGTACCACTGCGGCTAGTTCTAGGTCATGTGTAGGATAGTTTTTCTCATGCTTCCGGAGCTGCCGGGATGCATAAGCCATGACATGCCCTTCTTGCATGAGAACACATCCCAACACGTTTCTAGAGGCATCGCAGTACACCGTAAAGTTCTTCTACATATCTGGCATAACTAGCACTGGGGTTGTTGTCAATCTCTTCTTTAGCTCCTGAAAACTCGCCTCGCACTGTGGCGTCTAGGTGAATGTGATTCCCTTCTCCAACAGTTTGGTGAGGGGTCTCGAGATCTTGGAGAATCCCTCAATAAACCGTCGATAGTATCCAGCCAATCCCAAGAAGCTTCGAACTTCCCCGACATTTTCAGGGGTCTTCCACTTCTGTATATCCTCGATTTTGGCAGGATCCACGGAGATTTCTCCCTCCGAGATTATATGTCCTAAGAAGGGAACTCTCATCATCCAAAACTCACACTTGCTCAACTTGGCATATAGTTGGTGATCTCTTAGCCTCTGCAACACCAACCTTAGATGTTTCTCATGTTCTTCTTCATCTTTGGAGAAGACGAGAATGTCATCTATGAAAACCACCACAAATTTGTCCATATATTCCATGAATACCTTGTTCATGAGATACATGAAGTATGTCGGGGCATTAGTTAGCCCGAAAGGCATGACAGTGTATTCATACAGTCTGTACCGAGATACCAAAGTTGTCTTGGGGATATCAGATTGCCTTATCTTGAGTTGGTGGTATCCCTACCTGAGATCAATTTTCGAGAACACACAAGCTCCCCTCAACTGATCAAACAAGTCTTCAATGCGGGGTAATGGGTATTTGTTTTTGATGGTTACCTCATTCAAGGCACGGTAATCCACGCATAACCTTTGGGTTCCGTCCTTCTTGGGCACAAATATCACCGGAGCTCCCCATGGTGAGGAACTAGGACGAATATACCCCTTCTCCGTCAATTCTCTCAAATGATCCTTGAGTTCTTCTAGCTGCTTGGAGTCCATCCGGTAAGGTCTCTTTTATATCGGGGCTGTTCCAGGCACTAGCTCAATTGCAAATTCCACTTCACGATCGGGAGGCATACCTTGCAACTCCTCCGGAAAAGCATCTGGATATTCCCTGATGGTCCTGATTTCCTCAACTTTCACCTCAATTTGATTTAATTTAATGTCCCTCCTAGGCTCATGTATTGTTATGAACTTTACTCTTGTGCCACTAGGGTGAGTTAGTTCCACCGTTCTGGTCGAATAATGGATGATTCCCTTATGTTTGGTCAACCAATCCATACCCAAAATAATATCTATCCCTTGTGAATCTACCACTATGAGGTTAGCAGTAAATACTACCCCATTAATGTCTAGATTCACCTTGGGACACACTTGTCTTGTCCTTATTTCTCCACCCGGAGAGTTTACGGCTAGCATATGGTTCATTTGTGTTGTTGCTAGGTCATGCTTCTTAACAAACACTTGGGCAATGAACGAGTGGGTAGCACCAGAATCAAACAGCAGGGTTGCAAGGTGTAAATTGGCAGGAAACTTACCAACTACCACGTCGGGTGCCTCTTGTGCTTCCTCCATAGTGACGTGGTTCACCCGTCCTCTCATTACATTCTGCTGTTGTGGCTGCGCGGGCTTCTTCTTTGGGCACTTATGGGCATAGTGCCCCTCTTCACCACAGTTAAAACATTGCACCCCAACCTTAGGTGCCTGACCTTTATTGTCTTGGGGTTGGTTTGGGGGTCCTTGCACTGCTGGTCGAGGTGGATATGCGGGGCGAGGCTGCTGTACAAACTGACGTTGCGGCTGTGCTGGTTCTGCCGGAGGCCTGTAGTTCGGGTTGTACCCTCTTGGTGCTGAGTAGGGTACCGCAGCACGGTTCGTCTGCCCTGCAGGTTGCTGCATCAGACGTGGGCGGGTGTTGCTCCCTGAGGCTTGATGTGACCACCCGGCCTTCCTCTTATTCTCATTTTACAAGGCCTTTAGCTTCCTTTCTACCACAAACGCTCTGTCCACCATCTTTTGGAAGCTTTCATACTCATTTGAGGACATTGCACATTGCATATCTGCGGTAAGTCCCTCCACGAAACAATCTTGTTTCTGCTCATCAGTCTCTATGTCCCGTGGGGCATAACGGGATAGTTGAGTAAATTTAGTGAGGTATTCCATCACCGTCATGTTTCCCTGCTGCAGTCCCAAAAACTCCTTCCTCTTGTTTTTGAGTTCACCTCTTGGGATGTAATGGTTGCGGAAGCTACGCTTGAACTCTTCCCATGTGATGTTCTCAGGGTCATGATGGGCGGCCACGTAGGCGGTCCACCAATCAGCAGCAGGTCCATGCAATTGATGAGAGGCGAACAGCACCCTCTCATACCCTTGGCACTGCATGATCCTCATCTTGCTTTCAATGGTCTTTAGCCAATCATCTGCCTCCAGAGGTTCAGCAGCACTTGCAAACTTTGGAGGCTGAGTTCCTAGAAACTCACTCAACCTTGGTTGGCGTGGTGCAGCTTGTGGAGGTGGAACTTGATGCAAGTTGGCTACCACTTGAGTCAAGTTCTGGATGAGCTGATTTTGATTCTCCAGCAATTGGTGGAGAGGATCAACTTCTTCACGGCGACCACCCCGGTCCTGGCCTCCAGAAAGATGAGGGTTGGATGCCTCATCGTTGTTGTTTGCGGGGTTGGCAGCATGTCCTTTTCCTCTTCCGGCCATCTGGCAGAATCAACCAATGTTAACTTGAAAGCATTTAGTATTATCTTACTACTTTCATATGTTTGTACTTTGAAGTGTTGAGGCTTTGTTATACTTTTATGAGGGTTCATTTCTCACACAATAATAAATGCAATATTGTTTCATGTGGGTTTACACACCAAAGCAAAACAATCTAAAGACGAGGCTGTGGACAATTGCTCATGGCTTCCACAACTCACGTCACACACCAAGCATTAACATACCATTAACTTAACGTAACGACTCGACTATTCAACATCTTGCTAACTAAGGGAAGAACTCTACACTACTCGTCTTCTTGAGCTGGCTCCTCGGGATCTTCCTCATCATTTCGGCTGCCTTCTGACTCTGCTTTGGGTGGGGAGGCTGCTGGTGGAGAAGTGCGACGACGCCTGATCGCTCGGCGATCTGGGGAGTCAGGAGTCCATGTATCATTTACGGTGACACACAGTTCATTCCCATCTCCTCTTTCTCTCGCCCTCAGGCAGGCTCGCAGCAACGCCTCCGTTTCCTTCAAGGTGTCCCGAACATCCTGAAGCTCTTGCTGACACTCTTGCAGTCGAGTGCTGAGCATAGCAGCATCCTCCAAGCACAAGTCCATGTGCTCATGGGAAGTCCCTTGCTGCACTGGTGGGTACTTGTACTTCGTGGTACTACTCTCACGCTGGAGGACATACATGTACTCTGTTCTGTCCAGGTGGCGACGATAGATGTGACTCTGGCAGGTGATGGCCTCCCAGGTGACATCCTTCTCCGCATCGACCTGTGTTGCTCTACAAGCTGGAGAGCGGTGGATCTTAAGCAGCCGATTTTCGTGTATAATCCTCATCTCTGAGCTCCATTCTTCCCTATTCTCACGGATGGTCCTGGTGGAGTTATAGTGGATGATTAGCTTGCCCGTATTGCCGGCAGCTTCGAGCATACATCGAAGACAGCGCAACAAGCCTCCTACTGCCATTCCGTAGGAAAGGTACGTCACCGGACGGCTCTCCTCTCTTTCGGAAAGGGCAACTACGGGAACTCTCCCTCCTGTGGATTTGCGAGCGGTGCGAATCATGCAAACCATCTAAAACAAAAAGCATTTAAACTTAGGTTAGATAAACTTTTTAAACAAAAATCCTATTTTGAATGAAAATTGAGGTAAGATGAAGAAAGTGACTCACTAAATAACACTTTTCCACACACTCCTTGTAAAAATAGTTTTTAAGAAAATAGGGCCCTTAAACCCGTCCATTTCTACCTAGGTCCACGTTCCTACGGGCAACCTTGGCTCTGATACCACTTCTGTCACACCCAGTTTTTCCGAAGAACAACCAAGGTGAATATCACATGTATGCTAGGATCATTTTCTCATATATGTGATGACAAATAGTGAAGTATTATTTATTACATGCCAGGTGTCGAATATAAATAAGTCTTACATAGCAAATGTCTCGATGGACAATAATAAGTTCATCACAAGTAAATAAACTAGCAGCGGAATATTATTCTTGAGGGCTCCGTCACAGGCGTTGCACGGGGGTCTCCATGAACCTAGAAACCTTCTTCGGGTCCAACGTCTTGGTCATTATACACCACCTCATTATCTTGACCTGAGCAGCAATATAAACCAACAAAATATGCAAGGTTGAGTACCGATGGTACTCAGCAAGTGCGGGAAAATTATATCATGCATGGCTAGAACAAGGAAAGGTTGAACTCATGGTTAAAGCACTACGCAATTAATACCTATCACCTTAGCTTATTAAGCACCTACATTACTACACATATGAAATGGTCCCAATCTCCCATCCCATCATTATAATCCAATAACCATAACATCATTTCCAATGTTAAGCTCCCCGCTTAACTTCCAAAACCATCAATCCTCTAATCATGAATAAGTCCAAGCCGCTCTTGACCGTGAGCACGGCTGTCATGACAGTTTTGACTCTGCAGAGTTTGTACCACTGTACCCACATGTAGTGATTTCATCCCCCGTTGCCGGGTGGACTAAAAGAACCTCCATTATGCCAGTGGCTACGAACCACATTCACACTTCCCAGGTGTGTAGCCAGGAGATCACTACGAAGCCTTTACAAAGGGATTTCCGACGAGCGTGGGCCCACTGAGGTTTCACCCCTAACAGCATACAATAGGCTCCAACCCCGCTGCAGTGGCCCCCTCTTGAGCCTTGCGGTTCATATGGTAGTCCAGCTGACACCTATTCCCCGCACCATCCAACACACCCATACTATGCCGGGGATACACCTAATTAATTGGCCAAGCTGCCCCATCTCATCATGTGGTTGGCACTGTAAAGCCAGGTTACATGCTCCATGAATCGGTCCTTAGGATCCAGGAAAGTACTAAACACAAAACCGAGTCTCGTGCACCCAGCACACAACCAAAACATCCAACTTGCCTTGATCCCTACCTCTACATAACTTACAATATCTCATTCAAGAGTAGGGTAAAATAAACTGATGATCTCATATCCCAATTATCCCATTCTAAGCATGGCTAAGCATATGCATAATAACAAATGACATGATAAAATAAATCCCAACCCAAGCTACAAGGAAACAAGGTAATGCAATTCTAGGGAAACTTCCTAGCATGGGTTTCATATTTCAATTGACAATGCAAATAATTCTAGCTACACCTCCTAGCATAGGATCAAAGTGGTCAAGGACACTTGCCTCCTTCCTGCTGCTCTTGAAATGGGTAGTCCTGATCTTGGAAAGGAATAACTTGCTCTTGAGCAGGTTCTACATCATACCATCACACATAGCAAAAGAAAAACAACAATCCATAAGACATAGTTCACACTTCCACTTCATACAAAGCACACATTCACATTTATGAAAGTCATTCACAATTATATGTGTGGTGGTTACTCTATGTGTGTTGATTTGTGGCTTGCATGCACTTTTGATCATATGTATATGATTCCTACTTCTGTGTTCACATTTATACTTACATACTATATATATGAGTCTCCAACTTAAATACATTCCTTATATTCAATTACTACACCTTTTAACTACCTAGTATGCATGAAAGGTATTTTCCTTCTTCATATGTGTCTTCACAATTTCTACCAACCCTAAACTGAATTCTTTGGATTTTAGAAACTCCATTTATCATTTATTAGTTGCTATATTTTCAGATTTATTTTCTATGCCTAAGTGTGAACTTTATTATAAAAATAACAAGATACATCATCTAAACAAAATAGGTTCTGATCTAAAATATTTGCTAATATATTTTTAACCTTTTCCTCTGATGTAAACTATTTCACAATTATTTTCCTTATTTTCTAGAACTATTCTTTACTTAAAAATGTGTCCCTAAATGTGAATTACAAATTAAACAGATTCACTTCAGCCCAAAATATGTTTTTATCTCACTCCAAAGTTTCCTAAATACTGAGAAAGTCTTTAATTTAATTTTGACAATATGTTTGTCCCACTTTTTAAGTTTTAAACACTAGCCACATATTCAATTTCCCAAATTAAATATTAAACAGGGCTAAAATGGTAAACTCACCCCACTATAGGGTCTATAATATTATTTTCAGAATTTCCAGGGGTCTAGCTACACTTATCAGAGGAGTTTTTCCTAATTTTTATTAAGTCCAGGGGCTAAAACTGATTTTTAAATGAATTTACATGATTTTCTGAAGTTCCAGGGGCTAGATAAGAAGTTTCCGGGGCTAGCTCTTATTTCCCGAGAACCCCAGGGGGTAGCACGTAAAATTTCCAGTCTTTATAACGCGGGGCTGACGTGGACCGTCCGATTTTAAACCGACGGCTGAGATTATAACGTCGAACCGGTACGCGAGGATTTAAACCCTACCGTGCGATTTAAAATAAACGGCGCACACGCGGCCACGTCGCTCTGATCGAATGCGGGCGGCGCTGCCGGAGGCGCACGGTGGCGGGAAGCGGCGATCTCACCGGAGACTTTCGGATCTTCGAGAATTCTTCCTAGAACTGTGATTTTATTGCATAGATCGGTGGAGGGAAGGTCAGGGATCTCACCTCGGGGGTTTTCTTGAGCTCGGAGGTCCTGGAAGGTGATCGGCGACGAGGTCCGAGGTGAATTCATGGCGAGGCTCGTCGGCGCTGTGTTTACACTGCAAGTCACCGAGTTTTCTGCACCTGCAAGGTTCCCCGGAGGCGGTGGATCAAGACCAGCGAGTTAGATCGGAATTTCCGAGCTTAGATCGGCCAGAATTCGCCGGAGAAGTCTCGGTTCTCACCGGAGGAAAATCGGCGGATCGCGTGGGAAAAACCGAATGAGGTCGGGGTTTTTATAGACGGGGGAGGGCGGCGGGGTGGTTTAGATCGAGGTTGTGTCGCCTACGAACGGAATTCGTCGGGGATGCGCAGGAATCCGGGTCGGTTTTGATCCGGGGTGAGAGAGTCCGGCGCTGGCACGAGGTAGACGATAAACTGGCGGGTCCCGCCTGTCAGTGGGAGGAGCGGCGCGCGCGGCTGCGGGCTGGCGCGGGCGCTGGTTGGGCCGGCTGGTGGTTTGCGGCCCACTGGCCGGTTTTTTCTGTTTTCTCTTTTTCTTTTTCTATTTCTTTTCTGATTTGAGTTTAATTTGAATTCTAGTTTGAATTTGAATTTTTGCAAAACATGCAACACGTCCAAAAATTTTTAAATTCCCCTCTTAACATGATTTAGGGTCTTAACAAAATTTTGGGGTGTTACAAAACAAGAGGAGACTCGTGCCAACACGGGAGCAAATGGAGCACCAGCATCATCTATCCCTACATGGACAGCCTGTAGGGAAATAGGCGATGCGCTACTCTAGCAATTCGATCGTATCACCTAGGAAACATGCGAGTAAGAAGATCATGGATCGTTACCACTAGACGCGCAGCGCAGCGGATCGTAGATGCGCGTCGTAGCCGATCAGCGCAGCAGTAACAGCAGCGCCTCCACGGAGTCCACACGTACAGGGAGGAACGCCGTGCGTCGGAGTGCTAGCACCGCGCGCGTGACAGGAGTTTCGGCGGCTGGCCTGTGAGGGGCGGCGGCTGGGGCTGTTATGTGGTGGAGTAATCTGCCCCTAACCCTACCCCTCATATTTATAGGCGCGCTAATGGGATTTTAGGTCACAGGCCCATTAGTACCCTAATTTCTTATGGATCAAATATCCATCAGGCCTTTATCCGAATTGTTATGATTGCCTATTGGGCATATCACCAACACAGCCGACTCACCATGGCATGCACCCATGTATGGACCACCCCCCGTCACACGGCGAGAACAGCACCCGCACCGATCATTCGGGTGGGGGGGACACTGCAAGGTTGGTAGTTTATCTGGGGCGTGTTCACACGATTAAGTTTAGGTTTCCCATTGAATAAGCTGTAATATGAACGCTTATATCGTAGTAGCCTGAATAAGAGTGGTGTGCTGAAATTTTTGTGATGATTGTTTGGTTTGTGTGCTGATGTGAGTTGTGGGGCGCTTCTGCGAAAGTCCACATCCACACATAGTAGAGAGATGTAAGATGCTTCGGCACTTGTTCACATCCTCATATAGGCTGATAATTATTAAAAGAAGATGCTCAGTCTCATATTCCTTGATGCATATAGTTGGGAGAAATCTCTTCTTTCAATTCTGAATTCTATTCCGAGAGTAATCATTAAAATAAGGGGGGTAGACTTTCTTGCCAACCTTATTGTCTTGGATTCCCAAGGAATTGACACAATACTTGGAATGGACTGGTTAAGCAAGCACAACGGAGTGGTTCAATGCGCTTAGAGGATCGTGCAGTTGACAAGTGAGCACGGTACTCGTGTTGAGTTTGAGGCAGCCCAACCTACAATTGAGAAGGTAGTGCTGAACCACATCAATCAAGCGACATTGGAAAGCATTCCGGTGGTTCAAGAATATTCAGATGTGTTCCCCGAAGAACTTCCAGGTATACCACCTGATCGGGGCATTGATTTGACATTGATTTAGTACCCGGAACTGCGCCTATAGCAAAGAGGCTATTTAGGATGCCACTAATGAACTAGTGGAGCTCAAGAAGCAAATTCAGAAGCAGCTAGAAAATGGTTTTATACGCCCAAGCTCGTCACCATGGGGAGCCCGCGTACTCTTCATAGACAAGAAGGATGGGACCCAAAGGATGTGTTTGGATTATAGGTCTCTCAATGAGGTGACGATCAAGAATAAATACACGCTGCCCCGTATAGAGGACCTGTTCAAACAAACGAATGGTGCCCGAATTTTCTCCAAGATTGATCTTCCGCCGGATACTTCCAGCTGAAGATTAAACCCTCCGACATACCCTAGACTGCATTTCGAGCACGGTATGGTTCGTATGAGTATACCGTTATGTCTGTTGGGTTAACGAATGCACCCGCATACTTTATGTACCTCATGAATAAGATCTTCATGGAGTACATGGACAAGTATGTCGTGGTTTTTATCGATGATATCATGGTGTATTCAAAGAGCGAGGAGGAACACGAAGAACACTTGAGGTTAACATTGCAGAAACTGCGAGAGCATCAATTGTTTGCCAAGTTCAGCAAGTGTCAATTTTGGCTAAAGGAGATATCGTTCCTAGGCCACATTATCTCCGAAGGAGGAGTATCGGTTGATCCCAGAAAAGTGGGAGATGTTTTGAAGTGGAACCAACCGTAGAATGTGAGAGATATTCGGAGTTTCCTTGGGATGGCTGAATACTACTGCCGGTTCATCAAGAATTTCTCCAAAATAGAAAAGCCCATGACTGAATTGCTGATGGAAGGGAAAGCGTTTCAGTGGACACAAGTGTGTCAAGAAAGCTTTGAGGAGCTAAAGAAGAGGTTAACAACAGTGCCGGTTTTGGTATAGCCGGACATGATCAAGAGTTTTGACATATATTGTGACGCATCAAGACAAGGGCTTGGATGTGTGCTCATGCAAGGAGGACAAGTGGTTGCCTATGCAACAAAGCAATTAAAGAAACATGAGATGAATTACCCTACACAGGACCCAGAACTTGCAGCCGTGGTACATGCCTTGAAGATTTGGAGGCATTATATCCTCAGTCACCAATGTGAGATCTATATGGATCACAAAAGCCTCAAGTATATATTCACGCAAATGGATCTGAATTTGAGGCAACGTCTTTGGTTGGAACTCATCAAGGATTATGATGTTGGAATCAACTATCACCCTGGAAAGGCCAATGTAGTAGCTGATGCGTTGAGCCGAAAAGGGAGCATGTCACAAACTCACGGTTCGGGAGCTGCCACCCGAGCTGCGTAAGGAGTTTGAGCGGTTACATCTCGGGTTCTTGAATGAGACGGAGGTGATAGAACAGAACTCAACGCTGGAACAAGAGATACGAGATGGCCAAGCAACGTATGAGGAAATCAAGGAAAGAATCTGAAAAGGCATAGAAAAGGATTTTAAGGAAGACGAGAAAGGCATGCTTTGGTTAGGGAAAAGGATTTTTGTGCCTAACGTGAAGCATATCCGTGACACGATATTAAGGGAGGCACATGACTCGCCTTACTCCATACATCCTGGCTGTACAAAGATGTACAAGGACCTGAAAACTTGCTATTGGTGGGATGGTATGAAAAAGGGACATAGCTGAATATGTTGCCTTATGCGACACGTGCCAATGAGTGAAGTCCGAACATCAAAGACCCGCTGGATTGTTGCAGCCATTGAAAGTACCCGAGTGGAAGTGGGAAGACATCAGCATGGATTTCATAGTCGGACTGCCACGTACTCAGTCGGGTTACGACTCTATTTGAGTTATTGTGGAGCGGTTGACGAAAACAGCCCATTTTCTTCCTGTTAGAACCAAGTACAGCGTCGCACAACTAGCCGAGCTGTATATGGAGCAAATCGTGTGTCGTCATGGAGTTCCGAAGAGGATAGTTTCAGATCAAGTTTCTCAATTTACCTCTAGGTTCTGGAAGAAGCTGCATGAAGCCATGGGTACACGGCTGAATTTCAGCTCCGCTTATCACCCGCAAACCGACGGGCAAACTGAGAGGACAAATAAAATTTTGGAAGACATGTTGAGAGCTTGCGCCTTGAAACATGGATGTAGTTGGGATAGGAGCTTGCTGTATGCTGAATTCTCATACAACAACAGCTACCGAGCCAGCTTGAAGATGTCACCTTTCGAAGCATTGTATGGTAGACGGTGCAGAACACCGCTCTTCTGGAATGAGACCGGAGAAAGCCAAGTGTTTGGACCTGAAGTGCTGCAAGACGCTGAAAAATAAGTCCAAACGATACGAGAAAACTTGAAGGCTGCTCAGTCACGACAAAAAGGTTATGCGGACAATAGGCGAAGAAAATTGACCTTAGAAGTAGGAGACTTCGTGTATCTTAAAGTATCGCCTATCCGAGGCCAACGACGGTTCAACATCAAAGGCAAGTTAGCACCTCGCTACATCAGGCCATTCAAGATTTTGGACAAGCGAGGAGAAGTAGCCTATCAACTAGAGCTGCCAACGCACCTCTCCAACGTGCAAGGCGTGTTTCACGTATCCCAACTCAAGAAGTTCTTAAGAGTACCGGAAGAACAAGTATCGATGGATGAGCTCAAACTTCGATAGGATCTGACCTACGTGGAACACCCCGTCAAAATCTTGGACGGAAAGGAAAGGGTCACGAGGAACAAAGTGATCCGTTGGTGCAAGGTACAATGGAGCCATCACACGGAAGCCGAAACTACATGGGAGCGTGAGGAAGATCTCAAGAAAGAATTCCCTCATCTATTCTCCACTCTATCGAATCTCGAGGGCGAGATTCAGTTTAAGGGAGGTAGGTTTGTAACACCCTCAAATTCATTACCATGCATTGCATATATTTTTCATGTAGGGAAGCAGTTGAAAAGAAGAAGAAATGGAGAAAGAACCATTGAAATGGAGAAAGAACTATAGAAATGGAAAGGGGAATATAGAAATGAAAGAAGCGACATAGAAATGGTGAGAAATGGAAAAAGATAGCTGAAATGAGCCATTCCCAAATTTCCCCAAAATTTCTAAATTCCCCAATTCCCCAAAAAGAGGAATTTTCCCGACATTTGGGGGAATTTAATCCCCAATGCTGCCGCAGCCAAAAAGTGGAAAAGTCCCCAGGACTCTTTGGTTGAGTTCCAAATCGACTAGTAATCTTGGTTGAGTTCCAATTGGAGTAGGACTCCTCTTTTCTCCTCCTTATAAATACAACCCCCAGCCCCCCTTGGCCGCAGCCCTCCTCCTCCCCAAGTCACCGAGTTGGAGCCCCCCTCCAAGTCACTGAGTTGGCCACCCCCTGCCGGAGTTTGGTCGCCGGTGAGCCCTGCCGACGAGACCCGCCGTCGATCCCCGCCATCGATCCCTGTCGTCGAGACCCGCTGATGAGCCCCGTCACGCCTCACCGTCGCCGGAAAAGAACCCGACGATCTGTCCTACCCTAATATTCCAAAGAAAAATCCCCCGCTGCTTCCATTGCTAGGGGAAAGGCCCAGCCACAAGAAGGAAGTGGGGTAGGTCTTCATTACCAATCTTACGACGTCGCCGCTGTTTCTACGCATCCGTTTTGTTCGCCCCTTTCGATCAGAAACATTTGCGTGTGGACAGAACGTTTTTTGATCGATTTTTAACGGTGGAATTGATCTAGATCTTGAGTCAAGATCATCACCACGTGCACACTTGATCCCTACACCCTTGTTCATCATAAAACACCATGAAAATCCATTAAAACATACAACAACACATACAAACTGGTTTAATAAAACAACACCATAGGATTTGCATTCATCTACCCCATTGCATCTTGAGTAAAGTTTGTGCATGATGATTGATTGCTGTAAATTTTGTATTTGCATGGTCGTGAGTAGAAGGACAAGATCAAGAGGCCATCTACGAGGAACTACAGCACCAAGACTTTGAGACGCTTGAGCAACAAGAGCCACGGGAGAAAGGCAAGTGCACCTTGACCATATTGATCCCATGTTTTGGAAATGTTTTGTTTGCGAAAACTCGTATGCTTGTGTCAACTTGATGGGACAACCTTTTTATATTAGTTTACTAGTTTTGTTAACCATCCTTGTCGCCGGGAAATTTGATGAGTCGGGTATGGCCGTTTTTCATTTTTGCTTCGCTTAATCTACGGGATACGGTAAGCTGAATTAAAACATGTTTATCTACTGCACTCATATGAATAATGATGATGAGAACTTTATGATGATAATGGGCATGGAATCGGGGTGATCTAGGCATGATTGGTTCATGGATGTTGCTGGTTGAGATGGTGGTTTACTTGCCTTGGATCTAAGGACCGGTTCATTCGAGAATATGCTAGGAAAACAGTGCCACCACAAGGCCAAGTATGGGTGCGGCTTAGCTGATTAATTAGGTGTGTTGCTAGCTTATTATGGACCGTTGGATGGCGCGGGGAACGGGAGACGAGAGGGACTGCCCTGTGAACTGCATGGCACAAGAGGGGGCCCGTGGGTGTGAGAATGGAGATTTGAGCCTGCCGGTGAAACCTCAGTGGATCCGTGCATCTAGTAGCCCCTTTGTAAAGGCTATTTTGTGATCTCTTTTCCATACACCAACGGATATGTACTGGTATACTGGAGGTTTCTCTAGTCGCCGACGGCTAACGAAATCACGAACTTGTGGGTAAAGTGGTGCCACCTCTGCAGAGTGTAAAACTATCATGATAGACGTGCTTCCGGTCACAAGCACCTGGCCAACTTCCATGATTAGAGGAAAAACATGGGATGTTTATTCGGGATGGTTGTGGTATGGTCATTGGGATTGGTTTTGGGATTGTTTTGATTCATGACAATGAGTTTGGTTTTGGTTATATGAATATGAGATGGTTATGAATATTTATGAGCATGAGATGAACTTGAGAAAGATAAATGGCTGGATGAGACTTGATAAATGGTAAATTATGATGAGAGAATGTTGCTTAATTACTTGATTATGTTGGGATAGATTTCACCTAGAAATAGTTGCTGTTTTTATCATGTTTGTGAAATAAAATTTGCTTACTGCAATGAGCCTTTTTATTCCATACCTTGTTGTAAGCTACATGTCATACTTTTTCCCTCACTTGCTGATTACGACATTTACTCACCCTTGCATTACCACATATACATTAGCTACAGGAGAAGAGTACTTTGAGGACCATGTGGAGTACTAGGCGTGCGAACTACCGTCAACATGCCTGTGGAGTTGAAGTTGGATCCTGCTGTTTAGTTATTTCCGCTGTCGTTTAGAGACTTCCGCTGCAAGAATAAGTTAGAGATTCATGAGTGAGACATTGAGTCCTTGTAATAAAGTACTTAAACACTATTTATTTATGGTTATCTTCTGAATTAAGTTTGTTGATTACATGTGTATGTGTGATGAACATCCTGGGCACACATATGCATTCACTTGGTTCTATTTTCGGGACCGGGTGTAAATCGATTATAATCACCATCCCTCGCGGTCAGTGAGTAACACTTGTTCACTGTACCGTGACGTAGAAAGAACAGGCTAGTTTCATGTTAACATATTGCTGGTTGAAAGTTTTACATTGTTTGTTAATGAAATGCTTTAATTTGGAGACAATTAAAGTTCTTTTCAACCTTAGGCAAAGCACATAAAAGAAATGTGTTTCCTGTTTGATTGCGGCTTTCTTATGTGTCTCTGCACAAGGTTTTCCACTAACTTGCGGCTAAAACTTGAAAGTAAGAGTCAACTAATTAGGTGAGTCTTTTGCAATATACTTTCCTATTATACACTGCAAACCCAACATGTAGAGTTCAATGTTTAGGTGTGACGGATGAGACTTGCTGAGCCATCATGCTCACTGCTTGTGTTTGAAGCCTTTGCAGGGTGCTATGAGGAGAAGGCTCCTGAGGAGGAGACGGACACCCAATAGGGAACCACCATCGAATGGGAGCCCTGCACGCCGCCGTGTTAGTGTGCGTGTATGCTAGTGAGGACACGTTCATGGGCTGAACGTGATCTTCTTTTATTTAGTCTACGCCCGTGAGTGTAGACTTAATGTTATTTTGACGTAACTATGTTCATAAACCAGTTTATGTAATAAAATTTTGCTTCCGCCTTTTACCTTTTATGTGTGTTATCCGGTGCTGTGCAACGCAGCACCCCACAGCGAGATCCTGGCTTGTTGAGACCGTCGGGTCCCACAAACTTCTATCGGAGTTTAAATCCCAAGATGAAGACTCATCTCGCGCAATGCAACTGCGGCACCTTCAACGACCTCGTCAATTCTGCGATTCTGCAAGAGGATCCTCAGAGAGAATTTGCTGCAGAGCAGAGGAAACGCAGCGCTCCACCATGCAGCGGGGGTGGAGGTCCCCAAAAATACCGAACGGTGTATCGGACACCATCCGGCCAGCAGTGGCATCCACCAGCACGACCACAACAGTTTGGGGGTTGTCCTTATCAGCCGTTCCCATTCCGACCACCGATGCCACCACCGCAACCGCAACAGCAGCAGATGGTGCCCCGGCGTTTCCACAGAAACAACGCGCCCCATGATTCAGTCCACCGGTCAGTGAAGGACCGCCTCGCTACACATGCTTCACGTTTGGCTAGGCCGGCCATTTGTCCAAGGACTGCTCACAGGGGCAGCAAATCAGCGGGCAAGCCCAATATCAAGGTGGTGCTCGAGGCCAACCACCAGACAAGAAGGGAGGTCAGCGACCCGGGAACATTCATTACCTCGACAATGAGAACATTCCGGAAGGAGAGAACATGCTGGTGGGTACGTTCACTCTCAACGATCACACAATCATCATCTTATTTGATTCGGGTGCAACCCACAGTTTCATAAGCGCATCATATGTGGCTAAGCATCAACTGCATGTCTTCTCAACCGAATACAATATAATGATTCCAAAAGCACCACTGTGCTTAGGTGTGAGGATATATCCCACTACTTTGATTATCGTTTTGGGACAAAAGATTGATGCAATCTTAGGAACGTCATGGTTACGCTACCATGGCGCTGTCCTATAAACTCTGTCACGGACGGTTCATTTGAATTATTATTAGACAGCTCTGTCCCAGAAGTTTTAGCAGCCTATAATACTGAAGCTCACAGGTTGGATGACATCCCCGTAGTCCGAGAATACCCGATGTGTTCCCTTATGATCTTCCGGCCATGCCACCTGAACAGGATGTTGAGTTCAAGATTGAACTTGCACCCGAGACAACACCAATATCGCGGAGACCATATAAGATGGCTCCGAATGAGCTTGCTGAATTGAAGGAACAGCTCAATTACTTGTTGAGCAAGGGTTTCATTTGACCGAGTTCCTCGTCATGGCGATGCTCGGCGCTGTTCGTAAAGAAGAAAGATGAAACCTTGAGGTTGTGTGTGGATTACTGACTACTCAACGCTGTCACCATCAAGAACAAATATCCACTGCCCCGCATTGATATCCTGTTCGATTAACTTGTGGGTGCAAGTGTGTTTTCAAATATGGACCTTCGCTCTTGGTATCATCAAATATAAATCTGAGCGGAGGATATTCTGAAGACGGCATTCTAGACGAGATATGGACTATATGAATATCTCATCATGTCTTTTGGTCTCACCAAAGCCCTGGCACATTTCATGTACCTCATGAACTAAGTGTTCATGCCAGAGTTGGACAAGTTCGTGGTAGTGTTCATAGATGACATCTTGGTTTACTCAAATCGGAAGAAGAACATGCCGAACAGTTGTGTATCGTCCTTCAACAATTGTGGGACCATAAGCTTTATGCCAAGTTCATCAAATGCAAGTTTTGGATCAGCCAAGTGCCATTTTTGGGATGTATCATCTCAGCGGAAGGCATTGCGGTTGATCCAAGCAAGATTGAGCAGGTGCTGAAATGGAAAGCTCCCAGTTCTGTCCATGAAGTCAGAAGCTTTCTCGGTTTAGCGGGATATTACCGGAGGTCCATCCCGAGCTTCTCCAAGCTTGCTAAGCCGATGACTGAATTATTGAAGAAGGGAACAAAATATATTTGGAACTCAGCATGTGAAGGAGCGTTCCAAGCATTGGTGAAGCATCTCACAACAGCCCCGGTCTTAGCTCAACCAGATACGACCAAGTCTATCGATGTATATTGTGATGCGTCCGGTATCAGGCTTGGCTTCGTATTGATGCAAGAAGGACGGGTGGTCGCGTATGGCTCACGCCAACTTCGAAACCACGAGCAGCACTATCCGACTCATGATATTGTGCTTGCTGCTGTGGTACTGGCGCTGACAATGTGGAGACAATATTGTAAGGGCCTCAGTTTTTGACACTCATTTGCAGTGTTCATCACCACACCACACACCTCATTTGAGGAAGAATGATGAACACAAATGAAGAGCAAGTAACAACTATCAACATGCTCATTAGAGGACAAACTCACATATTGCAAAAGTGGTATTTCCCACATGTGATATAGATGGGCTGGATATATGAAAACTCCTACACTTTGCTCAGGATGTCCATGCCAAGTTTCACCCAAATTCAAAACCTTTTTGAGGTCATTTTGGGTATAGTTAGGAAGAGGGCAGTTTGAAAACATATTCAAATTCAAACTGTTTTTATACCATGAATTTGAAAGTGGAAGGCATATTCTCACTCAGCACATTTTTGTGAGCTCACACACCAATTTTCACTCCATTTGGAGTTGATCTTGACATGAGCTAAGGGGGAGAAATTCAAACTTTATTTGAATTTCAAACTGAACTTGTGCTGAAATTCATTCAAACCAAACCTCAATTGAACTTTGATCAATTCAAATGGCTCTTGGGTGAATAATTTGAATGGCCAAGGGTAGAATAGGGTTCACTGTTTACCACAGCTGTTAGGAGTAAATTTCAGAGGTTAAAAGAGGAGTGGGACCCACATGTCAGCCTCTGCCTCAAAGCAAACCGACTGAACCACAGTTCAGTCGGTTCCCGGCAGCTGTGCGCGCGCGCCACCGAAGGGGGCAGCCGGCGCCAGCTCCTGCTGCGTGCCCCAAGCCGGAGACCAGCCGACCGGGCTATTTATCCCCTCCCCGGCGTGCTTCAGTCACCATCTCCCCGAGCTACCGACGTGCACGACTGCTTTTCCCACCGCCATCACCGGCGCTCAAGTTCCTGATTGATCAAGCCGATCGCAGCTCCCTCTTTCCATTCCAAGGTCCCAGCAAGGTACTAGCGACCATCCTCCATCCTTCCCATTGATAGAAATCGATTGAAACCGAGTGATATCGGCTGTGCCGAAAGATCAAACTCGGAACTGGAAACCGCCGCACCTCGGGCTCTCGTGGACAGCCCAACCTGGGCGTTGTCACGCCCAAGCCAAGGCACCCTTGGACGCGCAAGTGACCGGTGCTGCTCACCCCCGAGCCACAGCTCGAGTGGTTGCTCACCGGCGGCGAATTTCCATTTTTCCCCTTTCTGTGTGCAGAACGACCTTCGGGTACGATTCTGTTTAATTCGTGCGCTAGAAAGGATTAGAGGGCCTCAGGCCACTCCCACACGAGCTAGACACGGTGACGCACAAGTCGCCTTCACAACTCTGGGCCGGAGAACCTCTGTGCCCGGCGTAATTCAAGGTCTATTAATGGCGGAACGCACGGGGGTTATCGGGCGCACGGTGAGGACCTATTTCGGGCCTTCTCCGAGCTGCCCCGAGTTCATGTCGACCTTCTCTGAGGTCCACTGATGCTCCCCGACCGATTTCCCAAGTAGCTGAGGTACTAGGAGAGTTAGCCGACATGGCCGAAGTCGTTCCGATATGGCGGCTCGTCGCCGACCATGCTCCGGCCATTGTCATGAGCAGCTAACCCTAGAATCATGTTCTCCGAGTAAAAGTAGGCAGGGGCGGCCAGAATCAAGAAGTTTGGAGCTGTACAGCAGCCAGCGGCGAGCTCTCCGGTGAGATCCCTCGGCGGCGGAGCGCGAGTGTCGCGAGGTTGAAGAAGGGGGTGGGCCCCAGCTGTCAGCGGCCGATATTTTGAATCGGGATCCGGCTGCGGCCGGGATCGGGTGTGCTGGCACGCAAAAGCCTTGTGGGCCGCGGTGTGCTGTCGCTTCGGCGTGCGACGCGTGTCCCCTGGGCCCACGCGCGGGTTTAAACTTTTCCCCGATTTTCAGATTTCCTTCAAACTTCAAATCCTTATAACTTTGGCTAGAAAGCTCCAAATTGAGCGAACCAAATTTTTCTGGATTCAGCTCTCCGAGTACTTTCCAGAAAATCAAGTTTCACTTCATGAAATTCCTTAATTCTCCAGAATTAATTCCTTAAAGTTTAAACTGTTAGGAATTTTAACTGGAGAATCCTTTGGAGGAAAAATCTGAAATTTTGCTGAGATGTTCACCAAAATATCCTTGAGCTACCATAAAAATTTCAGATCCATTTGAGCTCATTTAGTCCACCTAATGGTGTGATTAGTAAAACTGTCCCAGAGAAAATAGAAAATGTTCAGAAACATTTTCAGAATTTTCTCTGAAATTGTTTAGCTCATATCTTTAGTTAGAGACTTCCAAATTAAGTGAGACCAACTCCATTAGAACCCTCTGAAAATCTAGTTTTCAGAAAGTCATAGTTTGTCTCATGAAAATTCCTAGAACGCCCTAAGAGTTCCAATTAAGGTCAAGGACATAATTATTTGTGGAGGGCTCAAATGAGCTTTGCTGCAACTAAAACTTGACCAAGTCTTTGTTTAGGTTGTAACCAAGCCACAGTAAAAGTTTCACAGTCATTAGGTCTGTCTAGCAAGGGTTATAGACTTCACAACTTCAAAGTTAATACAAATGCATTTAAATTAATACATACATTGTTCTTATCATATAGTCGCTAAGGTCGAGGAGGAACCCGAAGTCCTAGACTTCGTTACTCCGGAGGAACAGCTAGCCTACGACCAAGAGCAGCAAGGCAAGCCCCGGTTTGCATTAACCTTTTTACAAATGTTTATTGTTTTGAGCACATCTTTGAATATTGTTCTTTGCATTAGAGTCTTGATTGGAAACCCAACTGCACAGCCAAGAAAACCATGGGTTGGATTTAGGATTGAAAACCTCGTTAGCCACTGCATTGCTAGGATAGGGTAGGGTTCGGTACAAGTCGAGTAGTTGGAACTACTCGCGAGAATAGGCTAGAGGCACATTGCTCGGGTAGAGATAGCACATGAAACACATGGCAAGAAAATGAGACCGAGCGGAGAGTAAGGGCAGCAGGACTTTGGGGCCTGTGTGCTGTAGCTCCGCTTGTGTCGATTGAGGACCGAGCCGTGTGCGGGCCTGTTGAACAAGCTAGAACAGTACCGAAGACCTACCGGCTATATGGGAACCGGGAAACTGATGTAACTCGGGTAGCTGGGTGTTGAGGCATTGCCCGTCGTTCAGAGGGTAGGTTGAGAGCTCGAGGTGTAAATCAGCTGGCGGCACAGAGATGCGCGTGCAGGGACCTCTTGCTCGGGACGATGGGACCGGTTCAATATTTGGCTAACGGGTGAAAGGTAGTCGCGTACGGCGTCCGTGATGGTTGTTGTAGGCAACATCGAGTACGGGTGTACGTGACGGGTTGTTCGGGTAACCCTGCAGGTGTAAATCGATTATAATCGCCGTCCCTCGCGGTCAGTGAGTACCACTTGTTCACTGTACCGTGACGTAGAAAGAACAGGCTAGTTACATGTTAAAATGTTGCTGATTGAAAGCTGGACATTGATTGTTAATGATATGCTGTAGTCTAGTGCCAACTAAAGTTCTTTTCAACTTTGGGCAAAGTACATGAGAGAAATGCGTTTCTTGTTTGATTGCGGCTCTCTCATGTGCCTTAGCGTAAGGTTCTCCACAACCTGCTGCTAAAACTTGAAAGTAAGGTTCTACTAATTAGGCGAGTCCTTGCAAATGATTTTTACCTCATGCAACCCATTACCCTCATGTAGAAGTTCCATGTTTAGGTGAGACGGGTCAGACTTGCTGAGCCTTCGTGCTCACTGCTTGTGTTTGAAGCTTTTTGCAGGGTTCTATGAGGAAGGGACTCCCGAAGAGGAGACGGAACCCCAGGAGGGGAACCCCGTCGAGTGGGAGTCGTGCACGCCGCAGAGTTAGTGTGCGTGTGTGCTAACAAGGACACGTTCGAGGGCTGAACGTGTACTTGATGCTTAGTCTACGCCCGCGAGTGTGGACTAAACTTATTTTGATGTAAACATGTTAATAAACTTGTTTATGTAATAAAGCTTCCGCTTCCGCTTTGTACCTTTGACGTGTGTTATACGGTGCTGTGCAACGCAGCACCCCTCAGCGTGATCCTGGCTCGACAGGACCAGTGGGGTCGTGTCAGCGTGGTATCAGAGCTCGCTTGAGGTTTAACACAGTACAAAGGTCTTCTTTTTCAAAAATCCAGTGAGGAACGAGTTAGTAGCCCGTATAAGGATGTTATTAGTATATATAGAAAGTGGCTTAGTAACCTAATTGTTATGTCGGAAAATCGTGCATCTCGGGACGTTCATGTCTTGGGGGGTGCACGTAAGCGCTGTCCACCAGTGCGCACAAGCTGAAGGGTGGAGCCCCACGGGTGGCAGGTAACCCGACCCGCTTTGATATCCTCTACGACTCTTCATGTCGTTTGGGGTATTCGAGCAACGTCTGTCCCTGGCATGCGTGGTGCAACGTGGGAGACCCTGTCACGTGGTCTGAAACGTGAACACGTAACTCAAGGCGTGTTTGGCTTGAGAACATCCGGGCGAGTGATGACGGCCGGGTGTACCAACTGTATGGATTCCGGGCTCGGTGTGCAGCCGAGTCTGATGATTGTTTGAGTTTCTGCAGGTAGCCTTACCACGAAACGGTAGACGTGTAGCATTCGTGTGCGAGTGACGAGTAGTGCCACTAAACTAACGAAGCCGGCTAAGTCCGGTATAGGTTTTTCCTTTGTGAGGACGTAGTACCGACATAATCTGGTGACGCATCGACGTCACATCCAACTAAATGAACAACTTCATTTAAAAACTTAAAGGTTTTGATCCAAAGTAGTAAAACTTGATGTAAATCCTTCCCTTGTACAGGATATTCAAAGTTAACAAGTTTTCAACTTATAGGATGTTAAGGACAGAGCACTCTGTTTTCAGCTAAATCAAGGCTGAAGTTAATCAGAGGTTAGAGGTTGAGTTCTTTCGAGGTTGGGGTCGTATGATACATTTCTGGAAAGCTTTGGGGGAGTTTTACAACTTTTCTGTTGAGTTCCAGAGGTGTTTCATCCCTTAACCACTCGAAAAATGCAGTAGAGTTGAAACTGTCCAGAAAACAAGACAGAGCCAAGACTCTCTGTAAACTCTGTAAATTAAGCATAACTTCCTGCTTAAAAATCCAAAAATAAGAAATGAGGTAGTTCTGGAAAGCTTATGAGATGGGTTACAACTTTGTAACAGAAAGTTTTGTCAGATTAGGAACAGAATTAACTGGGATTCTTGGATCAAATCAGTACCTAAGGCAGGGAGGTGCTGTCCAATTGTTTCCAGAAATTCTGTTAACTTTGACGTCTCATAACTTTTGAACCAGGACAGATCTTAGGCCAACCAAATACTTTCTGGAAAGCTATTGAAGTTAACTTTAACTTTGATGTTGAGCTCCAGGACTGGTTTTGCTTTTAACCTGGCCTAAATCAGATTGATATGGAAACTGGTCAGGGCTGTCATGGTAACAGCAGATCAGCAGTCAAATTTGTTTAAAAATTTGAACTATGTTTCCAAGTGTTATGGGTTCAATGACATATCTTATGTTATAACCCAATGGTTTACTGTTTACATAAATATTTGACATTTCTCAAATATATTTTTACAGATGGCAGCAGATAAACGGTTGGAAAACGGGTGGGTAGTTTCCCACTGTTCTGACCGTAGCGGCTACCCGGAAGCATTGTGGCAAATGCTCCAATATTTCGGGTACAACCAGATGCCGCAATACTTCGCCAAGGAAGAAGGCGAAGAGGGGAACAAGACGTGGACGATCCATGTCGAGGTTCCTACAGGACCTACGCCACCCGGTTGGGTGCCATTCACCGTCACGGTGAGAGGAAGACAACCGGAAGGTATGTGGCAAGTGGCAGCCCGTGACACTATGTCACGTTTCTGCCAACTACACGTGCAGGCTATGGAGGGAACTCCATACGCACTCGTTCCGGTGGAGGGACGAGCTCAGCATGTGTGGGAAGAGAGGTACCTGGAGGCAACAGACCCGACTTGCCCAAGGTACAACCCTGCGGAGGCGAACCTCAGCCTCCAAATGAGGGCGGGAAACGCTGTGATGGACAGCCAAGCTGTTCATACGGAGCATCTCGCCACTAAGCTCAAGGAGAGCACCAGCCGTGGAGATCATTTCGAGAGTGCTCACAGCGCACTCCGCAATGTGCTCCTTCCGACGATTAAGCGACTGAATGAACAACACAATCAGTTGCGTCGTCTGAAGAAGGCCAAGAAGAAGAGCCGTGTCGATATCGCGGCGTTGCAAGAACTGGTGCAGACCCTAACCCAGCAGAATGCGGACCTTGCTCAAGAGCGGGACGACGCTATTGAGGAAGGACAAGGCTGGGAAGAGGACTACAACCAGGCTATGGACGAGGTGCATGCATTGCAGGACCTCGTGCCCCCGGTATTGGGCGTACCGGTAGTTCTGGGTCTTCCAGCCATGGGAGAACCCGGAATGGGAGAAGAGGTGGTAGATCCCGAACCACCAGCCGAGGTACCGGAGGAGGACGACCCACAGGAGGTCGAGGTCTACTCCGAGTAGGGGGTTACGGGTGCCAAGTAGGGCAGCTAGGGTGGCGTAACCCAACTTTTGTAATCGGTGACATGTCGTGTGGACAGTAGCTTATGTATAGGTAGTGACGACATGAGCACGACTTCTCAGAGATCCGAGAATAATGTATCTTGTATAAAGTTTATGCTTTATCAATATATGTGAATGTTGTGCAAGTTAATCATGCGTCGCTTCAATACTTACTGCTGTTGTGGAATTTTGAGTAAGACATGTGCTAATTGCTGCGGTGTTGAATTTCAGAATGACGCGTACTCGTGCCAACCCTGATGTTGGAGGTACTAGCCAAGGGGGAGAGACCTCCCAACCACCTCCCGAGGACTCCTCGGGACAGCAGCAGCAACAGCAACAGCAAACACCGCCACCGCCACTGCCAACGGTTACATTGGCCGACATTGTCGCGGCAATGGCAGGTTCACATCAGCAGCACACAGAGCTGCTGCAAACGTTAATTGCGAATACGTCTCGCCCAGAGAGACGTCAAGATCGTGAGGAGCGCCAACAGAGCTCCTACTCCGACTTCCTGGCGACTCATCCCCCTGTATTCTCAAGGGCGGATGAACCACTTGACGCGGACAACTGGCTCCGCGCCATAGAGATGAAGTTCGGGCTGCTCCAAATCAGCGAGCAGCGCAAGACTCAGTTCGCGGTCCAGCAGCTCCAAGGATCCGCGAGCGCGTGGTGGGCCAACTTCTGTGCTTCACAGCCCACCGACCGAGCGATGACCTGGGCGGAGTTCCGGACGGCCTTCAGGGCCTATCATATACCGCCCGGTTTGATGAAGAGAAAGACGCAGGAGTTCCTACACCTGCAACAAGGGAGCCGAAACGCGCTGGAATATTCCAGGGCGTTCAACGATCTCGCGCTCTACGCGTCGTATCACGCAGATACGGACGAGAAGCGGCGGGACCACTTTTACCAGGGGCTTAACCCGCTCCTGAAGGACAAGCTGGCGATGTTCAATCGCGGCAGCCTCAACGACATAATTGATGCTGCGATTGTTCAGGAAGACTC
Organism: Neostapfia colusana; assembly: GCA_030760725.1. Lineage (NCBI taxonomy): Eukaryota > Viridiplantae > Streptophyta > Magnoliopsida > Poales > Poaceae > Neostapfia > Neostapfia colusana. Next base: position 56,984,684 of record JASWHV010000006.1, on the reverse strand, counting down.
CGGCAAGGAGTTGGCAGCGGCAGAGCGAAAGCGAAGCGCGCCGCAGAGCAGCGGAGAAGGAGGCGGTCCTTCTCAGAAGTTTCGGATGGTGAATCGCCCACCATCAGGTCCGCGCTGGCAGCCACCACAGCGGTCGATGCCGTTCCGCGGTCGGCCGTATTCTTCACCGGCATTCCGGCCGGCACTGCCAGCACCACCGCAACAACAGCAGCAGCAGCGGGCGATGCCGCGTGCGTTTGCACCTCCGCAACGCATGCCGGGCTTTCGTCCACCAAGTACTCCACCAGCAGCGGCCACATGTTACAAGTGTGGTCGTCCAGGACACTTCGCGAGCAGTTGCCCGGAGAGGCAAGGCGGCGGAGTGGCACCACAGTTTCCGGGGAGGAATCAACCCCGGAACCCTACTAATGCGCGGCGGGCAAACCCTAGGCCCGGTACTGTCCACCAGCTTGCCATTGAGGACGTACCGGAGGGCGAGCCAATCCTTGCGGGTATGTTCCAACTCCACCAGCATCCCGCTATAGTACTATTTGATTCAGGCGCCACGCATAATTTTATTAGCCAAGCTTTCATTGCTAAACACAGCTTGCCAATACTACCCACCGATAGTCCATATTTAATTTGTTCACCGGGTGGGAAGATTTCAGCAAGCGTAATGGTCTCCAAAGCACCATTATGCTTAGCGGGTAGAGTGTACCCCACGTCTCTCATTATCTTAGAAGGGCAGAAGGTCGATGTCATCCTAGGGATGTCGTGGTTAACCCGCCACGGCGCTGTTTTAGACACCGTCCTTCGAGTCGTGCACTTAAACTCAGAGGTGCACGATTCTCACTCATTATTTCTGGACAGTCCAGAAATAAAACTTCCAAGTGTCTATCAGTCCACAACGATCAGACTGGAAGACATTCCAGTGGTCCGAGAGTTCCCTGATGTATTCCCGGACGATTTGCCGGGAATGCCACCCGATAGAGAGGTGGAGTTCAAGATTGAACTTGCACCGGGAACCATGCCAATATCCCGAAGGCCGTACAAGATGGCACCCAAGGAGTTGGCTGAACTGAAGACTCAGCTCACGGACCTTCTGGAGAAGGGTTTTATCAGGCCGAGCTCCTCGCCATGGGGCTGTTCGGCATTATTTGTCAAGAAGAAGGATGAAACGTTGCGGCTTTGCGTGGACTACCGTCCATTAAATGCCGTAACCATCAAGAACAAGTACCCGTTGCCACGGATCGACATGTTGTTTGATCAGTTGGTCGAAGCAAAGATCTTTTCCAAAATGGATTTAAGATCCGGGTACCATCAGATTAAGATAAGGGCGGAGGACATTCCAAAGACAGCTTTCTCGACAAGGTACGGACTTTATGAGTACCTGGTCATGTCCTTCGGCCTCACCAATGCTCCAGCTCACTTCATGTATTTAATGAACTCGGTGTTCATGCCGGAGCTGGACAAGTTTGTCGTGGTCTTCATCGACGACATCCTGGTATATTCCAAGTCGGAAGAAGATCACAAGAAACATCTGCGTATAGTCTTGCAACGGCTGCGGGATCACAAGTTATACGCAAAGTTCAGCAAATGCGAGTTTTGGATATCGCAAGTGCCTTTCCTCGGGCATATCATCTCAGCGGAGGGTATCGCTGTGGACCCGAGCAAGATCACGCAAGTGCTGAATTGGAAGTCCCCGAGAACTGTTCACGAGGTACGGAGTTTCCTCGGACTCGCGGGATATTATCGGAGGTTCATTCCGAACTTCTCGAAGATTGCCAAGCCAATGACAGAGCTGCTGAAGAAGGCTACCAAATATGTTTGGAGTCCAGCATGTGAAGCAGCATTCAAGGCTTTAGTCAAGCACCTGACATCAGCACCGGTTTTGGCGCAGCCAGACACAACAAAACCGTTCGATGTGTACTGCGATGCATCCGGCATTGGGCTCGGATGTGTGCTGATGCAAGACCGAAGAGTGGTCGCGTATGGATCACGGCAGCTTAGGAACCATGAGCAAAATTATCCAACTCACGATTTGGAGCTCGCTGCCGTGGTACTTGCACTGAAGATGTGGAGGCACTACCTACTCGGTAACCTCGTACATTTATATACCGACCACAAGAGCCTCAAGTACATATTCACTCAGAAGGAGCTGAACATGAGGCAACGAAGATGGTTAGAACTGATAAAGGATTACGAGATAGAGATCCATTATCATCCGGGCAAGGCAAACGTGGTGGCAGATGCGCTGAGCCGCAAGTCACACGTCAATAATCTGACCATCACACCGTTGGAAGAGAGCGAACCACCACTACATGTGATTCCACACGGAGCTCTCTACAACCTAGCTTTGATCCCCACCATCCGTGAAGAGATAGCGGCAGCCCAGAAGAATGACAAGGGCATGTCACATTTGCGGAGACGTGTAGACAGTGGGGAGTTGAAATGTTTCCGGAAGGACGGAGACGGCGTCCTATGGTTCAAGGACCGGATTGTCGTACCCCGAAACCCGGAATTACGGAAGAAAATCTTTGATGAGGCTCACTTATCAAAGTTTTCTATTCACCCCGGCAGCAACAAGATGTATCAAGAACTCAGAAGAAAGTTTTGGTGGACACGGATGAAGCGAGAGACTGCAAAGTACGTGTCCGAGTGCGATACATGTCGAAGGGTGAAGGCAGACCACATGCGGAAACCGGGACTGCTGCACCCACTGGGCATTCCTGCCTGGAAGTGGGAAGACGTGAGCATGGATTTCGTCGTCGGTTTACCCACCACCTTACAGAAACATGATTCGGTGTGGGTAATCGTCGATCGGCTCACCAAAGTTGCCCATTTCATCCCGGTCAACACCAACTACAACGCCAAGAAGTACGCTGAACTGTACATCTCACGGATCCTATGCTTATACGGCGTACCCCGTACCATCATATCGGACCGGGGCACTTTATTTGTGTCCCGTTTTTGGGAGCAGCTGCACGCTGCCTTGGGGACGAAGCTGATCCGTAGTTCAGCCTACCACCCGCAGACGGATGGACAAACCGAGCGGGTAAATCAAATCCTAGAAGACATGCTACGAGCTTGCGCTATCAACCACGGCAAGAATTGGGATGATCACTTGCCGTTGGCCGAGTTCTCGTACAACAATGGGTACCAAGCCAGCATCAAGATGGCGCCCTACGAGGCGCTATACGGCAGGAAATGCCGCACACCACTGAACTGGTGTGAGTCTGGCGAAAGGGTTACCTTCGGGATTGACCTTGTCAACAACGCGGAAGAAAAGGTTCGACTGATTCAAGCGAACCTAAAAGCCGCTCAATCCCGACAGAAACAGTATGCGGACCGGAGAAGGCGCCCGTTACAATTCGAAGTTGGAGACCACGTATATTTACGAGTGTCTCCAATGAAGGGCGTAAACAGATTTGGGGTGAGAGGAAAGTTGGCACCCCGATTCATCGGTCCATTCCAGATTACCGAAAGATGTGGATCGGTGGCATACCGGCTGAAATTACCAGAAGCACTTTCCGGTGTGCACGACGTCTTTCACGTTTCCCAGCTGAGGAAGTGTCTCAAGCTATCAACTACCATTCAGCTGGAGGACATTGAGGAACTGCAACCGGATCTCACCTATCGGGAGGAACCGGTGCAGGTCATAGATGAAAAGGCCCGAACCACACGCAACCGTACGTTGTGGTTCTACAAGGTTCTATGGAGTAATCACTCCATGGACGAAGCGACATGGGAGAGCGAAGAATTCCTTCGCACTAACTACCCCGACTTTTTCACGTCGCATATCCGGTAATTTTCCACCGTCCTCTCTCTCATTTTCACCCTATAATCTCGGGACGAGATTCTTTTAAGGGGGGAGGAATGTAAGGGCCTCAGTTTTTGACACTCATTTGCAGTGTTCATCACCACACCACACACCTCATTTGAGGAAGAATGATGAACACAAATGAAGAGCAAGTAACAACTATCAACATGCTCATTAGAGGACAAACTCACATATTGCAAAAGTGGTATTTCCCACATGTGATATAGATGGGCTGGATATATGAAAACTCCTACACTTTGCTAAGGATGTCCATGCCAAGTTTCACCCAAATTCAAAACCTTTTTGAGGTCATTTTAGGTATAGTTAGGAAGAGGGCAGTTTGAAAACATATTCAAATTCAAACTGTTTTTATACCATGAATTTGAAAGTGGAAGGCATATTCTCACTCAGCACATTTTTGTGAGCTCACACACCAATTTTCACTCCATTTGGAGTTGATCTTGACATGAGCTAAGGGGGAGAAATTCAAACTTTATTTGAATTTCAAACTGAACTTGTGCTGAAATTCATTCAAACCAAACCTCAATTGAACTTTGATCAATTCAAATGGCTCTTGGGTGAATAATTTGAATGGCCAAGGGTAGAATAGGGTTCACTGTTTACCACAGCTGTTAGGAGTAAATTTCAGAGGTTAAAAGAGGAGTGGGACCCACATGTCAGCCTCTGCCTCAAAGCAAACCGACTGAACCACAGTTCAGTCGGTTCCCGGCAGCTGTGCGCGCGCGCCACCGAAGGGGGCAGCCGGCGCCAGCTCCTGCTGCGTGCCCCAAGCCGGAGACCAGCCGACCGGGCTATTTATCCCCTCCCCGGCGTGCTTCAGTCACCATCTCCCCGAGCTACCGACGTGCACGACTGCTTTTCCCACCGCCATCACCGGCGCTCGAGTTCCTGATTGATCAAGCCGATCGCAGCTCCCTCTTTCCATTCCAAGGTCCCAGCAAGGTACTAGCGACCATCCTCCATCCTTCCCATTGATAGAAATCGATTGAAACCGAGTGATATCGGCTGTGCCGAAAGATCAAACTCGGAACTGGAAACCGCCGCACCTCGGGCTCTCGTGGACAGCCCAACCTGGGCGTTGTCACGCCCAAGCCAAGGCACCCTTGGACGCGCAAGTGACCGGTGCTGCTCACCCCCGAGCCACAGCTCGAGTGGTTGCTCACCGGCGGCGAATATCCATTTTTCCCCTTTCTGTGTGCAGAACGACCTTCGGGTACGATTCTGTTTAATTCGTGCGCTAGAAAGGATTAGAGGGCCTCAGGCCACTCCCACACGAGCTAGACACGGTGACGCACAAGTCGCCTTCACAACTCTGGGCCGGAGAACCTCTGTGCCCGGCGTAATTCAAGGTCTATTAATGGCGGAACGCACGGGGGTTATCGGGCGCACGATGAGGACCTATTTCGGGCCTTCTCCGAGCTGCCCCGAGTTCATGTCGACCTTCTCTGAGGTCCACTGATGCTCCCCGACCGATTTCCCAAGTAGCTGAGGTACTAGGAGAGTTAGCCGACATGGCCGAAGTCGTTCCGATATGGCGGCTCATCGCCGACCATGCTCCGGCCATTGTCATGAGCAGCTAACCCTAGAATCATGTTCTCCGAGTAAAAGTAGGCAGGGGCGGCCAGAATCAAGAAGTTTGGAGCTGTACAGCAGCCAGCGGCGAGCTCTCCGGTGAGATCCCTCGGCGGCGGAGCGCGAGTGTCGCGAGGTTGAAGAAGGGGGTGGGCCCCAGCTGTCAGTGGCCGATATTTTGAATCGGGATCCGGCTGCGGCCGGGATCGGGTGTGCTGGCGCGCAAAAGCCTTGTGGGCCGCGGTGTGCTGTCGCTTCGGCGTGCGACGCGTGTCCCCTGGGCCCACGCGCGGGTTTAAACTTTTCCCCGATTTTCAGATTTCCTTCAAACTTCAAATCCTTATAACTTTGGCTAGAAAGCTCCAAATTGAGCGAACCAAATTTTGCTGGATTCAGCTCTCCGAGTACTTTCCAGAAAATCAAGTTTCACTTCATGAAATTCCTTAATTCTCCAGAATTAATTCCTTAAAGTTTAAACTGTTAGGAATTTTAACTGGAGAATCCTTTGGAGGAAAAATCTGAAATTTTGCTGAGGTGTTCACCAAAATATCCTTGAGCTACCATAAAAATTTCAGATCCATTTGAGCTCATTTAGTCCACCTAATGGTGTGATTAGTAAAACTGTCCCAGAGAAAATAGAAAATGTTCAGAAACATTTTCAGAATTTTCTCTGAAATTGTTTAGCTCATATCTTTAGTTAGAGACTTCCAAATTAAGTGAGACCAACTCCATTAGAACCCTCTGAAAATCTAGTTTTCAGAAAGTCATAGTTTGTCTCATGAAAATTCCTAGAACGCCCTAAGAGTTCCAATTAAGGTCAAGGACATAATTATTTGTGGAGGGCTCAAATGAGCTTTGCTGCAACTAAAACTTGACCAAGTCTTTGTTTAGGTTGTAACCAAGCCACAGTAAAAGTTTCACAGTCATTAGGTCTGTCTAGCAAGGGTTATAGACTTCACAACTTCAAAGTTAATACAAATGCATTTAAATTAATACATACATTGTTCTTATCATATAGTCGCTAAGGTCGAGGAGGAACCCGAAGTCCTAGACTTCGTTACTCCGGAGGAACAGCTAGCCTACGACCAAGAGCAGCAAGGCAAGCCCCGGTTTGCATTAACCTTTTTACAAATGTTTATTGTTTTGAGCACATCTTTGAATATTGTTCTTTGCATTAGAGTCTTGATTGGAAACCCAACTGCACAGCCAAGAAAACCATGGGTTGGATTTAGGATTGAAAACCTCGTTAGCCACTGCATTGCTAGGATAGGGTAGGGTTCGGTACAACTCGAGTAGTTGGAACTACTCGCGAGAATAGGCTAGAGGCACATTGCTCGGGTAGAGATAGCACATGAAACACATGGCAAGAAAATGAGACCGAGCGGAGAGTAAGGGCAGCAGGACTTTGGGGCCTGTGTGCTGTAGCTCCGCTTGTGTCGATTGAGGACCGAGCCGTGTGCGGGCCTGTTGAACAAGCTAGAACAGTACCGAAGACCTACCGGCTATATGGGAACCGGGAAACTGATGTAACTCGGGTAGCTGGGTGTTGAGGCATTGCCCGTCGTTCAGAGGGTAGGTTGAGAGCTCGAGGTGTAAATCAGCTGGCGGCACAGAGATGCGCGTGCAGGGACCTCTTGCTCGGGACGATGGGACCGGTTCAATATTTGGCTAACGGGTGAAAGGTAGTCGCGTACGGCGTCCGTGATGGTTGTTGTAGGCAACATCGAGTACGGGCGTACGTGACGGGTTGTTCGGGTAACCCTGCAGGTGTAAATCGATTATAATCACCGTCCCTCGCGGTCAGTGAGTACCACTTGTTCACTGTACCGTGACGTAGAAAGAACAGGCTAGTTACATGTTAAAATGTTGCTGATTGAAAGCTGGACATTGATTGTTAATGATATGCTGTAGTCTAGTGCCAACTAAAGTTCTTTTCAACTTTGGGCAAAGTACATGAGAGAAATGCGTTTCTTGTTTGATTGCGGCTCTCTCATGTGCCTTAGCGTAAGGTTCTCCACAACCTGCTGCTAAAACTTGAAAGTAAGGTTCTACTAATTAGGCGAGTCCTTGCAAATGATTTTTACCTCATGCAACCCATTACCCTCATGTAGAAGTTCCATGTTTAGGTGAGACGGGTCAGACTTGCTGAGCCTTAGTGCTCACTGCTTGTGTTTGAAGCTTTTTGCAGGGTTCTATGAGGAAGGGACTCCCGAAGAGGAGACGGAACCCCAGGAGGGGAACCCCGTCGAGTGGGAGTCGTGCACGCCGCAGAGTTAGTGTGCGTGTGTGCTAACAAGGACACGTTCGAGGGCTGAACGTGTACTTGATGCTTAGTCTACGCCCGCGAGTGTGGACTAAACTTATTTTGATGTAAACATGTTAATAAACTTGTTTATGTAATAAAGCTTCCGCTTCCGCTTTGTACCTTTGACGTGTGTTATACGGTGCTGTGCAACGCAGCACCCCTCAGCGTGATCCTGGCTCGACAGGACCAGTGGGGTCGTGTCAAATATCTTCTTGGTAACTTGGTGCATCTCTACACCGACCACAAGAGCTTAAAATATATCTTCATCCAGAAGGAGCTGAATATGAGACAAAGGAGGTGGTTAGAATTAATCAAAGACTATGAGATTGAGATTCATTACCACCGCGGCAAGGCAAATGTGGATGCCCACGCGCTGAGTTGGAAATCACATGTCCATAACCTCACTATTACACCAATGGAAGAGGAAGGACCGATTTTATACTTGGTTCCATATGGATCACTTTACAATCTTGCTCTCATCCCTACCATTAGGGAGGATATTATTGCAGCCCAGAGAATTGACAAAGGCATGGCACATCTCTGAAAATGAATAGACAGTGGGGATATCAAATGTTTCTGGAAGGATTAAGGTGGGACGCTATGGTTCAATGACCGTATAGTCGTACCCCGGAATATGGAGCTGAGAAAGAAGATCCTAGATGAAGCTCACTTTTCTAAATTTTCCATTCATCCCGGCAGCAACAAGATGTACCAAGATTTGAAGCGTAAATTATGGTGGACACGGATGAAGCGGAAAATTGCAAAATACGTATCTGAGTGTCATACGTGTAGATGAGTGAAGGAGGATCACATGAGGAAATCAGGGCTGCTGGAACACCTGAAAATTCCACCATGGAAATGGGAAGATGTGAGCATGGATTTCATTGTGGGATTACACATGACTTTTCACAAGCATGATTCCATTTGGGTAATCATTGATCGGTTAACCAAGTCGATTCAGTTCATTCCTGTGCATACAAATTACCATGCTAGCAAGTATGTGGAGTTGTACATTGCAAAAATCTTATGCTTGCACGGAGTACCCAAGAAAATAATCTCAGATCGAGGTGCACTTGAAAGTCGCTCAATCCCGACAGAAATGTTACGCTGATAAGATGCTTAGGACGCTGCACTTTGACGTCGGAGAACACGTTTATCTCCGTGTGTCTCCGATGAAGGGAGTACACCAATACGGTGTGAAGGGGAAGCTCGCTCCCCGATTTATCAGACCCTATGCCGTCACTGAGAAATGTGTACCAGTGGCGTATAGAATGGAATTACCGGCGTCTCTCACTGGTATTCATGACGTTTTCCATGTCTCACAGCTCCGAAAATGTCTGAAGTATACAACTGCTGTTCCCACTGAAGACATGGCGAGTTGCAACCGGATTTAACCTACGCTGAATATCCAGTGGAAATTATTGATGAGAAGTCTAGGACCATGCGTAACCAAACGCTGTGGTTCTACAAGATCTTGTGGAGCAACCACACCGCTGAGGAGACAACGAGGGAGAGCGAAGATTTCCTTCGCTCAAAGTATCCGGATTTCTTTGCGTCGCATCTCGGGTAATTCCCCTTACATCTTCATCTCTTATTTTTGTAATCTCGGGACGAGATTCTTTTAAGGGGGAGGGATGCAAAGGCCCAAGATTTCACTTGCAAAAATGTTCATCACATCACACACACCACATCTCATTTTGTGGGGATCTCATGAACATATGTGGAGAGCAAGTAACCACCATCAATAGGATGATTAAAGGAAAATATTACAAATCCAAAAGCGGGATTTCCCACATGTAAACATGAGGGGCTGAGATCAAAATTAGGCCCTAAACATTCTTAGGAATGCTCATGCCAAGTTTCATGCCAATCCAAATGTTTTTGAGGCATTTTTGGATACAATTGTAAAAAGGGCCAATTTGAATGCAAATTCAAATTTAAGCTACTTTCATCATCCGAGTTGAAAAGGTGGATTCATATTCATACACAGAACATTTTTCTGAGTTACTCCACCAATTTTCATCTCCATTGGATTTGATCTTGTTGGGAGCTATATTTGAACAAATTCAAAACTGAGTTTGAAATTCAAATTCAAGTGTGAATCAAATTTAGCTTGACCAGCTCAAATTTGAGGAATTCAAATTTAGCTCATGACTTGGTGGTGAAGTTTACCATTTAATTTTGAGTAGATGAGAAATTATCAGTGAGCAAAAATTGAAGAGAATTAGAGGGGACGGGGACCCACTTGGCAGAGACTCAAGCCTCACTGAACTGACTCATTTCAGCTCGGGCTCGCGGGTGAGCGTGGCTGCGCCACGAGGAATTCCACCTTGACCGGTGAACTCAACCTCACGGTGAAAACGTAGGCTAATAAGACTGCACACCGAGCTGCTTCCTCCGTTCTTACCTTTTCCGAGCTGAATAGAGCCTCCCATGAGCTGTTCTTCATTTTCCGCTGGCAAACTCTTCACCGCTCCCTCTACTCCCCGGCGACCGGCCGATCCTGGCTGCTTCACGCACCGCCACCAGAAAGAAAAGATGCGCCTGGTCCTATGGGAGCTGTAGGAGAAAACCATTTGCCATTTCATGTGATGTAGAGTGAGTATTACTCTGTTCTTTCCATGGGGTGTATTAGGGTTAGCAATCGGTTGACGGCGAAATTCATTGCACAGAGGCAACCACTGTAAGGGCCTAAGTTTTGGCACACACTCAAAGTGTTCATCACACCACACAAACCTCACTTGAGGAAAGATTATGAACATATTTGAAGAGCAAGTAAACACCATCAACATGGTCATTAGATGATATACTCACAAAATGCAAAAGTGGCACTTCCCACATGCATCATATAGGGGCTGAGCATATGAAAAACTCCTACACTTTGCTAGGAACACTCATGCCAAATTTCAACCAAATCCAAAAAATTTTGAGGTATTTTTGGGTATAATTAGAAAGAGGCTAGTTTGAACTTAAATTAAAACTCAAACTCTTCGCATCCCATGCATTCAGAAGTGGGATTCATATTCACACTCAGCAAATTTTTGTGAGCTCACAAACCAATTTTCACTCCATTTGGAGAGTATCTTCACATGAGCTATTGTGGCTAAATTCAAATCAAATTTGAATTTCAGATTCACATTTTCTGCAAATTTGATCAAATCAAATCACACTTTGAATTATTCAAAAATCCAGTGGTCATTTTGAAATTTGATCAAACTCACAAAGGGTATTAGGGTCTCTACTGTTTTGAGCAGTGGGGAAATTAAATTTCAGAGGTTAAAATTGAAAGTGGGGCCCTCATGTCAGCCTCTCCTTTGATCAACCGACTGAAGCAACGGGCGCTCAGTTTCTCAGGCTGCAGCTGAGCGTGCCACAGAGCGGAGGATCGGCGCCAGCTCCTGCTTTGTTTTGCCATGCTGGAGACCAGCTGCCTGTCTCCTTATCCCTCCTCGACGTGCTCCGTTTGCTCACAACCCGAATCCACAGCGAGTTCGTCCTCTCTCACACCGAGCTCAACCAAAAGCGCGCCGCCTTCTCGGTCCCGCTTGTGAGCAGGCCGATCTCTCGTGAACAGAGCCTTCCCAGTAGCAAAACGGCATCATGGGTTTGTGAGCAACATCCTTGACGTCTTGTTGCCCCCTGACCAAACTCCCTAGAGCTAACTGAGTGTTTTTTTGGTGACCCGAGCGTTCTCCGCCATTCGGTGCTCCCGCGGACAGCTCGGCACAGCCATCCTCGCCTCCACTTCTCTACACAAGAAAGGTGTGTCACCGTGTGTAGAAGGTGTAGCCGAAAGCCATTTAGCATATGATATTTCATAGAACAAGAATTTCCAAATATACCAAAAGCTAATTCATGTGGCCCGAGCTCACCTTAAACTAAAATTCGGATTCCACGCACTCTTGTTAGTCGAGCCTGTTGGCCAGTAGGTTCTACACATGCTAGCGCACACGCTCGAGGATGAAGCAAGGGAAACCATTGAGGATCGGCCGTGATATGTCCGTTTTCCTCGCCGCCAATGCAAAACACCTCGGATCACCGTCGAGAGTATGTTTGCCGGCGTTTCTAGCTTCCAAAAGGTCTCGTTTCATGTCCCTCATGCTCCACTGATGCTCTCCGAGGAATTTCCGACTGGTTTGGTGTCATGTAGTGCAAGACCGACCTCGCCAGAACTCTAGGTTCCGCTGTCACCGGTGCACATGTGTTTCCGGTGATCGCCGGCGGTCGGCGAGCCCGCAGATGAGTTCACGAGGTCGGAAAACGAAGAGGCGGCGAGATTCGGCCCGAGGGGTGGCCGGGAAGTCGGTTCCGGCGAGTCTTGCCGGAGACCGCTGCTGTCGGGCGTTTGGCGCGATGAAGAAGAAGAAGCCGAGCGCGTGGGACCCATAGGCAGAAGTTTAAACTTTTCCCTGATTTTCAGATTTAGTTCAAACTTCAAACCCACATAACTTTGGCTAGATAACTCCAATTCAAGTGAACCAAATTTTGTTGGATTCAGCTATCTAAGTACTTTACGACAAATAAAGTTTCACTTTATGAAACTCCTTATTCATCTAGAATTAATTCTTCAATATTTAAATTGTTTATATTTTTAACTGGAGAGCCCTTTGGAGGAAAATTCTGAAATTTGGGCAGGATCTTTACCATAATATGCCTGAGCTACCATAAAAATTTCAGATCCATTTGAGCGCATATGATCCACCTAATGTTGTGATTAATAAAACTGTCCCAGAGAAAATGAAAAATGTCCAGAATCATTTTTCAGATTTTCTCTGAACTTGTTTAGCTCATATATTTTGCTAGGAATCTACAAATTAGATGTAACCAATTCCATTAGGACCCTCTGAAATCTAGTTTCCATAAAGTCATGGCTTGCTCCATGAAAATCCCTAGAACACCGTAAGAGCTCCAATTAAGGCCAAATACACAATTATTTGTGGAGGGCTCAAATGAGCTTTGCTTCAAATGAAATTTGGCCAAGTCTCTGTTTAGGTTGTATCCAAACCACAGTAAAAATTTATGAGTCCCTGTCTTGCAGTACTTATGATCTTAACAAATTCAAATGCATTCAAATTGACATATACATATGTTTATCTCATGTACTCGCTAAGGTTGAGGAGGAGCCAGAGGTCTTAGACTTCATAACTCTGGAGGAACAGCTAGCCTACGACCAACAACAGCAAGGCAAGCTCCGGTTTGCATTGACCATTTTATAAATTTTACTGTTTTGAGAACTTACTTTGAGTAACCACTTTATTTATGCATTAGAGTCTTGTTTGAAAACCCAAATGCATAGCCAAGAAAACCCTGGTTTGGGCTTAGGTTTTTATATGCAATGCTAAGATAGGGTAGAGGCACACTACTCGGGTAAATATAGCAAATGGAACACATGGCAAGAAAAATGAAGAGCGGAGAGTAAGGGCAGCAGGACTTTGGGGCCTGGGTGCCATAGGTCCGCTTGTGTCGATTGAGGACCAAGCCGTGTGCGGGCCTGTTGAACAAGCTAGAACAGTACCGAAGACCTATCGGATATATTGGAACCGGGAAACCGATGTAATTGGGGTAGCTGGGTGTTGAGGCATAGCTGGTCGTTCAGAGGTTAGGTTGAGAGCTTGAGGTGTAAATCGGCTGGCGGCACTGCAGATGCGCGTGCAGAGACATCTTGCTCGGGACGATTGGACCGGCTCAACATATGGTTGACGGATGAAAGGTGGTTGTGTACGACGTCCGTGATGGTTGCTGTAGGCAACATCGAGTACGGGCGTACGTGACGGGTTATTCGGGTAACCCTGCAGGTGTAAATCAATTATAATCGCTGTCCCTTGCGGTCAGTGAGTACCACTTGTTCACTGTACTGTGATGTAGAAAGAACATGCTTGATTCATGTTAAAAGTTTTCTTATTTGAAGAATGGACCTTGATTGCTAATTAAGTGCTATAGTTTAGAGCTAATTAAAGTTCTTTTCAACCTTGGGCAAAGCACATGATAGAAATGCGTTTCTTGTTTGATTGCGGCTCTCTTATGTGCCTTAGCGTGAGGTTCTCCACAACTTGCTGCTAAAACTTGAAAGTAAGGTTCAACTATTTAGGTGAGTCCTTTGCAACTTATATTCCCATTTACACATAATCCAGCATGTAGAAGTTTCATGTATAGGAAAGACGGGTCAGACTTGCTGAGCCATCGTGCTCACTGCTTGTGTTTGAAGCTTTTGCAGGGTGTTATGAGGAGGAGACGGACCCCCAAGAGGGCAACCCCGTCAAATGGGAGTCGTGCACGCTGCCGTGTTAGTGTGTGTGCGTGCTACACGGAACATGTTCATGGGCTGAACGTGAACTCGGTGTGTAGTCTACGCCCGTGAGTGTGGACTGAACATATTTTGTTGCAAAAATGTTCATAAACTCTTTTATGTAATAAAACTTTGCTTCCGCTTTGTATCTTTTATGTGCGTTATTCGGTGCTGTGCAACGCAGAACCCCTCAGCGTGATCCTGGCTCGTCGAGGCCCTGAGTCCCTCGCAGCGTGGTGTCAGATCTCGCTTGAGGTTTAACGCACTAAAAATGTCATCTTTTTCAAAAACTCGGTGAGGATGAGTTAGTAGCCCATATAAGGATGTTAGTAGTGTATAGAAAGTGGCAAATCTAACCTATGTGCTTATTTCGGAAAATCATGCATCTCGGGACGTCATATGTCTTGGGGGGGGGGGGTCCATGTAAGCGCTGTCCACCAGTGCGCACAAGCTAAAGGGTGGAGCCTCACAGGTGGCAGGTAACCTTGCCAGCTTTAGTATTCTCTATGACTCTTCATGTCGTTTGGGGTATTCGAGCAACGCCCTTCCCTGGCATGCTACGGGCAAGTTTGGGAGACCCCGTCACTTGGTTAGTAACGTGAACACGTAGCTCAAGGCATGTTTTGCTTGAGAACACCCGTGCGAGTAATGACGGACGGGTGTATGGACTGTATTGGGACCGGGTTCGGTGTGCAGCCGAGCCCGACGATCGCGTGAGTTATTTGCAGGTAGTCTGACCACGGATAGGTAGACAAGTAGCACACGTATACAAGAGACATTTAGTGCCACTGAACTAACGAATCCGGCTAAGTCCGGTATAGGTTTTTCTTTGTGAGGAACATAGTACCCGCATGAACTGGTGACGCTTCGACGTCACACCCCACTAAATGATTAACATCAGTGAAAAACCTTAAAGTATTGATGCAGAGCACTAAAACATTGATATAACTTCTTCCCTTAATCAGGATGTTCAAAGTTAACAAGTTTTCAACTTATAGGATATTAAGGACAGAGTCCCCTGTTTTCAGCTGAAATAAGGCTAAAGTTAAATAGATGTTAGAGGTCAAGTTCTTTCGAGGTTGGGGTCATATGATACAATTCTGGAAAGATCTGGAAGATCTTTACAACTTTTGTATTGATGTCCAGAGGTGTTTCATTCCTTAACCAGTCGAAAAGTGCAGTAGAGTTTAAACTGTCCAGAAAACAGCACAGGGCATATACTCTCTGGAACTCTCTGTAAATTGAGCATAACTTCCTGCATAAAAATCCAACAATAGAAAATGAGATAGTTCTGAAAAAATTAATGAGATAAGTTACAACTTTGTAACTCTGTCAAATTCGATGAAGAATTAACTGGGATTCTTGGATCAAATCAGTACCTCAAGCAGGAAGGTGCTGTCCAATTTACTCCAGAAATTCTGCCAACTTTGACATCTCATAACATTCAAACTAGGAGAGATATTTGGACAAGCAAATACTTTATGGAAATCTATTGAAGTTAGCTTTAACTATGATGTTGAGGTCCAGAATTGGTTTTGCCTTTAGCATGGTCTAAATGAGGTTGAAATGGAAACTGGTCAGGGCTGTCAGTTTGGGCAGCCGAAAAGCAATCAAATTTGTCTAATTTTGAATTGTGTTTCCAAGTTTTCTGAGTTCAATGACATGTTTTATGTTATAAATCAATGATTTACTAATGAAATGAATACTTGACCTTTTTCAAATATATTTCTACAGATGACAGCGGATAGACAATTGGAGAACGGGTGGGTGGTATCTCACTGTTGTCAAGGCAGCGGTTATCCGGAAGTGTTGAAGCAAATGCTTCAATATTTCGGGCACGTGGAGACGCTGCAGTACCTCGCCAAGAAAAAAGGCGAGGAGGGGAACAAGACATGGACCATCCATGTAGATGTTCCTGCAGGACCTACACCACCCGGTTGGGCGCCATTCACCGTCACGGTGAGAGGTAGACAGCCGGAGGAAATGTGGCAAGTGGCAGCCCGCGACAGGATGTCGCATTTCTGCCAACTACACATGAAAGCTATGGAGGGCACTCCACACACGCTGGTCCCGGTGGAGGGGTGAGCTAATCACGTGTGGAGGGAAAGGTACTTGGAGACAACAGATCCGGGTTGCCTAAGGTACAACCCCGCGGAGGCGAACCTCAGCCTCCAGTTGAAGGCAGGGAAGACCGTGATGACAGCCAAGCTTTCCATACAGATTGTCTTGCCGCGAAGCTCAAGGAGAGCACCAGCCGTGGAGACCATTTGGAGAGTGCTCGCAGCGCACTCCGTAATGTTCTCCTTACGATGATAAAGCGACTGAACGAACAATATAATCAGTTGCATCGTCTTAAGAAGGCGAAAAAGAAAAGCCGCGTTGACATCACGGCTTTACAACAGCAAGTGCAAGCCTTGACCCAGCATAATGATGTCCTTACTCAAGAGCGTGATGACACTATTGAGGAGGGGCAGGGCTGGGAACAGGACTACAACCAAGCCATGGACGAGGTGCACGCATTGCAAGACCTCGTACCTCAGGTAGTGGGCCTACCGATGGTAGGTGCCGTACCCATGGTCTTGGGTATCTCGGCGATGTTGGAACCTGAACCAGAAGAGGAGGTCATGGACCCGGAGCCACCAGCAGAGGTAGCGGAGGAGGATGACCCACATGAGGTCGAGTTCTACTCCGAGTAGTGAGTTACCGTTGCCAAGTAGGGCAGCGAGGGTGGGGTATAAAAACTTTTGTAAGCGGGGACATGTCGTGTAGACAGTAGTACATGTATAGGTAGTGACGACATGAGCACGAATTCTCGGAGACCCAAGAATAATGTATCTTGTATAAATATTATGCTTTATCAATATATGTGAATGTTGTGCAAGTTTATTCATGCGTCACTTCAATACCTACTGTTTTATATGGAATTTTAAGAATGACATGTGTTGTTCGCTGCTGTTTTGAATTTCAGAATGACTCGCACTTGTGCCAACTCGAAAGTTGGGGGTTCTAGTCAGGGGGGAGATGCCTCCCAAAAGCCACCCGAGGATTCCTCAGGACAGCAACAGCAAAAACCGCCATCGCCAACGGTTACATTGGCCGACATCGTTGCGGCTATGGAGGGTTCACATCAGCAGCACACGGAGTTACTGCAAACTTTAATTGCAAATACGTCTCGACCAGAGAGGCGTCAAGACTGCGAGGAGCACCAACAAAGCTCCTACTCCGACTTCCTGGCTACTCATCCCCGGTATTCTCAAGGGCGGATGAACCCCTCGATGCAGACAACTGGCTCTGCATGATGGAAATTAAGTTTGGGCTGCTCCAATTGAGTGAGCAGCGCAACACTCAGTTCGTGGCCAAACAGCTTCAAGGGTCCGCGAGCGCTTGGTGGGCAAACTTCTGTGCTTCACAACCCACCGAGCGAGTAATGACCTGGGCAGAGTTCCGGGCGGCCTTCAGGGCCTATCACATACCACCGGGTCTTATGAAAAGCAAGACGCAGAAGTTCCTTCGCCTGCAGCAGGGCAGCAGGAAGGCGCTGGAGTATTCCAGGGTGTTCAATGATCTCGCGCTGTACGCCTCCTATCACGCGGATACTGATGAGAAGTGGCGGCATCACTTTTACCAGGGGCTTAATCCGCTCCTGAAGGATAAGCTGGACAAGTTCAAACGCTGCAGCCTCAATGACATTATTGATGCTGCGATTGTTCAGCAGGACTCCGGTAAGGAGTTAGCGGCGGCGGAGAAGAAGCGAAGCGCGCCGCAGAGCAGTGGAGAGGGAGGTGGCCTTCCCAGAAATACCGGATGGTGTATCGCTCACCATCGGGTCAACGCTGGCAGCCACCATAGAGGCCGATGCCATTCCGCAGTCGGTCATATTCTCCACCGGCGTTCCGGCCGGCACTACCAGCACCACCACCGCAACAACAACAGCAGCAGCGGGTGATGCCGCGTGCTTTTGCACGTCAGCAGCGCATGCCGGGCTTTCGTCACACAAGCATGGGCCAGTCATCAACCGCATGCTTCAAATGTTGTCGCCCAGGACACTTCGCCAACAACTGTCATGAGAGGCAAGGCGGCGAAGTGGCACCACAGTTTCCGGGGAGGAATCAGCCCCGGAACCCCATTAATGCACGGTGGGGAAATCGTAAGCCCGGCACCGTCCATCAACTCGCCATAGAGGACGTGCTGGAGGGGGAGCCAATCCTTGCGGGTATGTTCCAACTCCACCAGCATCTCGCCATAGTGTTATTTGATTCAGGTGCCACACATAGTTTCATTAGCAAAGCTTTTATTGCTAAATACAGCCTGCAAATGCTATCCACTGAAAGTCCTTACCTGATTTGTTCACCGGGTGAGAAAATTTCAGCAAGCATGATGGCTCCAAAAGCGCCATTATGCTTAGAGGGTAGACTATACCCTACGTCTCTCACAGTTTTAGAGGGACAGAAGGTCGATGTCATCTTAGGGATGTCGTGGTTAATCCGCCATGATGCTGTTTTAGACACTGTCCTCCGAGTCGTGCATCTACACTCAGAAGGCACGAGTCTCACTCATTATTTCTGGACGGTCCGGAAATAAAAATTCCAAGGGTATACCAATCCACCACTATCAGATTGGAAGACATTCCGGTAGTCCATGAGTTCCCTGACGTGTTCCCGGATGATTTACCAGGGATGCCACGTGACAGAGAGGTGGAGTTCAAGATTGAACTTGCACCGGGAACGATGGCAATATCCCGAAGGCCGTACAAGATGGCGCAAAAGGAATTGGCAGAACTGAAGATGCAGTTAAAGGGCCTGCTAGAGAAGGGTTTTATTAGGCCGAGCTCCTCGCCATGGGGCTGTTCAGCATTATTTATGAAGAAGAAGGATGAGACGTTGCGGCTTTGCGTGGACTATCATCCACTAAACACCGTAACCATCAGGAACAAGTACCCGTTGCCACGGATCGACATGTTGTTTGATCAGTTGGTCGAAGCAAAGATCTTTTCCAAAATGTACTTAAGATCCGGGGACCATCAGATTAAGATACGGGCTGAGGATATCCTGAAGACGGCTTTCTCGACGAGGTACGGACTTTATGAGTACCTGGTCATGTCCTTCGGCCTCACCAACGCTCCATCTCACTTCATGTACTTGATGAACTCGGTATTCATGCCGGAGCTGGACAAGTTTGTCGTGGTCTTCACCAACGACATGTGACACCTGGTTCCGAAAATAGAATTAAGTGAATGCGTATGTGTGCCCAGGATGTTCATCACACATACACATGTAATCCACAAACTGAATTCAGAATATAACCATGAATAAATAGTGTTTAAGTAGTTTATTACAATGACTCAATGTCTCACTCATGAATCTCTAACTTATTCTTGCAGCGGAAGACTCTAAATGACAGCGGAAAGTGACTAAACAGCAGGCTCCAACTTCAACTCCACAGGCATGTTGACGGTAGTTCGCACGCCTAGTACACCACATGTTCCTTGAAGTACTCATCTCCTGTAGCTGATGTTTATGTGGTAATGCAAGGGTGAGTACATGTCGTACTCAGCAAGTGTGGGAAAAGTATGACATGTAGCTTACAATAAGGTAGGCAATAAAAAGGCTCATTGCAGCAAGCATGTTTTATTTCATAAACATGGTAAAAACAGAAACTATTTCTAGGTGAATCTAATCCCAACATAACCAAGTAAAACAGCAATATTCCTTCACCATAATTAACCATTTATCAAGTCTCAACCAGCCATTAATCTTTCTCAAGTTCATATCATGCTCATAAATATTAATAACCATCTCATATTCATATAACCAAAACCAAACTCATTGTTATGACTAGAAACAGTCCCAAAACAAATCCCAATGACCATACCATAATCATACTGAATAACCATCCCATGTTTTCCCTCTAATCATGGAAGTTGGCAGGTGCTTTTGACCAGAAGCACGGTATCATGATAGTTTTACGCTCTGCAGAGGTGGCACCACTTTACCCACAAGTTCGTGATTTCATCACGCATCGTTGACTAAAAAGAACCTCCATTATACCAGTACACAACCGTCGGTGTATGGCCAAGAGATCACAAAATAGCTTTTACAAAGGGGCTACCAGATGTACGGACCCACTGAGGTTTCACTGCCAGGCTCGAATCACCATTCTCCCACCCACGGGCCCCCTCTTGTGCCATGCAGTTCCAAGGGCAGTCCTCCTCGACTCCCATTGCCTGCGCCATCCAACGGTCCATAACAAGCTAGCAACACACCTAATTTATCAGCTAAGCCGCACCCATATTTGGCCTTGTGGCGGCACTGTTTTCCTGGCATATTCTGGCATGAACCACTCCTTAGATCTACGGCAAGTAAACCACCATCTCATCCAGCAACATCCACGAACCAATCTTTCCTAGATCTCCCCGATTCCATGCTTATTATAATCATCAAGTTCGCATCATCATTATTCATATGAGTGCAGTAGATAAACATGTTTTAATTCAACTTCCCGTATCCCGTAGATTAAGCGAAGCAAAAAGGAAAAATGACCATACCCGACTCATCAACTTTCCCGGCGACAAGGATGGTTAACAAAACTAGTAAACTCCTATAAAAGGGTGTCCCATCAAGTTGACTCAAGCATATGAGTTTTCGCAAACAAAACAGTTTCGAAACATGGGATCAATATGGTCAAGGGGCACTTGCCTTGCTCCCGTGGTTCTTGTTGCTCAAGCGTCTCGAAGTCTTGGTGCTGTAGTTCCTCGTAGAAGGCTCTTGAGCTTGTCCTTCTACTCATGACCACGCACATACAGAATTTACAGCAATCAATCATCACGCACACACTTTACTCAAGATGCAATGGGGTATATGAATGCAAATCCTATTGTGCAGTTTTATTATACCAGTTTGTACGTGTTCTTACATCTTTTAACGGACTTTCATGGGGTTTTATGATGGATAAGGGTGCTGGTATCAAGTGTGGACGTGGTGATGATCTTGACTCAAGATCTAGATCAATTCCACCATCAAAAATAGATCAAAACACGATCTGTCCACACGCAGAAGTTTCTGCTCGAAGGGGACGAAGAAAACGGATGCGTAGAAATAGCGGCGACGTCAGAAGATGGGTAATGGGGACCTACCACACTTCCTTTTGGTGGAAGGGCCTTCCTCCTAGCAATGGCAGCAGCGGGGAATTTTTCTATGGAAGATTAGGGTAGTACAGATCGTCGGCTTCTTTTCCGGTGATGGTGAGGCGTGACGGGGCTCGTCGGCGGGTCTCAACGACGGGGCTCGATGACAGGGCTCAACGGCGGGGCTCGTCGGCGGGGCTCACCGACAACCAAACTCCGGCAGGGGGGTGCCAACTCGGCGACTTGGAGGGGGTGGGGCTCCAAGTCAGTGACTTGGGGAGGGGGAGGCTGCGGCCAAATGGGGGGGGGGGGGCTAGGGTTGTATTTATAAGGGGGAGAAGGGAGGAGTACTACTCCAATTGGAACTCAATCAAGAGTCCTAGTCAATTTGGAACTCAACCAACTTTTCCCCTTTAATTTGGTGCGGCAGCATCGGGGATTAAATTCTCTCAAATGTGGGGAAAATTCCCCTTTTGTGGAACTGGGGAATTTGGAAATTTTGGGGGAAATTTGGGAATGCTCATTTCAGCTATCTTATTTCCATTTCTCAACATTTCTATGTCCCCTTTTCCATTTCTACATTCCCATCTCCATCTATGTCCCATTCTCCATTTCTATATAACCTTCTCCATTTTTATGGTTCTTCCTCCATTTCTATATTTCTTTCTCGATTTGTATGGTTCTTTCTCAATTTCTGTGATAGCTCTCTAGGATCATAGACCGTCCCCACATACCACCACTCGTCTTTTCTACGTAATTTGTCCTCACTCGTGCACACCCGGGAAAACATCCCGGTCGGTCACCCATCCCCAAATTCCTCCGGGCCAAGCACGCTAACCCCGGAGTCCTTTGCAGGTGGGCTTCCGGAAAAGAAGGTATACCTTGGTGGTATGAGTACTGTATCAATCCTATTAAGCCGGGAGTCAGGATATCACACAATCCACCCCCTTAGAAGACCAACGTCCTCGTCGGTCAACGCCAAGACAGGAACGTCCCCTCTTAGCCACGTCCGTACGTTCAGTACTGGCATACCCATACCGTACGCCCGGTTAGCAGCATACGTACCATACGTGTCCCACACAGAGGACCCACGCATCATGTGTACGTACCCACGTCCCTGACCCGTACGGTACCGTGTCCTTCTCACTGACCCGTACGCACCCGTGAAACTGCGAGGGTCGGCTCTGATACCATTTGTGATGGCTCTCTAGGATCATAGACTGTCCCCACGTACCACCACTCGTCTTTTCTGCGCACTTTGTCCTCACTCGTGCACACCCGGGAAAACTTCCCGGTCGGTCAACCATCCCCAAATTCCTCCAGGCCAAGCACGCTTAACCCCGGAGTCCCTTGCAGGTGGGCTTCTAGAAAAGAAGGTATACCTTGGTGGTATGAGTACTCTATCAATCCTATTAAGCCGGGAGTCAGGATATCTTGGCGTTGACCGACGAGGACGTTCCTATCTTGGCGTTGACCGACGAGGACGTCGGTCTTCTAAGGGGGGTGGATTGTGTGATATCCTGACTCCTGGCTTAATAGGATTGATAGAGTACTCATACCACCAAGGTATACCTTCTTTTATGGGTCCCACCTGCAAAGGACTCCGGGGTTAAGCGTGCTTGGCCCGGAGGAATTTGGGGATGGGTGACCGACCGGGAAGTTTTCCCGGGTGCGCACGAGTGAGGACAAAGTGCGCAGAAAAGACGAGTGGTGGTATGTGGGGATAGTCTATGATCCTAGAGAGCCATCACAAAGTGGTATCAGAGCCAAGGTTGCTCGTAGGACGCAAATCTAGTTAGAAATGGACGAGATATACATCACTATTTTGTTAAAAACTATTTTACTAAATATTTTGTTAGAAGGAGGATTATTGAGATTATATATATGTTGTCTAACCTCATCTATACTCAAAATTTTATTATTGTTTATTTTCTAACACATTTTAAATTTTTCTTGAAACAGATGGCACGCACACGTCTTACGACCCGTAAGTCCACCGGAGGACGAGTTCCCAGACACCAGCTGGCTGAACGCACTGTCGAGGAGGTGGACAACCCCGCCACCTACCAGACCCACGCGGAGTCCACTAGAGGCATGGTGGATCGCCTTAGACACCTCCTTCGCTGTGTTGGTTACACCGGCAAGCTAGAGGTGCAGTACGACACCACTCGAGTTTCTCACGCAGAACGCGATGAGTGGAAGTCGCAGGCGAGGATCTATTATTAGAACAAGCTGCTCAAGATCCACAATTCGCCAGCATGGAGGTCTACCATGGCAAAGGATGAGAAGGATGCCACTTGGGAGGCGATCACTTGCCAGAGCTACACCAACCGTGGCCGCCTTGAGGGGACTCAATACATGTACACCCCTCGGCGACAAAGTGGAAGTGTGGTGTTCAACTACGAGCCAATCCATGAAGGTTGCAACATAGTGCAGATGCAGATGAGCCTCAAGATAGGAATTGACGTCAGCACCAGGCTACAGAACTGCCAACATGAGCTTCAAGATGTACGTGACCTTTTGAAGAAGACGGAGGCCATAATGCATGGACTGATAAGGATGAGGGATGGAGAAGTGAGTGATCTCTATGCTTCAGATGGAGACACCTGGACTCCGGACTCTCCATACCGTAGGGCAGCCAAACGCCCTCATACTTCACCACCACCTGAGGCCTCCATAGCTGAATCAGAGGCTAGCACTCCTGATGGTGATGGCGGGAACCCACAGGACGATGCACAGAACCCAGGGGACAACTAGGATAGGTGTCCTTGCTCATGTAATGGCTCGTGTAGTACGTATGTATGGTATTGTATTGACTAGTGGGTAATGGTTGATTAGTGTGCTTGTTTAGGTTGATGATGTAATATGTTGGTGTATGAACGTGAGTTGTGAAAGCCGTAGGCTTATGTTCACAACCTCGTTAGTGTATGTACATATCTATTAAGGAATATAAATGCTTAGTTTGCTTCAACCATGATCATTTAATAAACGAAGTAGAAACTTTTGTAACTCTTGTGTAGAACTGATGAAGCAAATACACAACATAATACACTTAAGAGATTATATATACATTAAGTTTAAACATAGTCTTTCACAATAGATGGCGGGAAGAAGGAGACGCAACGAAGGGAACAACAACAATGAGGCTGCAGAGTTTCCTTTACCTGGATGGCAGCCAAGAGTTGCAGGCAGAGCTGCTGCAGAGGTGATAGAACAGATGAGGAACATGCAAAACCAACTCATTCAGAACTTGACACAAGTGGTGGCCAACATGCAACAATCTCAACCACAAATTCAGAATGCACCACGTCAACCCAAGTTGAATGAATTCCTAAGCACCCAACCACCAAAGTTTGACAATGCTATAGAGCCATTAGAAGCTGATGATTGGCTCAAGAATATTGAGAACAAGTTGCAGATCATACAATGCCCAGGGCGTGAGAGGGTACTCTTTGCTTCTCCCTAACTATATGGATCTGCAGCGGACTGGTGGACGGCATACAAAGAAGCTCATGAGGATCCAGAAAGTATCTCATGGAATGAGTTCAAACTCGCCTTCCGCAATCACTATGTTACAGCAGGAGAAATAAAGAACAAGAGGAAGGAGTTCCTCAACCTAGAGCAAGGTAGCATGTCCGTGCGAGAATACCATACTAAGTTCACACAGTTATCTCGCTATGCTCCGGGAGAGATAGACACGATGAAAAGAAACAAGACTATTTCATTGAGGGCTTGAACTCAGAAAAACAGTATGCCATGTCTTCAAGTGACTATGAAAGTTTTCAAAAGCTCATCAACAAGGCTTTCATAGTAGAAAGAAAAAGACAGAAGTTAGTGGAGGAGCGAAAGAGGAAAATGAATTGGCAAGGACAGTCTTCTAGCAGCAACAGTCGGCCCCGTTTCTCATCACCGCCTATGGGGACAATGAACTGACCTATAGCTCCTAATCAGTTTCAGAGGAACTACAACCCTGCTGCTAGGAATCCAACTTTTCAACCACAACAGCAGCGACAACAAATGCAGCAACAACGTCCTGCCTTTCAATCTCGTCCTGCAGGGCCAAACCCTCCAAATGCACAACAAGGCAATAAGGCCCCATTAAACAAGGTCATAGGACAATGCTACAACTGTGGAGAAATGGGACACTACACGAACTGGTGCCCCAACAAGAAGCCACCCTAGCAACAGAATCTTGTGCATGGTAAAGTGAATCATGTGACCATGGAGGAAGCACATGAGGTACCAGATGTGGTGATTGGTATGTTCTCTGCCAATACTTATCCTGCTACAATTTTGTTTGACTCTGGTGCAACACACTCATTCATAGCCAAGGAATTCATAACCAAGCACAAATTACCAATTGCATCTATGAATCGAGTGTTAGTAGTGAATTCTCCTGGAGGAGAAATAAAGACAAAACAAGTATGTCCCAAGGTAAAGCTAGGAGTTAATGGAGTAGAATTCCTTGCAAACCTCATTGCGATAGAATCACAAGGGATAGATATAATCTTGGGAATGGACTGGTTAACCAAATATAAAGGAGTTATACATTGTTCAACGAGAACAGTTGAACTAACACATACGGATGGAACAAAGGTTGAGTTCACATCTATTCAAGTTCCCTCTGGAAATGTTCAACTCAACAAAACCGAAGTAGTTATTGAAGATACAAAGATTGTCAATGAATTTCCAGATGTGTTTCCCGAGGAGTTACCAGGTATGCCACCGGATCGAGAAGTAGAATTCATTATAGAATTAGTACCTGGTACTGCTCCCATATATAAAAGACCATATCAGATGGATACCCAACAGTTAGCAGAACTCAAGGATCATATCCGAGAGTTGTTGGAGAAAGGGTATATCCGTCCTAGTTCCTCACCATGGGGAGCTCTGGTCATATTTGTACCGAAGAAGGATGGGACCAAGAGGTTGTGTGTAGATTACCGTGCCCTCAATGAGGTGAAGATCAAAAACAAGTACCCTTTACCTCGTATTGAGGACTTGTTTGATAAATTAAGAGGTGCATGTGTATTCTCCAAGATTGACCTCCGTTCTGGATATCATCAACTAAATATAAGAGAATCGGATATACCGAAGACATCATTTGTTTCTAGGTATGGACTGTATGAGTACACAGTTATGCATTTTGGACTAACAAATGCTCCAGCATATTTCATGTACCTTATGAATAAGGTGTTCATGAAATACTTGGACAAGTTTGTAGTAGTATTCATTGATGATATCCTCATATACTTAAAGAATGAGAAAGAACATGAAGAGCACCTGAGAATAGTATTACAAAAGCTAAGAGAAAACCAACTTTATGCCAAATTCAATAAGTGTGAATTTTGGCTTAAGAAAGTTGCTTTTCTGGGACATACTATCTCCGAAGGAGGAATCTCAGTAGACCCAGAAAAGATATCTGGTGTTCAAAAGTGGAAGACACCAGAGAATGTCGGTGAAATCTGAAGTTTCTTAGGATTGGCAGGCTATTACCGAAGGTTCATTGAAGGGTTTTCAAAAATAGCCAAGCCACTCACAAAAATGTTGGAAAAAAGGAGCTGTTTTTGAATGGTCTCAAGAGTGCGAATCAAGCTTTCAAGAATTAAAGAAGAAGCTAACAACTGCCCCAGTCTTGGTTATGCCCGATATGGAGAAATCATTCTCTGTATATTGTGATGCTTCACGACAAGGGTTAGGATGTGTACTTATGCAAGAAGGGCATGGTATTGCCTATGCTTCCCGACAACTTCGGAAGCATGAGAAGAACTATCCTACCCATGACCTAGAGTTGGCAGCAGTTGTACATGCGCTGAAATTATGGAGACATTACTTGATGGGTAAGAGAACCGAAATCTATACCGATCATAAGAGTTTGAAGTATATCTTCACTCAACCAGATCTTAACCTTCGGCAAAGAAGATGGTTGGAGTTCATTAACGATTTTGATGTGGGAATCAATTACCACCCTGGAAAAGCTAATGTGGTTGCAGATGCCTTGAGCAGAAAGACACATGTTAACGGTGAAAAATTTACAACCTCAACTGTATGAAGAATTCGCAAGACTCAACTTATGCTTGGTAAATCATACAGAAGCCATAGCAATGGAAGTTGACTCAACCCTAGAACAAGATATACGAGATTGTCAAAAGAACGATGAAAAGATCAAAGAAATCAAAAAGTTGATCAAAGAAAACAAAGCCCCGGGATTTAGAGAAGATAAGAATGGTATCATATGGCATGGTAAAACAATATGTGTGCCAGACATCAAGGAAATAAAGAAGTTAATTTTAAAAGAGGCTCATGATTCTGATTATTCTATCCATCCTGGAAGTACAAAGATGTATCGTGACCTTAAGACAAGGTATTGGTGGTACGGAATGAAAAGAGATGTTGCATTGTGTGACACATGTCAGTTAGTCAAAGCAGAACACCAAAGGCCTGCAGGGCTATTACAACCACTAAAGATACCTGAATGGAAATGGTAAGAAATTGGGATGGACTTCATAGTGGGTTTGCCCAGGACACAAACAGGGTATGACTCAATATGGGTGATAGTGGATAGACTTACCAAAGTTGCTCATTTCATTCCAGTGAAAGAAAATTACAACGGTTCCAAATTAGCAGAACTGTATATGTCAAGAATAGTCTGCCTACATGGGGTACCCAAAAAGATAGTATTAGATAGAGGTACCCAGTTCACTTCAAGATTTTGGCAGAAATTACATGAGTCCATGGGAACACGATTAAATTTCAGTTCTGCATATCATCCACAAACTGATGGGCAAATAGAAAGGACCAATCAAATTCTTGAAGATATGCTCAGAGCTTGTGCTCTCAAAAATAATAGGAGTTGGGATAAGAATTTACCATATGCAGAATTCTCCTACAATAATAGCTACCAAGCAAGTATGAAGATGTCCCCATTTGAGGCTTTATATGGAAGAAGATGTAGAACTCCACTATTTTGGGATCAAATCGGTGAGAATAAGGTGTTTGGACCTGAAGTATTAAAAGATGTAGAAAAGAAAGTAAGAGAAATTCGCAACAATCTAAAGATAGCTCAAACAAGACAAAAGAGTTATGCGTACATAAGGCGAAGAGAACTAGTATTCGAAGTGGGAGACTATGTGTATCTCAAAGTGTCACCCATGCGTGGACTAAAGAGATTTAAAGTAAGAGGGAAGCTAGCACCTCGGTATATCGGACCATTCAAGATACTGGAAGGCAAAGGAGTGGTAGCATATCAGTTGGAGTTACCCTCCCGGTTGTCGGATGTACACGATGTGTTCCATGTATCACAATTAAAGAGGTGTTTGAGAACACCAGAAGAACAACTGCCAATGGATGAGTTGGATGTACAAGAAGATCTTTCATATACCGAGTACCCTGTAAAAATTCTTGACACAATGGAAAAGGTTACAAGAAACAAAAGAATTCGTATGTGCAAGGTTCAATGGAAGCATCATTCAGAGGCGGAAACTACATGGGAAAGAGAAGACGAACTCAAGTCACAATTCACTAATCTGTTTCCTTTATAACTACAAATCTCGAGGACGAGATTTTTCTTAAGGGGGTAGAATTGTAACCACCGAAAATCTTGATCAAATTTGCCCCAAACCCTTTCCCCTCTCTTCCCCCACTGCCACCGAGGTCAGCCGTCGGTTTCCTCTCCCACAAAGCAACCGCCGATCCCTCTCTCTCTCTCCCTCTCTCTCTCTATTATCGCATGTGAACAATTCGCTTCGGCCACGTGCGAAACTCGGCGCCCCTGCAGCAACCGCCACGCCCCACGCCGCCGCCTCCTCCCCCTCTATATAAACAGCCCGACCCCGGTCATTTTCCCCCGCAGAAACCACCCCATTTCCTCCCGATCGGAAAAACCACCCCTTTCTCCAATTCTTCAAAAACACACTCGAATTCTTGTTTCTGAGGCCCCCTACGTCGTCACAAGGACACCAGGAGTGATTCCCGATGAAAATCACTCGAGGTCATCGCCTGGAAGATCACCCCGACGAAGATCGCCGGAATCTTCCCACTGCCACCGTCGATCGCGCATCTCCGGCCAAATCCGGTCTCCAAAACTCTTCTAGGTGAGTTCCCCACCCTCTCCTCTCTCTTCTGGTGCAAGTAGATCAAAAATTGGTGGAGAAATCAGGAAAACTGAAAGTTTCCGGCCACCGCCGCCGCTCGCCGGCGATCGCGCGGCCGCCGGACGCGAGGGAGAAGGGGTTAGGGCGACGTGGCGCAATCGGGAGCGTCCATTTAGAGTGAACGGTTAAGATTAGAAGTTGCATACCGGTTCGGTTTAATTAAATCTGGGACTTTGATCTCAGATCCAACGACCCACATTCAAAGTAGTTATAAACGTTAGGAATTTTACAGAGGGGTCCCTGGAGATTTAAATAACTAGGAAATAGCCCCTGTGATTTACAGAATCAACCCTAGGCTTATAGAAAATTGGAAATTCACTGTGAATTAGCCAATTAGCCCCTGTGCATTTTAGAAATTGGTAAAACAGTTCTGTAAATTCAATTTGAACCCTATAAAGTTTGAAAATATTACAATTTGGCCCAAATCAGTTTAAAAGTTTGTTTTAAATTCTGTAATTAATCAAAATAGGTTAAATGATTTCTGAAAAATATTACAAACTTATTAAAAACCCTGTTTAAACATTCTGAACAGAATAAAAATTCTGAAGTTAAAAATAATAGTTCCAAAGGCTGAAATTATTTATATAGTGACAAATTAATTCTAAAAATCAAAATATAAATCACATATATTCCAAAAAAATTGTAGAAATTTATTAAAAGGTATAGAATTATTCTGTTATCATATTTTTGTACATGTATAATTTCTGTAGCCCAGAATAATTATTTAAAAGGCTGAAAATGCATTTTAAGCATTAAATAAATGCTGAAATATAGATAAAAATATTATATAATGAAGGAAAATTATGGAAACTGTTCCAAATACATAAATAGGTTCTGAAATGTAGAAGATAGTAATATGAGTTCTGAAAATGATTATAGTAATAATTTAAATGACTTTTAGGATTTAATTAATTATAAAAAATTAACATATATACACATAAAATTCTAGAAATTAGTGATATCACTATAAAACTAGAAAATGAGTATTTTGGCTATAACAAGAAAAAGTAGAAGGATATAGAATCCCATTTGGAATATATTTTATTCCAAACCACATGAAATGACATGAAATCAATAGGTGTATGTGTGTAACCAAACATATGTGATTAAAATGCATTGCTAAGATTCTTATGGCATGTTTGGCATTTTTTGTGTGCATATGAATGCCTAGAACCAAATCAAGAACTACTTCCAAATCTTCAAGAGCAAGAATTTGAAGTGAATCACCCTTCATTCGAAGGCAAGTGTTCCTTGACCACTTTGTTCCTATTCTATGATGAATAGTTAGATTATTTGCATGATGTCTTCAATATGAAAACCAGTGTAGGATGTTTCCCTAGTTTCATTCCTTTATCATTCCTTGCAAAACAATGGAGGAATTTAGTTAGGACATGTTATTATCATTTTATGTGCTTAGCCATGCTTGGAACGTAGAAAATGAATGAAACATATATATTGCTAGTCTTGTGGATTATATGAAAGACACAAGTGTGTGTCTTGGTGTTAGGAATCTAGATAGGCTGGTTGTTTTGGTTGGTGCTTCGTGCACGAGACTCGGGAATGTGTTAGTGCCTGTCTTAGATTCTAAGGACCGGTTTATGGAACAGTTAACTCGGCTTTACAGTGCCACCACAAGACTGAGATGGGGCAGCTTGGCCAATTAATTAGGAGTTTGCTGGTATAGTATGAGTGTTTGGATGGTGCGGGGAATGGGAGTCAATTTTTGACTGCCTTGGGAACTGCAAGGCTCAAGAGGGGGCTTCTGCAGGGGAGGGTTTACTCCTAGGAACTGCAGCGGTGAAACCTCAGTGGGCTTGTACTTGCCGGTAGACCCTTTTTAAAGGCCATGTAGTGATCTCCTTATCGCACACCAAAGGAAGTGTGTAATGTGGCTTGCAACCACGGATATCAGGGAGGTTCTTAGTCCACCTGGCAACAGGGGATGAAATCACTACTTGTGGGTAAAGTGGTACAATCTCTGCAGAGAACCAAACTGTCATGACAGCCGTGCTCACGGTCAAGAGCGGCTTGGACTTGTCCATGATTAGAGAAACATGGATGTGAGTTGAAAGAGGTTGTTGGGTGGTGTAACCTAACATTAATGACTTAATTATGATGATGGTGGGATTATCACTTAGTAAGATAGGTTGCTAATCAAAACTAAGGCTTAGGGTTAATGCATAGTGCTTAACCATGTTAGCCTTCCTTGCTATTAGCCTTCATAACATTCTTCCCTACACTTGCTGAGTACCTTTGGTACTCAAACTTGCTTTTGTTGGATGTCGTATGCTGCTCAGGTCCAAATGAAGACAATGACTTCGATGAGGAGGATTTCGATCCCGAAGAGTTATTCTAGGTTGGCGTAACCCCCGGGCAACGCCTGTGGATTGGAGGACCATTATTTAGACTTCTGCTGGTTGTAAATATTAGTGTGATAACACTCTTATTATTCTATTATGACATATGATGTAATATAATGTTACCGTTGACTTTGGCATGTAATATAATGATATTTCACTATTGTCGGCACATGTATGAGTCAACTGATCCTGGCATACATGTGAGTATACGCTCGGGTGTTTCTTATGGAATACCGGGTGTGACAATTTCTATGGTTCATTCTCCATTTCTAGTTTATTTACAATGCTTCTCTACATGAAAAATGTATTCAATGCATGGTAATGAATTTGAGTGTGTTACAAAACTACCCCCTTAAACTGAATCTCGCCCTCGAGATTTGATAGAGTGGAGAATAGATGAGGGAATTCTGCCTTGAGATCTTCCTCACGCTCCCATGTGGTTTCGGCTTCCGTGTGATGGCTCCATTGTACCTTGCACCAACGGATCGATTTGTTCCTCGTGACCCTTTCCTTCACGTCCAAAACTTTGATGGGGTGCTCCGCGTAGGTCAGATCCTTTTGAAGTTCGAGCTCATCCATCGGTACTTGTTCTTCCGGTACTCTCAAGCACTTCTTGGATTGGGATACGTGAAACACGTCCTGCACGCTAGAGAGGTGCATTGGCAGCTCTAGATGATAGGTTACCTCTCCTCACTTGCCCAAAATCTTGAATGGCCCGATATGGCGAGGTGCTAACTTGCCTTTGACGTTGAACCGTCGTTGGCCTCGGATAGGCGATACTTTAAGATACACGAAGTCTCCCACTTCGAAGGTCAATCTTCTTCGCCTATTGTCCGCAAAACCTTTTTGTCGTGACTGAGCGGCCTTCAAGTTTTCTTATCGTTTAGACTTGTTTTTCGGCGTCTCGCAGCACTTCGGGTCCAAACACTTGGCTTTCTCCGATCTCATTCCAGAACAGCGGCGTTCTACACCGTCTACCATACAATGCTTCGAAATGTGACATTTTCAAGCTGGCTTGATAGCTGTTGTTGTACGAGAATTCAGCAAATGGCAAGCTCTTATACCAACTGCGGCAATGTTTCAAGGTGCAAGCTCTCAACATGTCTTCCAAAATCTGATTTGTCCTCTCCGTTTGCCCGTCGGTTTGCGGGTGATAAGTGGAGCTGATATTCAGCCGTGTACCCATGGATTCGAGCAGCTTCTTCCAGAACCCGGAGGTAAATTGAGAACCCTGATCTGAATCTATCCTCTTTGGAACTATATGGCAACACATGATTTGCTCCATATATAGCTCGGCTAATTGTGCGACACGGTACTTGGTTCTAACAGGAAGGAAATGGGCTATTTTCGTCAACCGGTCCACAATAACCCAAATAGCGTCGTAACCCGACTGAGTACGTGGCAGTACGGCTATGAAATCCAAGCTGATGTCTTCCCACTTCCACTCGGGTACTTTCAATGGCTGCAACAATCTAGCGAGTCTTTGATGTTCTGCCTTCACCCGTTGCCACGTATCGCATAAGGCAACATATTCAGCTATGTCCCTTTTCATACCATCCCACCAATAGCAAGTTTTCAGGTCCTTGTACATCTTTTTACAGCCGGGGTGTATGGAATAAGGTGAGTCATGTGCCTCCTTTAATATCGTGTCGCGGATGTTCCTCACGTTAGGCACATAAATCCTTTTCCCTAACCAAAGCATGTCTTTCTCGTCTTCAATGAAATCCTTTTCTACGCCTTGTAGGATTCTTTCATTGATTTCCTTGATTTCCTCATCCGTTGCTTGGCCATCTCGTATCTCTTGTTCTAGCAAGGATTTCAGTTCTATCACCTCCATCTCGTTCGAGAACCCAGGATGTAACCGTTTGAACTCCTTGCGCAGCTCGGGTGGCAGCTCCCGAACCGTGAGTTGATGACATGCTCCCTTTCGGCTCAGCGCATCAGCTACTACATTGGCCTTTCTGGGGTGATAGTTGATTCCAACATCATAATCCTTGATAAGTTCCAACCATCGACATTTCCTCAAATTCAGATCCATCTGCGTGAATATATACTTGAGGCTTTTGTGATCCATATAGATTTCACATCAGTGGCCAAGGATATAATGTCTCCAAATCTTCAAGGCATGTACCACGGCTGCAAGTTCCAAGTCATGTGTGGGGTAATTCAGCTCATGTCTCTTTAGTTGTCTTGACGCATAGGCTACCACTTGTCCTTCTTGCATGAGCACACATCCAAGCCCTTGTCTTGATACGTCACAATATATGTCGAAGCTTTTGCTCATGTCCGGCAATACCAAAACTGGCGCTGTGGTTAATCTCTTCTTTAGCTCCTCAAATCTTTATTGACACAGTGGTGTCCACTGAAATGCTTTCCCTTTCATTAGCAATTCAGTCATAGGCTTCGCTATTTTGGAGAAATCCTTGATGAACCGGTGGTAGTATCCAGCCATCCCAAGGAAACTCCGAATATCTCTCACATTCTGCGGTTGGTTCCACTTTAAAACGTCTCCCACTTTTCCTGGATTAACCTATGCTCCTCCCTCAGAGATGATGTGGCCTAGGAACGATATCTCCTTTAGACAAAATTGACACTTGCTGAACTTGGCATACAATTGATGCTCTCGCAGTTTTTGCAATGTCAACCTCAAGTGTTCTTCATGTTCTTCCTCGTTTTTCGAATACACCATGATGTCATCGATGAAAACTACAACGAACTTGTCCAAGTACTCTATGAATACCTTATTCATGAGGTACATAAAGTACGTGGGTGCATTTGTTAACCCAAAAGACATAACGGTATATTCATACGAACCATACCGTGTTTGAAATGCAGTCTTGGGTATGCCGGAGGGCTTAATCTTCAGCTGGAAATATCCCGACCGAAGATCAATCTTGGAGAAAATTCGTGCACCTTTCATTTGGTCGAACAGGTCCTCTATACGGGGCAGCGGGTATTTATTCTTGATCGTCACCTCATTGAGAGACCTATAATCCACACACATCCTATATGTCCCATCCTTCTTGTCTACGAAGAGCACGGGGGCTCCCCATGGTGACGATCTTGGGCATATAAAACCCTTTTCTAGCTGCTCCTAAATTTGCTTCTTGATCTCCACTAGTTCATTAGTGGGCATCCTATACAGCCTCTTAGCTATAGGTGCACTTCCGGGTACTAAATAAATAGCAAATTCAATGTCCCGGTCAGGTGGTATACCTGGTAGTTCTTCCGGGAACATATCTGAATATTCTTGAACCACCGGAATGCTTTCCAATGTCGCTTCTTCGATGTGGTTCAGCGCTGCCTTCTCGGTTGCCGGTTGGGCTGACTCGAACTCAATACGTGTACCGTGCTCATTTGTCACCTGCACGCTCCTCTCAGCACATTGAATCACTCCGTTGTGCTTGCTTAACCAGTCTATTTCAAGTATTATGTCGATCAACTGGGAATCCAAGACAATAAGGTTGGCAAGAAAGTCTACCCCCTTATTTTAAGGCTTACTTTTGGACATACTATATTTGTAGGAGCTAGAATTCAGATTTGAAAGAAGCGATTTCCAAGCTATATGCATCAACGTGTATGAACTAAGCAACTTCTTTCATTAATGTCATCCTATATGAGGATGTGAACAAGTGCCAAAGCATTTCACATCTCTCTACTATGTGTGGCTGTGGACATTCGGCGAAACGTCCCACAACTCACACCAGCACACAAACACAAGCAATCATCACAAAAATTCAGCACACTACTCTTATTTAACTCACGGTGATCGAAATGTTCCTAATACAGCTTTATTCAATGGAAACCTAAATTTAATCGTGAGAACCGGTGCTATTCTCGCCGTGTGACGGGGGTGGTCCATACATGGGCGCACGCCATGGTGAGTCGGCAGTCCATGTAGGGTTAGATGATGCTGGTGCTCCATTTGCTCCGGCGCCGGCACGCGTCTCCTCTTGTTTCTCCAGCAAATACAGCTTCTTGCGGAGGTAACGGATCACTTCTTGTGTGCTTTCGTAGTGGTTTCCTAACTGCACGAGCAACCTCTGAGACTTGTCAGCAGCTTGTGGGTTGGAAAGAGCTGTTACATGGGGTCCAATGATCTCCCTTGTACCACTCTTCCGGTACGGATGCAGCTCAAAAGTTGTGTCCTCAAGCTGCTCATGGAAGGAGTCGTCCGTTTGTTTTGTTTTGAATTGTTTGATGCTTCTTGGGGCTTCTTTGGCGACCGTGAAGTCACTATAGAATCTTCTAGAAGCAAGCTAGGCTACCTTCTGGCCCAAAAGAAAAACCGCCTGGAAGTCCGAGGACCTTTAGTACCGTACCAAACCAGCAGCCTTCGCGTACATCTTTTTTATTTTATACATTTTGCTTATTATTTGCTTCCAAAGACCTGTGACAGTGGGATCCTATCGTCATAGAAGCAGTGACTTTGAAAGATCTAGATGTGTGTCCTCCTTCCATTCCGTCGGACCGAAATTCTTGAACTGAATGGTTGGCCCATTCATCACTTTCATTGTTGGTCTCTGCAAGGGGTGGCTCCTCCTCGGGTTCATCTCTTCCCGACATAGCTTCATGAGGATCCACGGGGTATAAGCCCACGTGAAACTCCTCCTGAGGTGCGTACCAATGCCGTTCTTGTGGATCATCCTCCATATCGTCTTCGAATAGTTCCACCTCTTTCGGGTCCTCTTCCTCATGCACAGAGCTATTGACTTCCTCTTCATCATGAGGTTCCGTCTTCACCTCCTCCCAATATGGTCCATCGGACACCTCAATGGGGTTAAGTGCACTACCACGTGGTGGTGTACGAGTACTTATGCGTGCCGTGGTCCTGATCACCGGCATCTATAAATAAGACATGAGAAACTTTAGAGAAGGAAGAAATAACTCCAAAACTTCAGAGTCTATGTAGCAAGAAAGCAAAAGTGTGCTGTCCAAAACAAGAGAAGAGAGGGGCTGAAAATAGCACTTTGCGGTGGCTGAATTGACAAGTAAAGTGCAGCAGCAAGCAATTTTCAAAAACAGCAGTTTAGAGGGGTGTTCCGATGTGTTTTAGAGTGTCAACTCTACCTAGGCATGCGTCCTACGGTCAACGTGGCTCTGATACCAATCTGTGACACCCATTTTCAAAATTAGAACCAAGTGAATACATATGTGTGCCCAGGAGGTTCATCACACATACACATGTAATCCACAAACTGATTTCAGAATATAACCACGAATAAATAGTGTTTAAGTACTTTATTATAATGACTCAAAGTCTCACTCATGAATCTCTAACTTATTCCTGCAGCAGAAGTCTCTAAACGGAAATAACTAAGCAGCAGCAGGCTCCATCTTCAACTCCACACGCATGTTGACGGTAGTTCTCACGCCTAGTACTCCACATGGTCCTCGAAGTACTCATCTCCTGTAGCTGATGTTTATGTGGTAATGCAAGGGTGAGTACATGTCGTACTCAGCAAGTGCGGGGGAAAAGTATGACATGTAGCTTTCAACAAGGTATGAAATAAAAAGGCTCATTGCAGCAAACAAATTTTATTTCACAAACATGGTAAAAACAGCACCTAAGTCTAGGTGAATTAAATCCCAATATAACCAAGTAATCAACAACATCCTTTCATCATAATTCACCATTTATCAAGTCTCAACCAGCCAATAATCTTTCTAAAGTTCATCTCATATTCATAAATATTCATAACCATCTCATATTTATATAATTGAAGCCAAACTTATTTTCATGACTCAAAACAGTTCCAAAACCAATCCCAATGACCATACCATAACCATACCGAATATCCATCCCAAGTTTTCCCTCTAATCATGTGAGTTGGCCAGATGCTTGTGACCGGAAGCACGGATATCATGATAGTTTTACACTTTGCAGAGGTGGCACCACTTTACCCACAAGTTCGTGATTTTGTCACCCGTCGGCGACTGCAGAACCTCCATTATACCAGTACACAACCGTCGGTGTATGGCCAAGATATCACAAAATATCCTTTACAAAGGGGCTACTAGATGTATGGACTCACTGAGGTTTCACCGGCAGGTTCGAATCACCATTCTCCCACCCATGGGCCCCCACTTGTGACATGCAGTTCCCAGGGCAGTCCCTCTCGACTCCCATTCCCCGCGCCATCCACGGTCCATATCAAGCTAGCAACACACCTAATTAGTCAGCTAAGCCGCACCCATATTTGGCCTTGTGGTGGCACTGTTTTCCTGGCATGTGCTGGCATGAACCGGTCCTTAGATCTATGGCAAGTAAACCACCATCTCATTCAGCAACATCCACGAACCAAGCTTGCCTAGATCTCTCCTATTCCATGCTCATTAACATCATCAAGTTCTCATCATCATTATTCATATGAGTGCAGTAGCTAGACATGTTTTAATTCAGCTTCCCTATCCCGTAGATTAAGCGAAGCAAAAACGATAAATGACCATACCCGACTCATCAACTTCCCCGGCGACAAGGATGGTTTCTGATCTACACAAGTTTCTTTCCAGTGTTGCAGATCTTGTTTTCACTCGAGTAGAACAGATTGACCCTCGTTTGATCTTTCGATCATAACTTGAGTCTTTCTTGACAGATTTCCGTGATTCTTGTTGTCGTGTCTTTGTGACTTGATTCTCTATAACATATACCACTTTTGTCATGGTTGAACACATTTAGATCAGTCGCATACATGGTTTCTTTAACAGATCGATTTTCTGCCGAGGTGGTTTTTGTTGCTTCCGCTAAAAAGTTTAAATCTACCATTCACCCCCTCTGCTAGCTTTTCACGTGCTCTTCGATCCTACAATTCGTATCAGAGCAACGGTGCTCTAATCTTTGTGATTTTCATGTGTTTTGACTAATCATCATGGAGAAATACTCCGTAAAACGTTGTGTGTTCAGTGGCACTGATTTTCAGGTTGGGAAGACATGAATGGAGGCTTTCATCCAAGCGCAAGGCTTCGCAATATGGGAAAAGGTGTACAAGCCTTATGATGTGCCGCCAAACAATCAAGTAACGGCTACGAACATGAGAGATGTTGACAACAACAACAACAAAGCACTGAACTTGATCATACAAGGATTAACTCAGAGTGACTTCGACCGTGTTGCACACCTCCGATCTGCAAACAATGTGTGGAAAGCACTTTGTGACTACCACGAAGGATCCAACACGATAAAGGAGGTAAGACAAGATATGTTCAAGAAAGAATACATGCGCTTCGAGATGCAACCCGGTGAGTCAATCGATGACCTCTTTGCTCGCTTCAATAAAATTCTCAGCAACTTGCGTAATGTCAACGTTAATTTTTCAGATGCTGAAAATGCTAGGCAATTACTAAGTGCATTAGACATGTCAATTTGGGAGATGAAAGTTACATCTATTTGTGAATCTACTGTCATGAGTACACTTACATTAGATGTGCTATATTCTAAGTTAAAAACTCATGAAATTGACATAATATCACGTAAGAACCCCAACAAGTATCTTGCATTTGTTTCACAACGTGACATGCCTAGCTCTAGTCAATCTTCATCTTGTGGTACACTTTCTTTGTTGTCCTCTCTAACCCTTGAACAGATTGAAGGGTTTCCAGAGGAAGAACTTGCACTCATCTCTACTCGGTTCTCAAAAGCATTGCAAAAGGTGAGAACTAGAAGGAGAGGAAGTGTCGGACCTCAACGATGCTTCGACTGTGGTAAGACAGGACATTTTCGTATGGATTGCTCTAACCTTTCTGGTCCTACTTCCCGTGATGAAAAGCAAACTAGTACGAAGCACTCCTCTACAAACGATAAGAAAAATAAGAAGGGTTTTATAGGACACCAATTTGTAAATAGTTTTATCTCCGCACTTCAAGAACTTGGCTCGAGCGATGTAGACATTGGAAGTGATGAAGATGAAGATGATTTGGCAAACTTATGCTTCATGGCGGGCAAGGCAAGTTCAAGTATGGAGGTGGCAGAATACAACAGCGACAATGAAGAGGTATGTCCTACTTGCGAAGAAATGTGTGATGCTATTTCCGTGCCACTTTTATAGTTAAGAAAAAGGACAAAAAGCTTAGGGACAATGCTGTTAAAATTGAGTCACTAGAATCTGAAATTAATGGTTTGAAATCTTTGATTCCTAGTGATGATTCTTGTTCCTCATGTGATTTAATATATGAACAATTGTCCTCTCTAAGAAGTGCACATATCTCCACACTTGATAAACTTGAGTTAGAGATTGAAAAGAACAGAGAGCTTGCTGCACTTAATGATAAAAACTTGAAAGATGCTTGTTGTTTTACAATTGATTTGCATTGTTCTACTTGTGATAATCTTAATAAGAAACTACAAGATGCTATGAATGAAATTTCTATATTGAACAATGCTTTACATTCTCATAAAGTTAAGTATTGTTCCAATTGCAAACTAAAAGGAAAAACTTCATGTCAAAACTGCCTAGACTTGTCTAAGAAACTTGATGACATGAATAGGACACTAGAGCGGTTTTGTAATGGGAATAAGAATCTGAACTTGCTGTTGAATTCTTCTAAATC
The DNA here is from genome assembly GCA_030760725.1 of Neostapfia colusana. NCBI lineage: Eukaryota > Viridiplantae > Streptophyta > Magnoliopsida > Poales > Poaceae > Neostapfia > Neostapfia colusana. The sequence goes on along the minus strand of JASWHV010000006.1, from coordinate 56,944,518 downwards.
TTGCAGTGATAAAACTGGTTTAGGTTTTGATTCCCATGCTCATGCTAAAGCACATCCACCTAAAATTGTAAAGTCACTAGGAAGTGGTTTGATTAAAACAGTTCCTAAACAAAAGGAAGTGGTTTTTAAATCTGCAGGAGTGTTGTCTGATTCAGTTTCAAATAAACATGTTGTCTGCTCATCTAGACATGAACATAAAGTTAAATTTAATTGTACCTACTGTGGTAGAGATGGTCATGTCATAGATTTTTGTTATAGACTAGCTAAGCAACAGAAAAAGGAAAGAATGATTGCTAGATCACATAACAACTGTGCAAAACCTGTTGTGTGTGCTGAACCGAATGTTAGGAATATGCAACCTGCTGTAATGAGTCAAAAACATGCAAAGTTTGCTTCCGTACCTACTATTTTTAGAGCTACTCATGTAACACCTCGTAGGTCAGTAGTTGGGTACAAAAATCCTCAAACTTTTGCTCACAAACCTGCTGTTTATCTCAGCCTTTGCGTGTTACTTCTGCTGGATGTCGTGTGACTCAGTACTAAATTCCTAAATGCCTTTTGACTAACCCTAATATTGAGTCATCGACGTATTGTACTTCTATGTAGGTTACACGCTTGAGGATGGAGAGCATTTGGATTGTGGATTCAGGATGCTCATGCCACATGACCGGTAACAAAGAATGGTTCTCCTCCCTCTCTTTTGTGTCACATGTAGAAAATGTTACTTTTGCCGATAATTCTTCAACTCCTATAATTTCTAAGTGTTCGTTTAGAGTAAATAATCACTACACTTTAAAAGATGTGGAACTTGTTAAAAATTTGAAATACAACTTGCTTTCTGTTTCACAATTGCTAGATGAAAATCTAGAAATTATTTTCACTAAAAGTTGTTGCAAGGTTGTAGATTCAAATAGTGAGCTCATTTTAATATGTCTCGGTTTGCAAGAGTTTTTAAAGCTGATTTTGATATGTCATCCTCAAAGCATAGATGTCTAGTTGCTAATGATTCAAAAGACTTATATTTTTGGCATCGTAGACTTGGTCACGTAGGCTTTGATCATCTCACACGTGTTAGTGCTCTTGATCGCATACGTGGGCTGCCTAAGCTTAAAGGGGACAAAGAAATTGTGTGCTCTTCTTGTAGACATGCTATGATGGTTGCAGGTTCACATGCTCCTCTCACAATGACCATAACAACTGAACCGGGTCAACTTTTGCACCTTGACACCGTAGGACCTTCACGTGTTCAATCCTTCGGAGCTAAATGGTATGTTCTTGTGATTGTTGATGACTATTCTAGATACTCTTGGGTTTATTTTATGGCATCTAAGAATGAAACTTTTAGTCACTTTAGAACCTTATTTCTTAGATTATCAATTGATCACCCATGATCTTTAAAAGCAATTAGAAGTGATAACAGAACCGAATTTAAAAATCAATCGTTTGATCACTTTTGTGCTGAAAATGGAATAGATCATCAATTTTCTTCACCATATGTACCTCAACAAAACGGTGTTGTAGAGAGAAAGAACAGAACCTTAGTTGAGATGGCTAGGACTATGTTTGATGAATATCAAACTCCTAGAAAATTTTTGGCTGATGCAATTGCAACTGCTTGTTATGTCTCAAATCTTATTTTCTTGCGTGCTAAGCAAGGTAAAACACCATATGAACTTTGGTTTGGACATAGGCCTAGTGTCACACACTTTCGGGTCTTTGGTTGCAAATGCTTTGTTAAGAAACATGGTAATCTTGATAAATTTGAACCTAGATCCGTTGATGGCATGTTTATTGATTACCCATCTCATACTAGAGGCTACCGTGTGCTTTTACATGACACTAACAAAATTGTAGAGACTTGTGAGGTTTCTTTTGATGAAGCTAGCCTAGGTACTAGCTCTAATATTGCAGGACCAGACCCATATCCGCAGGGGGGAATATTTTCATCGAAGAAGATGAAGAAGTGATGCTGCTGATCGAAAATTCAGGAGCTAATGACATTGTTCCAGCTCCTGATTTTGATACACAACCAGCACCAACGACCACTATTGCTGGTCCAGATCATCCTCAAGTCACAAGTTCCTCAATTTGTGATGAACATGAAGAAGAAGGAGCTTATGAATTGTCTACTCCCATCCGGGTCCTCAAAAGTCATCCTCAACAACAAATGATTGGGAGCTTGCACGAACGAGTCACATGGTCCAGGTTTTGTGACCCAAACTCTCACGCTCATTCGGCATTTGTTGCTTCTATTGAATCCAAAGATATATCACACGCACTCACTAATGAATCTTGGGTTATTGCCATGCAAGAAGAGTTAGAAAATTTTGAATGAAATAGTGTTTGGAAGCTTGTACCTCCACCTAATGGTCACACTCTAATCGGAACTAAACGGGTGTTTAAAAATAAACAAAGTGAGGATGGGGTTGTGGTTAGGAATAAGGCTAGGTTGGTTGCTCATGGTTTCACACAAGTTGAAGGACTAGATTTTGATGAAACTTTTGCTCCTGTTGCTAGATTAGAAGCCATAAGAATTTTGTTAGCATTTGCTGCATCTAAAGGTTTCAAGTTATATCAAATGGATGTTAAAATTTCTTTTCTTAATGGCTACATAGATGAGGAGGTTTATGTCAAGCAACCACCGGGTTTTGAAAATCCAAATTTTCCTAATCATGTTTACAAACTGTCCAAAGCCTTGTATGGTCTTAAACAAGCCCTCTAGAGCATGGTATGATAGGTTAAAACCATTCTTACTTGAAAAGGGGTTTACCATGGGCAAGGTTGATAAAACTCTTTTTGTGCTTAAGCATGGCAATTACTCATTATTCGTTCAAGTGTATGTGGATGATATTATCTTTGGTTGTGCTTCTCATGATCTTTGTCCATGTTTTCAGATATGATGAGTTCAGAATTTGAGATGAGTATGATTGGAGCACTCACATACTTTTTGGGGCTGCAAATCAAGCAAACCAAGGATGGTACTTTTGTGCATCAAACAAAGTATACAAGAGACCTTCTTAGGCGCTTCAACATGGACAAAAGCAAGTCTCTTCGGGTACCAATGGGTACAGCAACGACACTTGAACTTGATGAAGATGGTGAACCCATGGATCAAAAAGAATATAGAAGTATGATTGGATCACTTTTGTACCTCATGGCATCAAGACCGGACATACAATTCACCTTATGTATTTGTGCACGATTTCAAGCCTCTCCACGTGCTTCACATCGTCAAACCATCAAAAGAATTCTCAGGTACTTACTGGAGCTCAAGAATTTGGGATTTTTCTTCCTTCTTCCTCAACCGTTACTTTGAAAGCTTTTTCGGATGCTGATTTTGGGGGTTGTTGAATTGATAAGAAAAGTACTTCGGGTGCTTGTCATTTTCTTGGTAATTCACTTGTTGCTTGGTACTCTAGAGAACAAAATTCAGTTGCACAATCCACAGCCGAATCTGAATATGTATCTGCTGCTAGCGCTTGCTCACAAATTCTTTGTATTGTTCAAACACTTAAGGACTATGGGGTTGATCTAGATAGTGTTCCACTATTTTGTGATAACACAAGTGACATTTGCATTGCTAAAAACCCCGTGCAACATTCGAGAACAAAGCACACTGACATTAGGTATCACTTTCTTCGTGATAATGTTGAAAAAGGAAACATTGTGCTTCATCATGTAGATGCCGAACAACAATTGACTGACATTTTTACAAAACCTTTGGATTTCACTCCTTTTTGTTTCATTCGTAGTGAAATAGGGGTTATGCATCCTCATGGCTTAAATTGAGGGGGAGTTTTGAAACTTTCGAAGTCTATGTGTGAATCTGAATTTAAAATAATATGAGCATAGTATTTAATAAATATATGCCTTTGTGATTCCTTTTATATGCTGAATGTTCTTACTACATTACTCATGTTATACATTTTGTAGTTTTTGCCATGACTAGTAATTGGAATAATTATTTACACTAAATCTGGTCATGATCAAACTTTCTTGCTGTTTTAAACTTGTTGCATGCTCACAAGTGCTTTTAATAATGAAAAAATAATCAATCAACTATTCACATGTTGAGCTTTTATGTTCAAATGAAAAATTGAGAAAAAGATCAAGAGAATATGCATTCATCGCACTTCTTCTTTTGAGATGGCTTATCATTGCAGTTAGATATGAACTTGGAAGAATTTGTCTATGACTAAAACCATGTCCTTAAGCTTCTAATTGTCAAATGACATAGGCTTGGCTTGGTTGGTTAGAATAAGGCTGATGCGGCATATAATCTCTTGAAAATGTCATATGATCTGAATTTGTGCTTTGAAAAATAATTAAAATGCAGCAACAAGTGTCATGCTTTCGGGTCTTGACATAGTTAAGTTTGTGAGATCATGACTTGCTTAAATTGAAAATTACACTTGATCTCTACATGGCTTACACTACTTTATGTATCTCATTGATGTGATAGTGTAAGTTACTTGATAGTATGGCTTGGATGAACTTTGTTTTATATGTATATGTTATAAATATTCTCATAACAATTAAAAATTCTCTTTTGAACCTTGCTAAATACATTGTCAAAGGGGGAGAAATTGATCACACATTGCACGATTCACAAGTGTTTTGGCACGATTCTTCTCAGGGGGAGAATTTTTGTTTTTCTTCTCATTTTATTTCTGATTTACAAAGGGGGAGAAATATGTATAGGGGGAGAAATTTTTATTTTGAAATTTCTTTCTCATTTGATTGTTTTCAAAACTTTTCATTTGAATAAGCCAATGTTCGGATTTTAAGTGGTGTTGCCAGTGCATTCATCAAGGGGGAGATTGTGAGATCTATGTGTGCTGAATACATTGGCTATGACGATAAAAGTTTCAAATTATGCCAAAACACTCTTTTGTCAAGGTCCGACTCTAGGTCCGAGCTCCGACAAGATCCGACGTAAGGTCCAACTTGCTGTGGCTAGGTCCGACATGTGTTTGGTTAGCTCCGGCGGTAGGTCCGACTAGCTTTTGTAAGTTCCGGTGGTAGGTTCTTCTAGCTTTGGTAAGCTCCGGCTCAAGGTCCGGTTAGCTTTGGCAAGGTTCGGAGCTAAATCGCAATGGTTCTGTTTTTACCATGCAAATGTTTCAAACTTGCTTTACATCTATGGAAAATTCGCTTAGTATCCTTTTACAATGTTTTTGAAGTGTTATGGCTGTTTACGGTGGTTAACATTTTTCTATGGTTTGCAACATGCTTATGTGAGGTGTTCACGTAAGGTGTTGTGGTTTACGGAACTAACGTGAGTCAAGTCACGGGCTTGTGCTTGAAAGTATTGGTTGTTTATTCATGTGCAGGTGTTGCTTGAGTTCAAGATATAGCTGGTGACGGGATCCATTGAACCAGTCTTTGGGAGAAGATGAGGTTCAACAACCAAGTTCGGGAGGATATGTGGTTGAGTTGATCGGGAGGTCGCGCAGCATGTTTGGATCAAGAACAATGCATATGAAGGTATCGTGAACGTCTTTGGAAGGTGTTTGCACGTGTGCAAGGAGTGCATGGATGTGGCAACATGTTTCCAAGGCGTGATGAAGAGATGTGGACGTAAAGAATTGGTAGGAAAGGTCCAACCGGCTGGATTATGGACTCAGGCTGCGGCTGAGTTGGTTATGGCTCAAATATGGAAAGATCTGAATTGGTTATGATAGGATTTCGTGTGGGACATGAAGTTGAGTTGTTTTAGGAATGTGGGATATGTTCCTATGGTGTTTAGAAGTCTTAAGATTGCTTCTATCTGCTATAGAAGAGTTTTGAGCAGTTATGGAATGTTTCGATTCAGAAACTGAGTAGGATTAGAGTCCTAGTTTGAATTGGGTTGGCCTCCGGGCTGGTTATATAAGAAAGGGAGGCTAGAGCTCGTGGTAAGATGACCTTGGGCTGTTCCTCTTATGTTTTGATCAATAAATTCGTAATTTAGAGGAGCTTTTGTGCCTTGTTCGTCCGACTTGTTTTTGTCAAGTCTTTCTCGTCGAGTTTCTGGACAGCACGACAGTGCTTCGGAGTTTTGATCATAACTCGAGTTTTACAGATCCAATTGACGTGATTCTTTTTGGGTTGTCGTCACAACTTGATTATCTATCATCTATGATAATTTCACGGTCATTGTATTTGTAGTTTCTGATCAACACGAGTTTCTTTCCAGTGTTGGAGATCTGGTTATTACTCGAGTGGAACAGATTGACCCTCGTTTGATCTTTCGATCATAACTTGAGTTTTTCTTGACGGATTCCCGTGATTCTTTTTTTTGTGTCTTTATGACTTGATTATCTATAATATATAACAGTTTTGTCACGGTTGAACACGTTTAGATCAGTCGTATACACGACTTCTTTAACTTTTTCTGCCGAGGGGATTTTTGTTGCTTCCGCTAAAAAGTTTAAATCTACCATTCACCCTCCTCTGGTATCTTTTCACGTGCTCTTCAATTCTACACGGAGCTTGCCTTGCTGCTGGTCGTAAGCTAGTTGTTCCTTGAAAGTAGTGAAACCCAGAACCTCCGGGCCTTCTTCGATCTTAGCAACTACACGAAAAAGAATTACGATGCACAATTGAGTTGAATTTGATATTGTGAAGGCTATAAGTATAGCTAGACAGTGCTACTGACTCTGAAATTTTTAATGTGGTTTTGATACAACCTAAACAGGAACTTGGACAAATTTCATTTGAAGCAAAGCTAATTTGAGCCCTGCACAAATAAATGTGTATTTCGCCATAATTAGAGCTCTTAGTGTTTTCTAAGCATTTTCATGGATCAAGACATGACTTTCTGGAAACTACATTTTCAGAGGCAAAAGATATGAGCTAAACAAGTTCAGAGAAAATCTGAAAAATGTTTCTGGACATTTTTCTTTTTCTTTGGACCAGTTTCATTGATCACACCATTAGGTAGATCGAATGAGCTCGGATGCTGAAATTTTTAGGGTAGCTCATGGATATTAGAAGGAACATCCTGGCCAAATGTCAGAATTTTCCATTAAATGGTTCTCCAGTTAAAATTCTAAACAATAAAAAACTTGGAGAATCAATTCTGAAGAAATAAAGGTTTTCATGGGTTGAGACTTGTCTTGTTGGAAAGTACTCAGAGAGCTGAACTCAACAAAATTTGGTTCACTCAATTTTGAGCTTCCTAGCAAAAGTTGTGTGAGTTTAAAGTTTGAACTAGAATCTGAAATTCGAGGAAATGTTTAAATTCCTGCCCAAGGGTCCCACGCGTCCGGCTTCTTCAACCTCGCGCCAAACGCGCCCGACGGTGGCGGTCTCCGGTGAGGGTCACCGAAACCGAGTTCCTGGCCACCTCCCGGGGCCAAACTCGCCGCTCCCACGTATTTTCCCATGCTGAGCTCATTTTCAGGGTCGCCGGCGATCACCAGAACTAGGCGCACACCAGCGACAACTCCATTTAGGGTTCCGCGAGGTCGACCGACCTCAATTATACCCACGCTCGGATTATGAGCTCTAAAGCACCAGGAGATCACGAGGAAGCTGGAACTAGCATCCAACTTCGTCGGGGAGCCCTCGAACCACGTGTCACCGTGCGGCCAGAGGGGTCCGACGATTTTTCCTTGGAAAGACCTTGGAGTTCTCCCTCAACACCTACTTTCTCGGCCTAGAATCGATAGAGGAGATTCTCTAGGTAGTTAGGATCTCACGTGCGAAGTTTGAATGGCTAAAAACAAGAATTGATCGTAAATTTAACACTTTCCTACCTCGGGGTAGAGTTGCGCCGCCCGGGAGAAAAATTACGAATTCCCATGCTGTGATCAACCGTTAGAGAAGAGCTTCTGGGAGAAGCTTCTAGGGTTGCTGGTGCACCGGAAGTCAGGTTTGATTGAGCCTGATTTGGCTTGGTGTGGGCTGTCCACTGAGAGCTGAAGCTCGTTTCTTCGGTTCTCACTCGGGCGCAGGTGAGTCTTTGGATTCCCGCCAGCAACTGAGCAGGGAAACCGCAGGATGGAGCTAGTGAACATCTAGAGCACTTAGTGGTGCATCTTGTGTGAGGAGCTCGACCAACAGAAGCTCGAGTGGTGAGGGCAATCGGGCGACAGAGAAATGGCTATGCTGTGTTCTACGCGAGAGAAAAGTCACCGAGGGCGCCTGTGTGAGCGAGGGCAGGTACGAAACTCGAGTTGTGCTCCTCGTGTGTGTGATGAGAACACCGAGTGGCAGCTCCAGCGCGTGTGAGCGAAGCAGGAGCTGGCGCCGGGATTTGGCTCGGTGGCGCTTGCTGCCTCAGCCCGAGAAACAGAGCAACCAGCCTTCAGGAGCGAGTTATTTGCTCACTGACATGTCGGTCCCAATTGGTACTTTTGTCCTATAAACTTAATTTCCTACTGCTCCAAATATTAGGGACCCCCATACCCTTTGCAATTTGATAAATTCACCAAATGCCATTTTAATTCGAATGATTCAATTTGTGATTTGGTTTGACTGAATTTGCAGCATTTGTGAACTGAAATTCAAATTTGGTTTGAATTTAGCCAAAATAGCTCACGTCAAGATCAACTCTGAATGAAGTGAAAATTGGTGTGTGAGCTCATGAAAATGTGCTGAGTTTGAATATGAATCCAACTTTTGAATTCATGGGATGAAAGGAGTTTGAGTTTGAATTTAAATTCAAACTAGCCTTTTACTAATTATACCCAAAAGTACCTCAAAAGGTTTTGGATTTGGGTGAAATTTGGCATGAGCATTCCTAACAAAGTTCAGGAGTTAATCAAATGCTCAGCCCCTATATGATGCATGTGTGGGAAATACCACTTTTGCACTTTGTGAGTTTATCGCCTAATAAATCTATTGATTGTGGTTACTTGCTCTTCAAATGTGTTCACGTGATTACTGTCATACCCGGTTTCTCCGAAGAACAACCGAGTGAATGTCACATGTATGCCAGGATCATTTTCTCATACATGTGATGGCAAATAGTGAAGCATTATTTATTACAAGCCAGGTGTCGAATATAAATAAGTCTTACATAGCATATGTCTCGATGGACGATAATAAGTTCATAACAAGTAAATAAAATAGCAGCGGAATATTATTCTTGTGGGCTCCGTTACAGGCGTTGCCCGGGGGACTCCATGAACCTAGAAACCTTCTTCGGGTCCAAAGTCTTGATCATTAAACACCACTTCATTATCTTGACCTGAGCAGCAATATAAACCAACAAATATGCAAGGTTGAGTACGGATGGTACTCAGTGTGGGAAAATTATGTCATGCATGGCTAGAGCAAGGAGAGGTTGAACTCATGGTTAAAGCACTACGCAATTAATACCTATCACCTTAGCTTATTAAGCACCTACATTACTACATAGGTGAAATGGTCCCAATCTCCCATCCCATCATCATAATCAAATAACCATAACATCATTTTCAATGTTAAGCTCCCCGCTTAACATCCTTAACTTCCAAAACCATCACTGCTCTAATCATGAATAAGTCCAAGCCGCTCTTGACCGTGAGCACGGCTGTCATGACAGTTTTGACTCTGCAGAGATTGCACCACTGTACCCACATGTAGTGATTTCATCCCCCGTTGCCGGGTGGACTAAAAGAACCTCCATTATGCCAGTGGCCACGAACCACATATACACTTCCCAGGTGTGTAGCCAGGAGATCACTACGAAGCCTTTACAAACGGATTCCCGACGAGCGTGGGCCCACTGAGGTTTCACACCTAACAGCATACAAGAGGCTCCAACCCCGCTGCAGTGGCCCCCTCTTGAGCCTTGCGGTTCATATGGTAGTCCAGCTGACACCTATTCCCCGCACCATCCAACACACCCATACTACGCCGGGGATACACCTAATTAATTGGCCAAGCTGCCCCATCTCAGCATGTGGTTGGCACGGTAAAGCCAGGTTACATGCTCCATGAACCGGTCCTTAGGATCCAGGCAAGTACTAAACACAAACCCGAGTCTCGTGCACCCAGCACCAACCAAAACATCCAACTTGCCTTGATCCCTACCTCTACATAACTCACAATATCTCATTCAAGAGTATGGTAAAATAAACTGATGATCTCATATCCCAAATATCCCATTCTAAGCATGGCTAAGCATATGCATAATAATAAATGACATGATAAAATGAATCCCAACCCAATCTACAAGGAAACAAGGTAATGCAATTCTAGGGAAACATCCTACCATGGTTTTCATATTTTCAATTGACAATGCAAATAATTCTATCTACACATCCTAGTATAGGAACAAAGTGGTCAAGGACACTTGCCTTCTTCCTGCTGCTCTGGGAATGGGTAGTCCTGATCTTGGAAAGGAAGAACTTGCTCTAGAGCAGGTTCTACATCATACTATCACACATAGCAAAAGAAAACAACAATCCATAAGACATAGTTCACACTTCCACTTCATACAAACCACACATTCCCATTTATGAAAGCCATTCCCATTCCTATGTGTTGTGGTTACTCTATGTGTGTTGATTTTTGGGCTTACATGCACTTTTAAACATGTGCATATGATTTCTACTTTTGTATTCATATTTATGTTGCATACTATATATGAGTTTCCAATTTAAATAAATTCCTTATATTCAATTGATACACCTTTTAGCTACCAAGTGTGCATGGAGGGTATTTTCCTACTCCAAATGTGTCTTCAGACCTTCTACCAACCCTAAACTGAATTCTTTGGATTTTGGAAACTTCATTTATCATTTTCTAGTTATTCATACCTTGCTTGCTATATTTTCAGATTTATTTCCTATGCCTAAATATGAACTTTATTATGAAAATAGTAAGACACCTCATCTAAACAGAATAGGTTTTGGGTCTAAAATATTAAATAATATATTTTTGAACTTCTCTGATGTGAACTATTTTACATTTATTTTACTAATTTTCAGAATTATTCTCTACTTAAAAATGTGTCCCTATAACTAATAAATGTGAATAATCAATTAGACAGATTCAGTTCAGCCAAAAATCTATTTTTATCTCTCTCCAAAGTTTTCCAAGTACTAGGAAAGTTTTTAATTTGAATTTAGAATGTGTTTGTCCCATCTTTTAAATTTTAAATACTAAACACATATTCAAATTCCTAAATTTAATATCACATAGGGTTAAAAAGGTAAACTCACCCCACTACAGGGTCTTTTATATTATTTTAAGAATTTCCAGGGGTCTAACTACACATAACAGAGGGGTTTTCCTAATTTTTATTAAGTCCAGGGGCTAAAACTGATTTTTAAATGAATTTACATGATTTTCTGAAGTTCCAGGGGCTAGATCAGAAGTTTCCGGGGCTAGCTCGTATTTTCTGAGAACCCCAGGGGGTAGCGCGTAAGAATTCCGTTCTTTATAATGCGGGGCTGACGTGGACCGTCCGATTTAAAACAGACGGCTGAGATTATAACGTCGAACCGGTACGCTGGGATTTAAATTCTACCGTGCGATTTAAAATAGACGGCGCACAAGCGGCCACGTCGCTCTGATCGAGCGCGGGCGGCACTGCCCGGCGTCGCACGGCGGCGGGAGGTGGCGATCTCGCCGGAGAGTTTCGGATCTTCATCAATTCTTCCTAGAACTGTGATTTTATCGCACAGATCGGTAGAGGGAAGGTCGGGGATCTCACCTCAGGGGTTTTCTTGAGCTTGGAGGTCCTGGAAAGCGGTCGGCGACGAGGTCCGAGGTGAATTCACGGCGAGGCTCGTCGGCGCTGTGTTTGAAGCGCAAACCAGCGAGTTTTCTGCACCTGCGCGGTTCCCCGGAGGCGGTGGATCAAGATCAGCGTGTTAGATGAGAAATCCCGAGCGAAGATCGAGCGAAATTGGCCGGAGAAACTCGGGTTCTCACCGGGAAGAAAAACAGCCGATCGCTGGTGAAAATCGGGAAGATGCCGGTGTTTATATAGCCGGGGGAGGGCGGCGTTCGGTTGTGGTCGAGTTTGCGTCGTCCAGGAACAAAATTCGGCTGGGATACGCGAGGATCCGGGGCGGTTTCGATTCGGAGGTGAGAAGAGTCCGGCTGGCCGAGCGCGGGCGCGAGGTGGAAGAAGGGATGGCGGGCCCCGCGTGTCAGTGGGAAAGATGGGAGGGTGCGCGGCTGCAGGCTGGCGCGGGAATAAATGGGCCGGCTGGTGGGTTTCGGCCCACTGGCTGGGGGGTTTATTTTTTTCCTTTTCTTTTTCTTTTTCATTTCTGTTTTGAGTTTAATTCTGTAGGCATGTCCTTCAAGCTCAACTTATTGACCCGCACTTTCCGACTTAAAGCATCTGCCATGACGTTTGCTTTCCCAGGATGATAGTTGATGCCCACATCAAAGTGATTGATTAGCTCTAACCATCTCCTTTGTCTGAGGTTGAGATCTGGCTGTGTGAAAATGTACTTTAAACTCTTATGATCCGTATATATCTCTGTCCTCTTCCCCATCAAGTAGTGCCGCCAAATTTTCAACGCGTGTACCACTGCGGCTAGTTCTATGTCATGTGTAGGATAGTTCTTCTCGTGCTTCCGGAGCTGCCGGGATGCATAAGCCACGACATGCCCTTCTTGCATGAGAACACATCCCAACCCGTTTCCAGAGGCATCGCAGTACACCGTAAAGTTCTTCTGCATATCTGGCATAACTAGCACTAGGGCTGTTGTCAATCTTTTCTTTAACTCCTGAAAACTCGTCTCGCACTGCGGCGTCCATGTGAATCTGATTCCCTTCTCCAACAGTTTGGTGAGGGGTCTCGAGATCTTAGAGAATCCCTCAATAAACCGTCGATAGTATCCTGCCAATCCCAAGAAGCTTTGAACTTCCCCGACATTTTCAGGGGTCTTCCACTTCTGTATATCCTCGATTTTGGCAGGATCCACGGAGATTCCTCCCTCCGAGATGATATGTCCTAAGAAGGGAACTCTCTTCAGCCAAAAATCACACTTGCTCAACTTGGCATATAGTTGGTGTTCTCTCAGCCTCTGCAACACCAACCTTAGATGTTTCTCATGTTCCTCTTCATCTTTTGAGAAAACGAGAATGTCATCTATGAAAACCACCACAAATTTGTCCAGATATTCCATGAATACCTTGTTCATGAGATACATGAAGTATGCCGGGGCATTCGTTAGCCAGAAAGGCATGACGGTGTATTCATACAATCCGTACCGAGATACGAAAGATGTCTTTGGAATATCGGCTTGCCTTATCATAAGTTGGTGGTATCCCGACCTGAGATCAATTTTCGAGAACACACAAGCTCCCCTCAACTTATCAAACAAGTCTTCAATGCGGGGTAATGGGTACTTGTTCTTGATGGTTACCTCATTCAAGGCACGGTAGTCCACGCATAACCTTTGGGTTCCGTCCTTCTTGGGCACAAATATCACTGGAGCTCCCCAAGGTGAGGAACTAGGACAAATATACCCCTTCTCCGTCAATTCTCTCAAATGATCCTTGAGTTCTCCCAGCTGCTTGGAGTCCATCTGATAAGGTCTCTTGTATATCGCGGCTGTTCCAGGCACTAGCTCAATTGCGAATTCCACTTCACGATCAGGAGGCATACCTGGCAACTCCTCCGGAAAAACATCTGGATATTCCCTGATGGTCCTGATATCCTCCACTTTCACCTCAACTTGATTTAATTTAATGTCCCTCCTAGGCTCTTGTATTGTTATAAACTTTACTCTTGTGCCACTAGGGTGAGTTAGTTCCACCGTTCTGGTCGAACAATGGATGATTCCTTTATGTTTGGTCAACCAATCCATACCCAAGATAATATCTATCCATTGTGAATCTATCACTATGAGTTTAGCAGTAAATACTACCCCATTAATGTCTAGGTTCACTTCGGGACACACTTGTCTTGTCCTTATTTCTCCACCTGGAGAGTTTACTGCTAGCATATGGTTCATTTGTGTTGTTGCTAGGTCATGCTTCTTAACAAACCCTTGGGCAATGAACGAGTGGGTAGCACCAGAATCAAACAACAGGGTTGCAAGGTGTAAATTGGAAGGAAACTTACCAACTACCACGTCGGGTGCCTCTTGCGCCTCCTACATGGTGACGTGGTTCACCCGTCCTGTCATTACATTCTGCCATTGCAGCTGCGCGGGCTTCTTCTTTGGGCACTTATGGGCGTAGTGCCCCACTTCACCACAGTTAAAACATTGCACCCCAACCTTAGGTGCCTGGCCTTTGTTGTCTTGGGGTTGGTTTGGGGGTCCTTGTACTGCTGGTCGAGGTTGATATGTAGGGCGAGGCTGTTGTACGAACTGACGTTGTGGCTGTATTGGTGCTGCCGGAGGCCTGTAGTTCGGGTTGTACCCTCTTGGTGCTGAGTAGGGTACCGCAGCACGGTTCGTCTGCCCTGCGGGTTGCTGCATCAGACGTGGGCGGGTGTTGCTCCCGGAGGCTTGGTGTGACCACCCGACCTTCCTCTTGTTTTCATTTTCCAAAGTCTTCAGCTTCCTTTCTACCACAAATGCTCTGTCCACCATCTTTTGGAAGCTTTCATACTCGTTGGAGGACATTGCACACTGCATTTCTGCGGTAAGTCCTTCCACGAAACAATCCTGTTTCTGCTCATCAGTCTCTATGTCCCGTGGGGCATAACGGGAGAGTTGAGTAAATTTAGTGAGGTATTCCCTCACAGTCATGTTTCCTTGCTGCAACCCCAAGAACTCCTTCCTCTTGTTTTTGAGTTCACCCCTTGGTATGTAATGGTTGCGGAAGCTACGCTTGAACTCCTCCCAAGTGATGTTCTCAGGGTCATGATGGGCGGCCACGTAGGCGGTCCACCAATCAGCAGCTGGTCCGTGCAATTGATGAGAGGCAAACAGCACCCTCTCATACACTTGGCATTGTACGATCCTCATCTTGCTCTCAATTGTCTTTAGCCAGTCATCTGCCTCTAGAGGTTCAGCAGCACTTGCAAACTTCAGAGGTTGAGTTCCTAGAAACTCACTCAAACTTGGTTGGCGTGGTGCAGCTTGTGGAGGTGGAACTTGATGCAAGTTGGCCACCACTTGAGTCAGGTTCTGGATGAGTTGATTTTGATTTTCGAGCATTTGGTGGATGGGATCAACTCCCTCACGGCGCCCACCCCTGTCTTGGCTCCTAGAAAGATGAGGGTTGCAGGCCTCATCGTTGTTGTTGGCGGGGTTGGCAGCACGACCCTTTCCTCTTCCGGCCATCTAGCATGACCAACCAAATGTTAATTTAAAGCATTACGTATTATCTTACTACTTTCACTTGTTTTTACATTGAAGGGTTGAGGCTTTTTTATACTTTCTGAGGGTTCATGTCTCACACAAAAATAAATGCACTATTATTTCATGTGGGTTCACACACCAAAGCAAAACAATCTGAAGACGAGGCTGTGGACAATTGCTCATGGCTTCCACAACTCACGTCACACACCAAGCATTAACACACCATTAACTAAGGTAACGACTCGACTATTCGACATCTTGCTAACTAAGGGAAAGACTCTACACTACTCGTATCCCTGAGCTGGCTCCTCGGGATCTTCCTCATTATTGCGGCTGCCTTCTGACTCTGCTTTGGGTGGGGAGGCTGCTGGTGGAGAAGTGCGACGACGCCTGATCGCCCGGCGATCTGAGGAGTCAGGAGTCCATGTATCATTCACGGTGACACACAGTTCATTCCCATCTCCTCTTTCTCTCGCCCTCAAGCAGGCTCGAAGCAACGCCTCGGTTTCCTTCAGGGTGTCCCGACCATCCTGAAGCTCCTGCTGACACTCCTGCAGTCGAGTGCTGAGCATAGCAGCATCCTCCAAGCACAAGTCCATGTGCTCATGGGAAGTCCCTTGCTGCACTGGCGGGTACTTATACTCCATTGTACCACTCTTGCGCTGGAGGACATACATGTACTCAGTTCTGTCCAGGTGTCGACGATAGATGTGACTCTGGCAGGTGATGGCCTCCCAGGTAACATCCTTCTCCGCATCGACCTGTGTCGCTCGACAAGCTGGAGAGCGGTGGATCTTGAGCAGCTGATTTTCGTGGATAATCCTCATCTCTGAACTCCATTCTTCCCTCTTCTCATGGATGGTCCTGGTGGAGCTATAGTGTATGATTAGCTTGCCCGTATTGCCGGCGGCTTGGAGCATACATCGAAGACGGCGCAACAAGCCTCCTACTGCCAATCCGTAGGAAAGGTACGTCACCGGACGTCTCTCCTCTCTTTGGGCAAGGGCAACTACGGGAACTCTCCTTCCTATGGACTTGCGAGCGGTGCGAATCATGCGAACCATCTAAAACAGAAAGCATTTACACTTAGGTTAGATAAACTTTTAAACAAAATTTCTATTTTGAATGAAAGTTGGGGTAAGATGAAGAAAGTGACTCCATTAAATAACACTTTTCAACACACACCTTGTAAAATAGTTTTTAAGAAAATAGGGCCCTTAAATACGTCCATTTCTACCTAGGTCCACGTTCCTACGGGCAACCTTGGCTCTGATACCACTTCTGTCACACCCGGTTTCTCCGAAGAACAACCGAGTGAATATCATATGTATGCCAGGATCATTTTCTCATACATGTGATGACAAATAGTGAAGCATCATTTATTACAAGACCGGTGTCGAATATAAATAAGTCTTACATAGCATATGTCTCGATGGACGATAATAAGTTAATAACAAGTAAATAAAATAGCAGCGGAATATTATTCTTGTGAGATCCGTTACAGGCGTTGCCCGGGGGACTCCATGAACCTAGAAACCTTCTTTGGGTCCAAAGTCTTGATCATTAAACACCACTTCATTATCTTGACCTGAGCGGCAATATAAACCAACAAATATGCAAGGTTGAGTACCGAACCAAAAATCCTTCTTCGGGTCCGAAGTCTTGGTCATTGAACGCCACATCATCCCCTTGACCTGAGCAGCAATTTAAACCAACAAATATGCAAGGTTGAGTACCGTTGGTACTCAGCAAGTGTGGGAAAGTTATGTCATGCATGGCTAGAGCAACGAGAGGTTGAACTCATGGTTAAAGCACTACGCAATTAATACCTATCATCTTAGCTTATTAAGCACCTACATTACTACACAGGTGAAATGGTCCCAATCTCCCATCCCATCATCATAATCAAATAACCATAACATCATTTTCAATGTTAAGCTCCCCGCTTAACATCCTTAACTTCCAAAACCATCACTCCTCTAATCATGAATAAGTCCAAGCCGCTCTTGACCGAGAGCACGGCTGTCATGACAGTTTTGACTCTGCAGAGTTTGCACCACTGTACCCACATGTAGTGATTTCATCCCCCGTTGCCGGGTGGACTAAAAGAAACTCCATTATGCCAGTGGCCACGAACCACATACACACTTCCCAGGTGTGTAGCCAGGAGATCACTACGAAGCCTTTACAAAGGGATTCCCGACGAGCGTGGACCCACTGAGGTTTCACCCCTAACAGCATACAAGAGGCTCCAACCCCGCTGCAGTGGCCCCCTCTTGAGCCTTGCGGTTCATATGGTAGTCTAGCTGACACCTATTGCCCGCACCATCCAACACACCCATACTACACCGGGGATACACCTAATTAATTGGCCAAGCTGCCCCATCTCAGCATGTGGTTGGCACAGTAAAGCCAGGCTACATGCTCCACGAACCGGTCCTTAGGATCCAGGCAAGTACTAAACACAAACCCGAGTCTTGTGCACCCAGCACCAACCAAAACATCCAACTTGCCTTGATCCCTACCTCTACATAACCCACAATATCTCATTCAAGAGTATGGTAAAATAAACTGATGATCTCATATCCCAAATATCCCATTCTAAGCATGGCTAAGCATATGCATAATAATAAATGACATGATTAAATGAATCCCAACCCAAGCTACAAGGAAACAAGGTAATGCAATTCTAGGGAAACATCCTAGCATGGGTTTCATATTTTCAATTGACAATGCAAATAATTCTATCTACACATCCTAGTATAGGAACAAAGTGGTCAAGGACACTTGCCTTCTTCCTGCTGCTCTGGGAATGGGTAGTCCTGATCTTGGAAAGGAAGAACTTGCTCTGGAGCAGGTTCTACATCATACCATCACACATAGCAAAAGAAAA
Organism: Neostapfia colusana; assembly: GCA_030760725.1. Lineage (NCBI taxonomy): Eukaryota > Viridiplantae > Streptophyta > Magnoliopsida > Poales > Poaceae > Neostapfia > Neostapfia colusana. The sequence goes on along the minus strand of JASWHV010000006.1, from coordinate 56,926,431 downwards.
CAACAATCCATAAGACATAGTTCACACTTCCACTTCATACAAACCACACATTCCCATTTATGAAAGCCATTCCCATTCCTATGTGTTGTGGTTACTCTATGTGTGTTGATTTTTGGGCTTACGTGCACTTTTAAACATGTGCATATGATTTCCACTTTTGTATTCATATTTATGTTGCATACTATATATGAGTTTCCTATTTAAATAAATTCCTTATATTCAATTGATACACCTTTAAGCTACCAAGTGTGCATGGAGGGTATTTTCCTACTCCAAATGTGTCTTCAGACCTTCTACCAACCCTAAACTGAATTCTTTGGATTTTGGAAACTTCATTTATCATTTTCTAGTTATTCATACCTAGCTTGCTATATTTTCAGATTTATTTCCTATGCCTAAATATGAACTTTATTATGAAAATAGTAAGACACCTCATCTAAACAGAATAGGTTTTGGGTCTAAAATATTAAATAATATATTTTTGAACTTCTCCTCTGATGTGAACTATTTTACATTTATTTTACTAATTGTCAGAATTATTCTCTACTGAAAAATGTGTCCCTATAACTAATAAATGTGAATAATCAATTAGACAGATTCATTTCAGCCAAAAATCTATTTTTATCTCACTCCAAAGTTTTCCAAGTACAAGGAAAGTTTTTAATTTGAATTTACAATGTGTTTGTCCCATCTTTTAAATTTTAAATACTAAACACATATTCAAATTCCTAAATTTAATATCACATAGGGTTAAAAAGGTAAACTCACCCCACTACAGGGTCTTTTATATTATTTTAAGAATTTCCAGGGGTCTAACTACACATAACAGAGGGGTTTTCCTAATTTTTATTAAGTCCAGGGGCTAAAACTGCTTTTTAAATGAATTTACATGATTTTCTGAAGTTCCAGGGGCTACATCAGAAGTTTTCGGGGCTAGCTCGTATTTCCGAGAACCCCAGGGGGTAGCGCGTAAGAATTCCGTCCTTTATAATGCGGGGCTGACATGGACCGTCCGATTTAAAACAGACGGCTGAGATTATAACGTCGAACTGGTAAGCGGGGATTTAAATTCTACCGTGCGATTTAAAATAGACGGCGCACAAGCGGCCACGTCGCTCTGATCGAGCGCGGGCGGCGCTGCCCGGCGTCGCACGGCGGCAGGAGGCGGCGATCTCGCCGGAGAGTTTCGGATCTTCGTCAATTCTTCCTAGAACTGTGATTTTATGGCATAGATCGGTAGAGGGGAGGTCGGGGATCTCACCTCGGGGGTTTTCTTGAGCTCGGAGGTCCTGGAAAGCGGTCGGCGACGAGATCCGAGGTTAATTCACGGCGAGGCTCGTTGGAGCTGTGTTTGAAGCGCAAACCACCGAGTTTTCTGCACCTGCGCGGTTCCCCGGAGGCGGTCGATCAAGATCAGCGCGTTAGATGAGAAATCCCGAGCGAAGATCGAGCGAAATTGGCCGGAGAAACTCGGGTTCTCACCGGGAAGAAAAACAGCCTTTCGCGGGTGAAAATCGGGAAGATGCCGGTGTTTATATAGCCGGGGGAGGGCGGCGTTCGGTTGTGATCGAGTTTGCGTCGTCCAGGAATGAAATTTGGCTGGGATACGCGAGGATCCGAGGCGGTTTCGATTCGGAGGTGAGAAGAGTCCGGCCGGCCGAGCGCGGGCGCGAGGAGGAAGAAGGGTTGGCGGGCCCCCTGTGTCAGTGGGAAAGAGGGGAGGGTGCGCGGCTGCAGGCTGGCGCGGGAATAAATGGGCCGGCTGGTGGGTTTCGGCCCACTGGCCGGGGGGTTTATTTTTTTCCTTTTCTTTTTCTTTTTCATTTCTGTTTGAGTTTAATTTGAATTCCAGTTTGAATTTGAATTTTTGCAACACATGCAATACGTCCAAAAAATTTTAAATTCCCCTCTTAACAGGATTTTGGGGTGTTACAATTACCACAAATGAGGGAGGTGTGGTGTGATGAACACCTTTTAGCAAGTGAAAACTTGGGCCCTTACATGTTTATAGACTTCGGTACAAGTCGAGTAGTTGGAATCTACTCGCGGGTATAGGATTCGCCACATACGGGATTGGTTAGAGATGTGAGATAACTTTAGTAAGAAAAATGATACTAGGAAGGGGTGTAAGACGCAGCAAGAGGATGACTTGTGCATGTAGCCCTGTCCGTGTCGATTGAGGACCGATCCGTGTGCGGCCCCGCTGAACAAGTTTGAATGTACCGAAGGCTTATCGGATATATTGGTCTGATAAACTGATGTAACCTATACCTTCGGGCGCCGAGGCATAGCGCACCGATTTATATGTGTAGGTTGAGGGTATCAAGGTGGAAATCCGCTAACGGGCATAGAGAGATGCTCCGTGTAGGGAACCTGCTGCTCGTTTCGGTACGACCGGTTCGATGTTTCGGCTGTTTGGTGAAAGGTTGTCGCGTATGACATCGGTTGAGCACTCTGTGTGCAGCTCTGAGTATAGGCGTATGTGACATGCTATTCGGGTATCCCTGCAGGTGTATATCGAGTCGATTCGCCGGCCCTCACGGTTAAGAGTACTGCTTGTTCACTGTGCGTGACGTAGTAAATATATGGAATGGTTGTGATGCATTACTGTTGTTATGAATAACTTGTATTGCTACATGTGTGCCACCAAATATTGCTCACTAAATTTCAGAATTGTGAACCGTTAACTTGTGGCTAAAAGATGAATTAAGAATGAACTTGTGGGCGTGTCCTTCGCTGCAAATTGACATCCTATTTTTGAGTACGAATTGCATGTAGAGTTTCTTGTGTAGGGTAGTCAGTTAAGACTTTCTGAGCCATCGTGCTCACGGTTGCTGCTATGAGTGTTTGCAGGTGAGGAGTACCCCACGGACTCGGAGTACGGGTTCACCGGCAAGGGCTATTTTCCATCAGGGACTACAGCTGTGTGGGAGCCGTACACGCCGCAGTGAAGCTGGGTGTAGCTGTGTGGGTTGTCCGTAGGGCTGGACAACCAACTTTTGCTATTTAGGAGTATGCGTGAGTTGTATAAATAATTTCCGCTGCAGTAAACTCTGTAAAGTAGATGTAAACTGAAGGTTTGTCCTACTTTTGTACTAATTCAGTAAGTTTGAATGTAATACTATGTTTTCCTTATTGGGTGTGCTGTTAGGTGTTGCATCATGCGGCACCACCCTCTGTGATCCTGGATTGTACGTATTTCGGTCCGTCACTCACCGCTTCTTTTTCTCCCCAACCGACTCTCCGGTGCCTCTTCGCATACCCGTGATGCTATATCATCGGGTCGTACGAATCAAAGGCCCAATTAAGTAGATAAGATTTTTATGACCCACTTTTGAGGCTCGAAAGGTATACCTACCATGTAGGTCGAAAGGACCGCCTGGAACAAACAAGAGTGAGGGACAGGCGATACGAGATGGTCATCAATGACGTACTCGGGAGCCCCGAAGCTCCCAACATCTCTAAGTCTGATATTTGAATCTCGACTTGGCGACTCACCGGTAGCAACTTGAGGGGCCAACATCGAGCCGCCTGGGCCCACAAATGGCCCAGGATCCATGAGAGTGTACCAAGAGGGATCTTATGGTACGTGGGCGTCAAGCCTTGATCAGGTCAACCTGATTCCCCCGTCCTTGCGCAAAGTCAGTGGGGTGTTCTATATCTGGATGGCTAGCTAATAAAGACGAGGATTTATACTGGTTCGGACAACGTGTCCTACATCCAGTGTGGGCTGTTCGTCGGCCTTGTATTAGCTCAGATGCTTCAAGGAACAGTAGTTACAAGCGAGACTTTCTCGCGTGAGAGAACGAGAAGAAAGTGTAAGTGTCGCGTGTGTGCATGGGTCGTTTTGCCGTGCGAGAAGAGGTTCCCGGCCTCCCCTTTTATAGCTCGGACGCCTATACCTGCCCACCGGCTCCTCAGAAATGGGGAAGGGGTTTACATGGTGTGTCATCAGCTAAGGCGGCCCAAAGCGGCATAGGGGCAATGAGTACATCTGCTCCCGTCTAGTCTACAGTCTATGTCTACTTTTGGTCCCTGTACACACGCGCCGAGCAGGATGGGAGTTCTTGTCCTGTCGCACGTGGCGTTCCACTCCGCCTTAAATCCCTTCTACCGTTACGTCACATCGGCATTCAAGTCTTTCACCTGCCTGTGATCCAGGTCTCTGAGCCCGGATTGTTTCACTCTCCCCGTCTCATTGTCTGGGCTCGGAGGTCGACTGCTGCTTCTGCTCCTGCAGGCTTCATGGTCACGTCGCCCCGTGTTCGCTTCTTGGGTAGCGTCTTTGTGGATCCACGTGTCTATCGTGGTTGGTCGTTCGATCGTCCCTTGGGTACCCAGCGTACGTTACCCCGTCAGTAGCCCCCAGGCCTTTGGCTGAGCTTCTTCAGAACCGGTCAGAGGCATATTGCCTTGCGTGAGATCATTGTTTTGTTTTGGTTCGTGGCTAAGTCCGAGCTCAAAGCCGAGGCACCGCAAGCAGCATGGGTGACCGAAGGCCGGTGAATCTTGCAAGGGCACTGCCTGAGGGCAAGCGAACATGCAAGAACACTGAAATGCGGATGTTGCTTGTAGTCAATTTTCTTATTGACATGAACCATCCTCTTGTTGGCCTTTGTTTGGTTATCTTCTCCCCTTTTCTTCCTTGTGTTGCCAATGTACCAGCCCTTCGTAACTCTTCTAATGAAGAAAAGAAGTGCGCTTCCTTGTAATGCAAAAGTATATAGCCCTTCGTGGCTCTTCTAATGAAGAAAAAGCAGAAAAAATCTTTGTATATGCATGAAGTTTTTCCGTGGTGCTGTGTTTTCAATTTGTGGCTCTGAGAACTTTTTTACAGTCCCGTTGGGTGATTGTGAGAACTGGGTCGGCATAAGCAGCGTGTCACTTTCATTCCTTTACTTTGCTCAAACTGTAACTTCGAGAACTTCTGCAGTTCTATCCATGGGTTGCGAAGTGTGAAGGAAGTACTTAGAAAACTATTATGTGTGCCTTATGAGTAGGTAGCCCCCGAGCGGTGTGTGGTGACCGGGCTGACCGGCTCCTCGCAGCGCTTGAATTGTGTGGATTTGTCTGGTCTTGAGCCCGATAAGTGGGACCATACTTTGCGTAGAAGTGAAAATTAGGGCGAGGGTACTTATCTTTCGGCTCCTGACTCTCTTGTTTCACTCGGAGGTTGGGATGGCTACGGGTAGAACCGCCTTAAATGTTCGATGTTCCAAGCGTTGGGAAAGACATTCCCATTGGCGTATTTTAATCTGTAGGTGCTGGGCCGCAAGTGGTCTGCCAAAACTTACGGGCCTTCCGATGGGGAGGATAGCTTGTTATTGTTCTTGTCCTTGTTTGTTTGGATCCATCGGAGGACTAGATCGCCGAGCTGGAAGGCTCGGGGTTGGACCCGTTGTGAGTGGTAGCAGCGAAGTTCCTGTTGATACTTTTCCATTCTCAGGAGGGTGACGTCACGAGCTTCACCCTGATAGTCGATGGAGTCCTGCCTGGCTTCTTCGTACCTGGCTTCGTCGCAGGCCTTTGTTCGGGGAGAGCCGTACTCGCGCTCGGTCGGAAGAACAGCTTCCAACCCATACGTCATGAAGAAAGGTGTGAAACCGGTCCCCATCATACAGTGGATTTTTTTAGTCAGTCGAACATACGGGGTTTGAGCCCTTGCAGAATCATTCTATTAGCTCGTTCGACTTGCCCGTTGGTCCGGAGGTGAGCTACCGAGGCCCAGTCGACCAGAATATTGAATTTGTCGCAGAACTCCAGAAATCTCTTCCCCGTGAACTGTGTCCCGATATCGGTGATGATGGAATTCGGAACCCCGAAACGGTACATGATGTCACAGAAGAAATTCCCCGCTACCTCGGATTTTATGGGGACGAAGGGCTTCGCTTCTATCCATTTCGTAAATTTGTCGATAGCCACGAGAAGAACGGTGAAGCCCCCGGGCGCCTTCTTGAAGGGTTCGAGGAGGTCGAGCTCCCATACAGTGAAGGGCCACATAATGGGGATGGTCTGGAGGTCCTGCGCTGGTACGTGCATCTGCCGAGCGAAGTAATTGCAACCCTTGCAAGTGCGTATGATCTGTCGGGCGTCACTGACGGCGGTCGGCCAGAAGAAGCCTCACGGTATGCCTTTCTGACCAAGGAGTGGGGCGCCGTGTGGTGGCCGCAGATGCCTTCATGGATATCAAGGAGAAGGGCTCATCCTTAGTTGGTTGGGATGCATTGCTGGAGGATACCTGTGATGCTGTGTCGAAAAAGTTCATCGCCTATGATGACAAACGACTTGGCTCTTTGAGCGAGGCGACAGGCTTCGGTTTCTTTGGTAAGGAGCGCACCGTGCTTTAGGTATCTGATGAAGGGCGCCTCCCAGCCTTGCTCGGTTGCAAGAATGGAGGGGTCGGCGGGGACGATAACTCGGGCCTTGCTCTCCTCAGCTCGGTGCTTGTCTTTCGCTTGGGAGCTTGCGCCATCTCCTTTGGTTCGGGCATACGGCTGGTGGATGTCTTCGATGAACATGCTGGGGGGAGGGACCTCCCGGCTTGAGGCAATTTTGGCTAGTTGGTCGACCATTTCATTCTCTTCTAGGGACATGAAAGAGCTCGAGTCCCTCAAACTGATCTCCTAGCTTTTCAACCTCACGACAATACGCTGTCATGCGCGGGTCACGGCTGCTTGACTCGTTCATCACTTGGTTGACGACAAGCTCGGGGTCATCTCGTACGTATAGCCGCCGAGAACCAAGGCCGATGGTTACCTTGAGCCCGTTGAGGAGGGCCTTATATTCTGCGACATTATTGGTTTCCCTAAAGTGGAGCCTCCATGCATATCGTAGTTGATCCCCTTCAAGGGACACGAGTATCACGCCGGCTCCATCCTAGTTGAGGGTTAGCGACCCATTGAAATACATCGTCCAGTATTTTGGCGTATTCAACGTGATGGCGGCCTGGGTCTCTGTCCACATGGAAACAATGTCTGCCAAGACCTGTGACTTGACTACTGTGCGTGGTACGTATGATATGTCGAGGCCCATGAGTTCTAGGGCCCACTTCACGATCCTGCCCATGGCGTCGCGATTGTTAATGATTACCCCGAGACCATACACCATCACTACCTTTATTGGGTGGCACTCGAAGTAGTGAAGCAGCTTGCGCTTTGTTATCAAGATTGCGTATACATGCTTCTGTACATGGGGGTAACGGACCTCACAGTCGGTCAGGGCCTTACTCACAAAGTAAACCGGCCTCTAGACCGTCTGGCTGTGATCAGGCTCCTCCCTCTCTACTACCAAGGCAGTGCTGACTACCTGGTTGGTGGCTGCTATGTAGAGGAGGAAGGGCTCGCCTTGCCTGGGCGAGGCCAGTACAGGGGGCTGTTGAGGAAGGCCTTCAATCTATCGAGGACTGCTTGCGCTTCCTCCGTCCACCTAAAAGGCTCTGACCTCCACAGGAGCCGATAAAGTGGGAGATCGTTGTGGATGGCATCGTGCTTGTTCCGTGTACCTAAGGGATGATCGACCGACCAACCACGAAGCCGCTACCCAAGGCGTGAACACGGGGCGACATCACCACGAAGCCCAACCCCCGGGAGCAGAAGCAGTGGCCGACCTCCAAGACAAGACAATGAGACTGGGAGAGCGAAACAATTCGGGCTTGGAGCCAAGATCAGAGGCAGGCGGAAGACTTGAATGCCGATGTGACAAAATGACATAAGGGATTTAAGACGGAGTGTAAGGCCACGTGCGATAGGACAACACAACGCTGGGCCATCATCATATATCGTCCCATCCCACTCTGCGTGGGTGCACAGCAACGGAAAGTAGATGTAGACCGTAGAATAGATGGGAGCAGGTGTACTCATCGCTCCTGTGCCGCTTTGGGTCTCCTTAGGCGCTGACACACCATGTAAACCCCCGCCCCATTTATGATGAGCCGGTGGGAAGGTATAGGTGTCCGGGCTATAAACCAGGAGGCCCAAAACCTCCCCTCAGACGACGAAACGACTGATGCACACACGCGAGACTTAGACTTTCTCCTCGATCTCGCACGCGAGGAAGTCTCGCTTGTAACTACTGTTCCTCGAATCGTCTGAGATAATACAAGGCTGACGAACACCCCACGCTGGACGTAGGACACGTTGTCCGAACCAGAATAAGTTCTTGCCTTTATTAGCTAGCCATCAAGATATAGAACACAAAGCATTCGATGAATAGCTGGTTATAAAAACACCAACAAACATCACTTTTAGTTTATTGTGCACGTTTGAGTAGGTACGAGACCCAAAAGCTACTCTTGACATGACCCAGTTGTAACACAACTAACAGGTCGGCGAAGAGTCTTGGCTTGGTCTTGTTAGACCATTGAAAGTACGTCACAAAAGTATGATGAGTCGATATATTCCTCATCAAGACATCGATGTAAGATGGTTAAGGGATTTGTAAAAAATAAAAAACTTCTAACTATTGTATCTTTGCCAACTACCTTCTCTAGGTCCGGCTCAATAGTTATGTGATTGACTGGTTAGCTAGCTAGAGTCGAAGTAATTGGCAAAGTGCACAGGAAAAGGAGTGAGTATATCAAAACAACTTTGGAGATGAAATACAATTATATATTTGTCAACATTATTTTGTTAATAAGATCAATCATATATTACTACCTATTTTTAAAATAATCGGTATCCCAAAATTTTGCATACGCCTTCATGGCGCAAATCAGGCAATGGACAACTAGACCCTTTTTCTTTGTGTCTTTCAAGACCTCCTAGTCATCCAACTGTAAACTGTCTGACTCCAAGTTGTCTGACATCAAAATATGACCCCAAACTGTCAGACTCCAAAATTTTTTACTCCAAATTGTTTGACTGAGTCTTCCGACTGACACTTCCAACTAACTTTTTTGACTGGCAATTCCGACTTGCTGTTCTGAATGATATTTTTGACTAATTTTTGTTTGATGTTTCTAATTGATTTCTCCGTTACTATCTGATTTTTCGAATTAATTTTTTTACTATACGGAGCTTTCTGGCTCTCATCAATGTTAAACTACACTCAGAGTTTGCTGACTATCAGCAATGTTAAACTACACGGAGCTTTCTGGCTCTGACCCGCTATCAACTACCCGGTGTTTCTGGCTCCAGCTCAATGTCAATCGGCTCGGAGTCTTTTGACCCCAATGTGACGTTGATTCAAAAATTTATTCATCTATTGTACAAAAGGTGCATTCAGTGTTTCTCCTCAAGATGTTTCGAGAAAATTCTCTATAGTCTGCCAAGACCTTCTGCATGAAACTCGACATGGGTCAGATCAAAGTTTGCCACATCAACACCTGCATACAGCTCATGACGAACTCAGTGGCTACTAACATGGTGATGACCCCTAGATGGATCAAATTTACAAAATAACGACTTTGGCTCTACCTTAGCATAGAAGACAGACTCAGAAAGAATATTACTATCTAGACTCTTGCTAGATACAGAAGGAAACAACCACCTTGGGATTAGATATAACAAGTTAGAGATATTATTGGATAGAAACTCATCAAATATGTAACCAGCTAGGATACTCCGTGAGACCTATAAATCTCTAAAAAAGGTGGAGGAGGGACACTGATTTGAGAAGTCTTGGACTAGATCCTCATACACATTATACATCCCGGGGTAGATCACACCTCAAGGTAGATTACATACCATTTGGCACATCTAGCATTAGTTCATCTATCATTAGATTTTATTATACACCAATGTAATCCTCATATTGAGAAACATCAATCAAGCAGTACCTCACTGTAGAGGGCCCAAACCCGGGCAATCCTTGTCTTCATGTTACTGTTGAGATCGTTGACACTCAGACACTCGCCGACTCTGTAACGCCCTCGATTCTGTAGAACACAAAACCGAGAACTGATGCGTATGTTTGCCCAGGATGTTCATCACACATACACATATACTTCACAAACTGAATTCAGAATATATATAACCATGAATAACAGGGTTTATTACAATGTCTCATGAGTCATGGACTCATTCTAGCAGCGGAAGTCTTATCTTAGCAGCGGAAGTCTTATTCTAGCAGCGGAAGTCTTTATTCTAGCAGCGGAAGTCTTCTAACTAGTGCGGAAGCAATCTAAGCAGCAGCAGCGACTCCATCTCTACTCCATCCCCACAGGCAAGTTGACGGGGCATCACACTCCTAGTACTCCACGTGGTCTTCATAGTACTCCTCTCCTGTTGCTGATGATGTATGATAATGCAAGTTTGAGTACATGACGTACTCAGCAAGTGCGGGAAAATATGACATGTAGCTCACGACAAGGAAGTTATAAAAAGGCTCATTGCAGAAAGCAAAGTTTATTTCTCAAAACACGATAAAACAGCAACTTAGCTTTAAGTGAATGTAATCCCAACATGTATTTAAACATTAACATACCTCCATTATGATTCATCCCTTTCCATGTCTCAACCAGACATTAATCTTTCTCAACTATGCTCATGAATACCATATCGTATTCACTACCATCTCATGAATACCATCTCGTATTCACTACCTTTTCATCTCATATTCAATTCCGTCTCACCCCGAGACCAAATCTCGTTGCCATGACTCAACAGTCATGCAACCAATCTCATCACCGGGACTCAACAGTCCCAAAAACCAAACCAAAGACCAAAACCATAACCAAAACCAAATCATCCAAAACCATCCCAAAAACCATCCCATCTAATCATGTGAGTTGTCTAGGCGCTCGTGACCATAAGCTCGGCTATCATGATAGTTTTAGACTCTGCGGAGTTTGTACCACTTTACCCACAAGTTTGTGATTTTGTCACCCGTCGACGACTGCAGAACCTCCATTATACCAGTACACAACCGTCGGTGTATGGTTAAGAGATCACAAAATAGCCTTTACAAAGGGGCTACTAGATGTATGGACTCACTAAGGTTTCACCAGCAGTCTAGAATCTCCAATTCTCCCACCCACGGGCCCCCTCTTGTGCCATGCAGTTCCCAGGGCAGTCCTCACTCGACTTCCATTCCCAGGGCCTTCCACGGTCCATAACAATCTAGTAACTTACCTAATTACTCAGCTAAGCCACACCCATATTTGGCCTTGTGGTGGCACTGTTATCCTGGCATGGCTGGCATGAACCGGTCCTTAGATCTACGACAATTAACCACCATCTCATACTACCTCATCCACAAACCAAGCTTGCCTAGATCTCCCTCCGATTCATGTTCATTAACAATATCCATTTCTCATTATTGATGAGTGCAGTTAGCTAGACACGTCTATCTTGCTTCCCATATCCCATGGACTCAGCGAAGCATAAAAGCAAAAACCATACCTGGCTCATTAACTTTCGTGGCGACAAGGGTGGTTAACAAAACTAGTAAACTCCTATGAAAGGGTTTCCCATCATATTGACTCAAGCACTCACACCTTTTCGCAAACAAAACAGTTTTCCAAAAACATGGGATCAATATGGTCAAGGGCCCCTTGCCTTGTTCTTGCAGTTCTTGTTGCTCAAATTCTTGCTGTTGTAGTCCGTCATAGGTATCTCCCTGAGCTTGTCCTTCTATACGTGATCACGCACATACAAGATTCATAGCAATCAATTATCATGCACAATCTTTACTTAAGATGCAATGATGCATATGCATGCTAATCCTATGGTGCAGTTTTTATTAGATCGGTTTGTATGTGTTCTTGCATGGGTTTTACGATGAACAGAGGTGTAACGATCAATTATGGATGTGGCGATGATCTTGACTCCAGATCAAACCAATCAACACGTGATCTGTCCACGAAAAAGCTTCTATTCGAAGGGATCGAAGAACAGATGCAAAGAAAACGCGATGATGTAGTAAGGTGGTAATGGAGACCTACCTTACATTCATCGGGTCCTCCCTCCTAGCAAAACAGATCGTCGGGGCTCTCTTCCAGCGGCGGCGATAGTGTCTGGGCTTCGTCGACGGTCTCACCGGTGATCAAACTCCGGTGAAGGGGTTTAGCTCGGCGAGTTTGGGGGCAAGGGCTTCTAAGTTGTCAGCTTAGAAAAGATGTTACGACCAAGGGGTTGTTTCGGGTTCTACTTATAATCGGGAAGAGAAGAGTCCTAATCTGATTGAAATTCGAATAAGAGTTCTATTCAAATTGTTTTTGGATCTTAACAACTTATCATTAGTTGAGTTGGTGCGGTAGCAACGTGGAATTTTGTCGGTTTCCTCCAGTACCGGTATTCCCGTGCGTACAGAAGAAGAACCGCTTCAAATCTCGTTTCCTTCGCGGCGGTGAGCTCCGAAAGCTCCACGTGTCCTGCGGGGGCCTGTCTCCCCTTTTCTGCAGAGGTGAGCTCCAGTTGTGCCGCGTGTCAGGCGGGCGAGACCTCCCTCTTCTCAGAGGCGAGCTCCGCGTGCGCCACATGTCCTGGCGGGCGGGACCTCCATCTATCTAGAGGCGAGCTCCGCGTGTGCCACGTGTCAGTGCTGGACCTCCCCTCTCTTCGGAGGTAGCTCTGAGTGTGCCATGTCTCAATTCCGGACCTCCCCTCTCTTCGGAGGTGAGCTCCGATAGTGCCATATGTCTGTTTTGGACCTTCCGGAGGAGAGCTCCGAGAGCGACACGCGACCAATAGGACCGAACCTCTCGGAGGTGAGCATCGAGAGCAACACGTGTCTAGCGGGGCCAGACCTCTCGGAGGTGAGCTCCGAGAGCGACACGTGTCCCGCACGGCTGATTCTCTCTTTTCCGCAATGGCTAGCTCCAAAAGCAACACGTGTCCTGCGGGCTGGCCTCGCTCCTCTATAGAGGTTAGCTCCAGGGGCAACACGTGTCCCACGGGGTTGGACCTCTCCCCCTTCGCGGGGATGAGCTCCGAGCCTGCCACGTAGCCAGTTTAGCGGCGGAACTCTCCCCTTTTGCGGGGATGAGCTCCGAATGCGCCACGTGGCCAGCGGGCCACGGGAACTGCCTACATAGCTCTCTGTGAACTGGAATTGGCTCTTTTTGGTTATCTTTTTGATATTTTCTCTATTTCTACTTATTTTAAATTGTTTTCTCTACATAAAATATGAATATATGCAGAAATCGAAAATGAGGGTGTCACAAATCTCCCCCCTTAAATTGAATCTCGCCCTCGAGATTCGCTAGTGGATAATAGATGAAGGAATTCTGCCTTCTCGGCTATTGGCTGGGCTGACTCGAACTCGATATGAGTACCGTGCTGTTTGTCAACTGCACGCTTTTCTCAGCACATTGGATTACTCTGTTGTGCTTGCTTAACCAATCCATTCCGAGTACTATGTCAAGCCCTTGGAAATCCAAGACAATGAGATTGGCGAGGAAGTCTACCCCTCTTATTTTAAGGTTTACTTTCGGACATACTATATTAGCCCTCATCTCTCCACCGGGAGAATTAACCAACATAGTATATTTCATGTGTGATATGGGTAGATTATACTTGGCAACATACTTGGATGATATGAATGAATGTGATGCTCCAGAATCAAATAGAATGGTGACTGGGTTGGAGTTGGCAAGGAACATACGAATAACGATGTCCTCAGCCTGTTGCGCTTCTTCAGCAGAGACATGGTTCACGTTGCCACGAGCGTAGTTCTTCTGTCCACAGTTTCCTTGATTGGCTCCTCCGTTCGGCCGTGGTTCAGCTTGGGCACGTTGTTGGGTTGTCCAGGACCTCTCTTCGGGCACTGGCTCACAAAGTGTCTCGTCTCTCCGCATGCAAAGCATGCCTTGTTGCCCATGACAACAGGTACGTTGGGGTGGGGGTTTTGAACAGGAGCGCCCATGTTGGGTCGAGGCGCAGGAGGCAAAGGCACACGAGGTGCTTGCATGGCAGGACGTTGTTGTGGTGGCTGGTTAGGGCAAAAAGTAGGAGCGGACGATCCATACTGTGGTGCAGCTGGGGGCATGTACCGAGGTCGTACGTTGCTCCCTTGTGGCTGGTACGGCATCTTTCTTTTGCCCTCTCGCTCGATCTCTCGGATCTTATTCTTAACCACTATAGTTTTGTCAACCAGCTTCTGAAAGCTCGCATAGTCATTGTTGAGGAGCTGAACTTGGATCTCATTGTTCAAACCTCTCATGAACAAGTATTGCTTCTGTTGGTCCGAGTTGACATCTTCAAGGGCATATCGTGACAGCTGCGTGAACTTGTTGAGGTACTCATTCACGCTTTTCTGTCCTTGGCGGAGACCTTCAAACTCTTGTCTTTTGAGCATCATTACTCCCGCAGGGATGTAATGAGAGCGGAAACTCTCCTCGAACTCAGTCCAAGTAATAGTCTCCGGGTCGACATGAACATTGCATAGAGCGTCCCACCAGTCAGTGGCTGCTCCCATGAGTTGGTGCGATGCAAAGAGAACCTTCTATCTGTCATTGCACTGAACTATGGCAAGCTTCTTCTCCATGGATTTCAACCAATGGTCGGCCTCCATGGGATCATTGGCTTTAGCAAAAGTGGGTGGTCGAGTTCTCATGAACTCTCCCAGTCGGTTGTGAGCCGGTGGTGGTGGCGGTGGTGCCAGAACAGGGTTATTGTTGGCTTGCAGCTGACCCAAAGTTTGGATCATGGTTTGCATAAGCTGATTTTGCATAACCATCAACCGTTCCAGATTGTTTGCACCAGCTCCAGGGTTGTCATTCTGGGGAACCTTGACGTGGTCCTCCTCTTGGTTGCCATGGACATTCCTCCCTTGACGGCCGGCATTTCCTCTCACCATCTTTGAGTAGAATAGGGGTTAGAAGTTTAGAGTGATGCCTCCCAACTATATGCATCAAGGTGGATGGGCTACATACATTAGCCTTATATGAGGATGTGAGCAAGTGCCGAAGCATCTCACATCTCTCTTCTATGTGTGGATATGGACATCGCTGAAACGTCCCACAACTCACACTAAGCACACAATCACAAGCAATCATCACAAAGTTCAGCACACAACTCCTATTCAAGCTTATTTAATGGGAGTCCTATTGTCAAGGTGGTTCCAATGCCAATCTATGCATATTACCTAAGCTTGCATCCTATGGTCAGCGTGGATTCTAATACCAATCTGTTACTAGGCCTGCGTTCTACGGTCAACCGTGGTATCTATACCAATCGGTGATCTCTATCTAGGTGTGTGATCTACGATCAACCGTGGTAGGTTGATACCAATCTGTGTCTAGGGGTGTGTCCTACGGTCAATGTGGTAGCTACGGTACCAACTTGTGACTTATCTAGGCTTGTGTCCCACCGTCAACCGTTTCTCTGATACCAACTTGTGACGCCCTCGATTTTGTAGAACACAGAACCGAGAACTGATGTGTATGTGTGCCCAGGATGTTCATCACACATAGACATATACTTCACAAACTGAATTCAGAATATATATAACCACGAATAACAGGGTTTATTACAATGTCTCATGAGTCTTGGACTCATTCTAGCAGCGGAAGTCTTATCTTAGCAGCAGAAGTCTTATTCTAGCAGAGGAAGTCTTTATTCTAGCAGCGGAAGTCTTCTAATTAGTGCGGAAGCAATCTAAGCAGCAGCAGCGACTCCATCTCTAATACATCCACACAGGCAAGTTGATGGGGGATCACACTCCTAGTACTCCACATGGTCTTCATAGTACTCCTGTCCTGTTGTTGATGATGTATGATAATGCAAGTTTGAGTACATGACGTACTCAGCAAGTGCAGAAAAATATGATATCTAGGTCACAACACGGAAGTTATAAAAAGGCTCGTTGCAGAAAGCAAAGTTTATTTCTCAAAACACGATAAAACAGCAACTTAGCTTTAAGTGAATGTAATCCCAACATGTATTTAGACACTAATATACCTCCATTATGATTCATCCTTTTCCATGTCTCAACCAGACATTAATCTTTCTCAACTTTGCTCATGAATACCATCTCGTATTCACTACCATCTCATGAATACCATCTTGTATTCACTACCGTTTCATCTCATATTCAATTTCGTCTCATCCCGAGACCAAATCTCGTTGCCATGACTCAACAGTCATGCAACCAATCTCCTCACCCGGACTCAACAGTTCAAAAACCAAACCAAAGACCAAAACCAAAACCAAAACCAAAACCAAAATCAAACCATCCAAAACCATCCCAAAATAGCCTTTACAAAGGGGCTACTAGATGTATGGACTCACTAAGGTTTCACCAGCAGGCTAGAATCTCCATTTCTCCAACCCACGGGCCCCCTCTTATGCCATGTAGTTCCCAGGGCAGTCCTCACTCGACTCTCATTCCCCACGCCTTCCACGGTCCATAACAATCTAGTAACTTACCTAATTACTCAGCTAAGCCGCGTCCATATTTGGCCTTTTGGTGGCACTGTTATCCTGGCATGGCTTGCATGAACCGGTCCTTAGATCTACAGCAAGTAACCACCATCTCATACTACCTCATCCACAAACCAAGCTTGCCTAGATCTCCCTCCGATTCATGTTCATTAACAATATCCGTTTCTCATTATTCATACGAGTGTAGTTAGCTAGACACGTCTATCTCGCTTCTCATATCCCATGGACTCAGCAAAGCAAAAAAGCAAAAACCATACCCGACTCATTAACTTCCCCGGCTACAAGGGTGGTTAACAAAACTAGTAAACTCTTATGAAATGGTTTCCCATCATATTGGCTCAAGCACTCACACTATTTCGCAGACAAAACAGTTTTCCTAAAACATGGGATCAATATGGTCAAGGGGCACTTGTCTTGTTCTTGCGGTCCCTGTTGCTCAAATTCTTGCTGTTGTAGTCCGTCATAGGTAGCTCCCTGAGCTTGTCCTTCTATATGCGATCACGCACATACAAGATTCATATCGATCAATTATCATGCACAATCTTTACTTAACATGCAATGATGCATATGCATGCTAATCCTATGGTGCAGTTTTTATTAGATCGGTTTGTACGTGTTCTTGCATGGCTTGCATGGGTTTTACGATGAACAGAGGTGTAAGGTTCAATTGTGGACGTGGCAATGATCTTGACTCCAGATCAAACCGATCAACACGTGGTCTGTCCACGGAAAAGCTTCTGTTTGAAGGGATCGAAGAACAGATGCAATGAAAACGCGATGATGTTGTAAGGTGGTAATGGAGACCTACCTTACGTTCTTCGGGTCCTCCCTCCTAGCAAAACAGATCGTCGGGGCTCTCTTCCGGCGGCGGCGATCGTGTCTAGGCTTCGTTGACGGTCTCACCGGCGATCAAACTCCGGCGAAGGGGTTTAGCTCGGCGAGTTTGGGGGCTAGGGTTTCTAAGTTGTCGGCTTAGAAAAGATGTTACGACCAAGGGGTTGTTTTGGGTTCTATTTATAATTGGGAAGAGACGAGTACTAATCTGATCGGAATTCGAATAAGAGTTCTATTCAAATTGTTTCTGGATCTTAACAACTTATCTTTAGTTTATTTGGTCTGGTAGCAACGTGGAATTCGTGCCGGTTTCCTCCCCCACCGGTATTCCCGTGCGTACGGAAGAAGAACCGCTTCAAATCTTGTTTCCTTCGTGGCGGTGAGCTCTGGAAGATCCACGTGTCCTGCAGGGGCCTGGCTCCCCTTTTCCGCATAGGCGAGCTCCGGTTGTGCCGCGTGTCAGGCGAGCAAGACCTCCCTCTTCTCTGAGGTGTGCTCCGCGTGCGCCATGTGTCCTGGCGGGCGGGACCTCCCTCTCTCTAGAGGCGAGCTCCGTGTGCGCCACGTGTCAGTGCCGGACCTCCCCTCTCTTCGGAGGTGGCTCCGAGTGTGCCATGTGTCAATTCCGGACCTCCCCTCTCTTTGGAGGTGAGCTCCGATAGTGCCACGTGTCCGTTCTGGACCTCCCGGAGGAGAGCTCCGAGAGCGACACGCGTCCAATAGGACCGGACCTCTTGGAGGTAAGCTCTGAGAGCAACACGTGTCTATCGGGGCCGGATCTCTTGGAGGTGAGCTCCGAGAGCGACATGTGTACCGCGCGGCTGATTCTCTCTTTTCCGCAATGGCTAGCTCCGAAAGCGACACGTGTCCTGCGGGCTGGCCTCGCTCCTCTACAGAGGCTAGCCCTGGGGGCAACACATGTCCCGCGGGGTTGGACCTCTCCCCCTTCGCGGGAATGAGCCCCGAGCCTGCCACGTAGCCAGTTTAGCGGCGGACGTCTCCCCTTTTGCGGAGATGAGCTCCGAAGGCGCCACAGGGCCAGCGGGCCGCGGGAATTGCCTACAGAGCTCTCTGTGAACTGGAATTGGTTCTTTTTGGTTATCTTTTTGATATTTTCTCTATTTCTAATTATTTTAAATAGTTTTCTCTACATAAAATATGAATATATGCAAAAATCAAAATTGAGGGTGTCACAGACACCCTCTCAATTCTATCCATAAATTATATTGTTGCGACAACCCCAAAACATTATCCTCTTTGTTAAGAAGAACTATGGTAGTGTGAGGGTGTGCATTGACTACCTGTCATTAAATGAGGTCACCATCAAGAATAAGTACCCAAGTTGGATGACTTGTTCAGTCAATTAAAGAGAGCCAAGTACTTTTCCAAGATTGACCTGTATCAGCTGAAGATCTGAAGCATTGATATCATGAAAATGATGTTCGTGACCCTATATGGACAACATGAGTTTACAGTGATGCCCTTTGGACTGACTAGTTCTGCGGCATATTTCATGAACCTGATGAACATGATATTCATGAAAGCCTTAGGTAGGTTTATTGTTGTCTTTATATAATACATACTCATATACTGTAATAACAACCGAGCATGAGGAACACTTGAGGATTGCATTGGGAAGATTAAGAGCGCACAACTATACACGAAGTGTAGCAAGTGTGAATTTTAGTTGCAACAAGTAGATTTTCTGTGTCGTTTCATAAAGGTGGAAGACATAGCAGCAGATCCCGCTAAGATCGAGGATGTTATCGAGTTGAAGCAACCCACAAAGCTAGCAGGCTACTATTAGAGATTTATTAAGAGGTCACTACAGGAAATGAGTAAAAGTCCGCAGGCCTTATAGCCGTCAGTTCCCTTCTGTGGCCTTCATACATAAATTATAGCCGTCGCCCTTCATTCGACGCTTTTAACTGTTATAGCCGTCGGTCATGATGCTTTTAAGCCCTATAACCGTCGGTTTCTGCAACCCGACACTTTTAAGCTTATAGCCGTCATCCTGCGGAACCGATATTTTTAAAATCTTATAGCCGTCGGCGGGTAGGGAGACCATCGTTTTTAAAACTTATAGCCATTGTCCTTTGTGGTTGAGCCCGACGGTTTTAAATATTTATAGCCGTCGGCTAGGGTGAAACCGATGGCTATAGTATAGTCTTTTTTTATACCACGCCTTATTTTCTCTCCCTCCCCGGCTGGGAAAGCTCCATTTAAGACATCATAACAGCTATAATGCAGCAAATTCAGCAACATTCATATTCACAAACAACACATTCATTCACAAACAACAATTCATATTTACATGTCCAACAGATCTCCTCCACATATCCACATGTCTGAATAAAAACAACATTGCAAAGTTCATATGTTGATATTGTTGTTTGAATCTCTGCGACTTGCACATCCGCCGTTCAAATTGAGAAAATCATCACAATGTTTGGGCGTTCCATGACGAGAACCCTGCGAGAAACAAATACAATTTAAAATTTGCATTGGTACATACATTTACATGTCTCAATCTCTCGAATATTCGCTAATTGACTTATTTGTTACAAAACTAACTTATGTAACTAGACTATGTCTACAACTGTCATATTACTCAACGGAGGTGCTGATGGTTGAGTCTGCCCCGGATCGAAGGGCATCGGTGGTAGAACACCTGTATAAGGTTGCCCTGCAGCATTAGTTGCGGCCAACATCAACAAGAATCCTTGCGGTTGAGGATGACCACTCTCGGAATCCTGTGGTTCATATTGTTATGATTTTGTATTCTAACTCGAATTAATAAGATATGCAGTTATACCTACGATGAGGGGCCAACAGGTTGTCCTCCCTGCATGGGACCAAAGGGAATCGGTGGGAGAACACTTGTATAAGCTTGCCATCTAGGATGACTTTTTAGCCAACATCTGCATAATTCCCTGAGGTTGTGGATGGCCACCCTCAGAACCCTGTGATACATATGATTACAATTTTGTATTCTAGATTGAGATAATGAACCATGCAATTTTACCTGTGACGAGGGGCCGCCAACAGGTTGTGCTGCCAACATGGGACGAGTCATGCTGAACTGAGGTCTGGTGGTACCTTGAGCAAGGAACTGTATCAAGTAAATTATTTGAGAGATCTTAAGTAGAACAATTTTAGACTTGAATAAATTGTTCAATTGTTCAAATTACATGTTACCTGTGCCATAAACAAATATTGCATCTGTTGCATCTGCTCTTGGGTGCGTCTCAACTCTTCTCTTAATTCCTCTGTCTCCGCATTAGACCAGGACCGACTAGAACTCGCACTGGAGGATGAGCGTCGTTTAGCATAAGCCTCGCGCTCCACATACCCGTCACCCAACCCAAGTCTACAAAGAAATACAAGTGTTATGAATCGATAGTCATTAACATATAAAACATCAATATCTTTACACATACCTCCCATGCGGTAAACCTCCGCTGGCTTTGGATGCCACACCCACATCCAATGGTCCTCTTACAAAATCCACATCATCTCCATGAGTTTTCTTGAAACACTCAACATATTTTGCCTGTGATTCATTGAATTCACAAATAGGTGTAATAAATGATATATTGACTTCATTGATAGATGTAACAAACTCTCAGCATACTTACCACTTTCTGTGTTGCCGCCTCGTCACACAACCACTCCGAGCGATTTGGGTCTGTGCCTCTGTGCGCCTTGAGGTAAACCTCGAGGAAAGAAGAAGTGGCACCAGTTTCAGCTGCCTGCAATACCAAAATCCACAGTTCAATCAATGCAATTTTTTGAAGCAATTTTAAAAACTGATTGTAATAAATCATACCATTCTTTGTTCCATCCGCGTATGTCCATCTGGCCCATAGTGTTGCTTTCTAGGCTTGCTCCTTCGATTTTGTCGGTTTCTATCAGAAACATGTTTGAACTCATCCGACGCCGAGTAATCACAAAGCCATTCCAAAGCTTCCATATCCGCACAAACCCAATCCACACAGCTCTGCAAGTACTCCTCCTTCCACAAGTGAATACTGGCTCCTTCCTTGTTGGTCATGGGCAGCAACAAGTTGGTTTGTAGAATACGGTCACAGCTTTGATCCGTGCATCAGAGAAGGAGTCCTTCGTATGTCTTGTCGATGAATTCTGGAAAACCAACCTTGCATATGGTTCGCTCGCACCATCCTCCAAGTGAAATAAACTCTGCATATAAGCAACAATTAATGTCAATCAATGCAAGATGCAATATAATCTAAAAAATCGAAACAAACTTACCCAAAACATCTCCCAACTCTGTCCTAACAAGTAATAGAATTGCCATATGATTTCAGCGCATAGTGATCCCAATTATGATCATTAATTCGTTGGCCGGCGGCTAGAACCATCCCAGGGAAGCAAAACATGATGGTGTTTCCCAACTCCGTGTTAACTACACGTCGATGGCCCTTACCACTCCAACCAGGCTCCATCCATCACCTAGTACCCTTGGGACTTATAATTGTCTGCTCGTCCAAATTTGACTTGGATTACATAAAAGGTGCCTCCGCAACCTGTACAAGAATAATATTAGTTAGATGACAAGAA
This sequence comes from Neostapfia colusana, assembly GCA_030760725.1. Taxonomy (NCBI): domain Eukaryota; kingdom Viridiplantae; phylum Streptophyta; class Magnoliopsida; order Poales; family Poaceae; genus Neostapfia; species Neostapfia colusana. Next base: position 56,904,694 of record JASWHV010000006.1, on the reverse strand, counting down.
AATCAATATAGAAGATAGCTTCTCAAATAATCGAAAAGACTACCTGAAGGTGCATCGATCAGTCTGCCCCTGTCCTGTCTCAGCTATCTCTGCCTCTATTTCCAACCTTGCATCTCGCGCGGGGTCATCGCACTCATCATCGCCGCCATGGTCATCTCACTCAGAACCACCCTCAGAGGAGGACCACCCAAAAACCTCCTCCATTGTCTAGTCTCTCCTGCCTGCTCCTGATGCTCCTCCCTGCTCTGGCGGCTGCCTAACAGTCTCCATCTCCTTGTACAACTCCTCGTACGTCGGGCAACGATCTGCCACCTGTGCTGGTTGGCTTGATGCCTGCTATATGACACACTCAAGGAGTTGCCTCTGTCTCTACGCATTCCCGGTAGTGCCCTGCAAATTCAAATAAACATTTTACAAATATTAGATAGCTAATTATGACATTGAAATGTACATAAAAATGAACAAGTACCTGTGTGACACCTCATCTCGGGTGTCAGCATATGTTCATGTTTTATGAAGAGGAAACATTTTAAGAAAAGAAGAAACAGAGGAAAATATCAAAGGAATAGCCAATGAGAGCCGAATCCAGCTCTCAGAAAGCGCCGATGACAACTCACCATGGCCGCTGGCCACGTGGCGTGTTCGGAGCTCATCCCTGCGAAGTGGGGAGAGACCGCCGCCAAGCTGGCTACGTGGCAGGCTCGGGGCTCGTCTCCGCAAAGGGGAGAGGTCCGATCCTGTGGACACGTGTTGCCCACGGAGCTAGACTCTGCGAAAGAAGCAAAGGCATTTCCGCAGGACACGTGTAATCCTTGGAGCTAGTCCTCGCGGAAATCAGAGGACCAGTCGCGCGGGATACGTGTCAATCTCGGAGCCCACCTCCGAGAGGTCCTGTTCTATTGGTCACGCGTCGCCACCGGAGCTTATCTCCGGGAGGTCTGTCGCTGCTGGACACGTGTCGACCTCGGGGTACGTCCCTGAGGAAAGAAGAAAGGAAAGACCGGCGCCAACACGTGGCGTGCGCGGAGCTCACCTCCAAAGGAGGAGGGAAGTCTCGCTCGTGACACGCGGCACAACCGGCGCCCGTCTCTGCGGAGAAGGAGATACCAGGCCCCGGAAGGACATGTGGAGCTTCCGGAGCTCATCGCCGTGAAGGTAACGATTTCTGGAGCGGCTGTTAAGCGTAAAAATACCGGTACGTAAAGGAAACCGACCTGAATTCCACAACGTTACCGCACCAAATCAACTAAAGATAAGATGATAGGATCCAACGACGATCTGAATAAGACTCTTATTCAGGATACAATCAGATTAGGACTCTTCTCTTCCCGATTATAAATAGAACCCATAACCTCTGGCCGAAACCACAAACTTCTTTTCCAACTTCTGAGCCGACGACTTAGAGCCCTAGCCCCAACTCGCCGAGAAAACCATCGCCGGAGCACGGCAGGGAAGATCACCGGAGGAAAGCCCAGCGGTCTGAGGAGGACCTCGAAGAGCGAGAGGAACGTAAGGTAGGCCCCAATACCACCTTACGATATCGTTGTGTTTTCTTTGCATCTGTTCTTTGATTCCTTTCGAACAGAAGCCTTCTCGTGGACAGATCACTTGATGATCAGATTGATCTAAAGACAAGATCATTGCCACGTCCACCTTTGATCCGAACACCTCTGTCCATACAAGCCATAGGATAGCATGCATATGCATCATCGCATCTAGTTTAAGGTTTGTGCATGATATTGATTGCTGTGAATCTTGTATGCACGTGATCCTACCTAGCAGGACAAGCTCAGGGAGCTGTCTACAACAAACTGCAGCAACCAGGTTTTGAGATACAAGAACAACCGGAAACCGCAAGAACAAGGCAAGTGCTCCTTGACCATATTGATCCTATGTTTTGGGTAAAACTATTTTATTTTGTGAAAAGGTGTGTGTGCTGAGTTAAACATTATGGGAAACCTTTTTATAGGAGTTTACTAGTTTTGGATAAACCACCCTTGTCGCCTGGGAATTTTTATGAGTAGGGTATGGTTTTTGCTTTATGCTTCACTGAGTCTATGGGATTGGGAAGCGAGATAGATGTGTCTAGCTAACTGCACTCGTGTTGATAAAAAGAAACTGATGTTAATAATGGACACGGATCGGAGGGAGATCTAGGCAAGACTGGGTTTGTGAATGAGGTAGCATGAGATGGTGGTTTTACTTGCCGTAGATCTAAGGACCGGTTCATGAATGCACATGCCAGGATAACAGTGCCACCACAAGGCCAAATATGGGTGCGGCTTAGCTGAGTAATTAGGTAAGTTGCTAGAGTGTTATGGACTGTTGAAGGCGCTGGCAATGGGAGTCGAGTGAGGACTGCCCTAGGAACTGCATGGCACAAGAGGGGGCCTGTGGGTGGGAGAATTAGAGATTCTAGCCTGCCAGTGAAACCTTAGTGAGTCCATACATCTAGTAACCCGTTTGTAAAGGCTATTTTGTGATCTCTTGACCATACACCGACGGTCGTGTACTTGTATAATGGAGGTTCTGCAGTCGCCTATGGGTGACGAAATCACAAACTTGTGGGTAAAGAGGTGTAAACTCTGCAGAGTCTAAAACTATCATGATAGCCGAGCTTACGGTCATGAGCACCTGGCTAAACTGCCATGATTAGTTGGGATAGTTATTGGGATGGTCATTGGGAAGGTTTTTGGTTTGGTTATGGTTATGGTATGGGACTGTTGAGTCCGGGTGATATGATGGTTGCATGACTGTTGAGTCATGGCAACGAGTTTGGTCTCGGTGTGAGACGAAGTTGTTTTATGAGATGAGATGGTAGCGAATACGGGAAGGTATTCGTGAGATGGTAGCGAATACGAGGAGGTATTCGTGAGTATGAATAAAGGATTGGTTAATGTTCGGATGGAACACGGGAAGTGATGGAGGTATGTTGGTAATTTAATTCATGTTGGGATTACATTCATCTAAAGTTAAGATTGTTGTTTTATCATGGTTTTTGCAAATCTGCTTTTCTGCAAATAAGCCTTTTTATACCTACCTTGTTTATGAGCTGCATATCATGTGTTTTCCCACACTTGCTGAGTACATCATTGTACTCAAACTTGCATTACTACTTCATCATCAGCAGCTGGAGAAGCCTACTATGATGACCAAGTGGAGCATTATGGCGTGTGATCTATTCTCAACCTTGCCTGTGGAGGGAGTAGAGATGAAGCCACTTCTGCTTAGATTTGCATCTGCATTAGTTTTTGCTTCCGCGTTAGAATAAAGACTTCCGCTGCATAGAAACAAGACTTCCGCTGTGAACATGAGCCCAAGACTCATGAGGTATTGTAATAAACTCTGTTATTCGTGGTAATATATAATCTTAATTCAGTTTGTGGAACGTATGTGTATGTGTGATGAACATCCTGGGCACACATATGCATTAGTTCTCAGTTCCGTGGTTTTCCCACAGAATTGAGGGCGTCACAGATTGGTATCAGAGCCACGGGTTGACAGCAGGTTACACGCCTAGATAGAAACCTTAGATTGATATTAGAGCCACGGGTTAACAGCAAGTTACACCCTAAATAGGAGTCACAGGTAACTAAGCCACTCTGACCAAAGGAAGCATCCTAGGGTGAATAGCTTAGATTGGCCTTAAAACCACCTTGACATAGGAAACCATCCTTGAATAGGAGTTGTGTGGGCCCTTGTGATGATTATTTGTGATTGTATGCTTAGTGTGAGTGGTGGGACGTCTCAAAAACATTGTCCATATCCACATGTAAGAAGAAAGAGGTGTGAGATGCTTCGGCACTTGCTCACATCCTCATATGGGCTAATATATACATAGTCCAACTCACCTTCATGCATATAGTTAGAGGGAATCTACCTAACCTTCTAACATCCTATTCTACTTCGATCTCTTTCACAGATGGTGAGAGGAAACGCCGGCCGAAGGAGCGTCCAGGAGGATGACCATGATGAAGTTCCTGCTAACCCAGGAGCTGGCGAAAACCATCTGGCAAGGTTGATGGCCATGCAAAACCAGCTTATGCAAACCATGATCCAAACTTTGGGTCAATTGCAGGCCAACCAAAACCCCGTTCCGGCACCACCGCCACCACCACCGCCGGCTCATAACAGGTTGGGAGAGTTCATGAGAACTCGACCACCCACCTTTGCTCAAGCTAGTGATCCCATGGAGGCCGATGATTGGTTAAAATCCATGGAGAAAAAGCTTGCCATTTTCAGTGCAACGACCGAGAGAAGGTTCTCTTTGCGTCGCACCAACTTACGGGAGCCGCTGCTGACTGGTGGGATGCCCTAAGCAACGCTCATGCCAACCCGGAGACAATCACTTGGACCGAGTTCAAGGAAAGTTTCCGCTCTCACTACATCCCTGCTGGTGTGATGATGCTCAAAAGGCAGGAGTTTGAAGGTCTCCGCCAAGGACAGAAAAGTGTGAATGAGTATCTCAACAAGTTCATACAACTGTCCCGGTATGCCCCCGAAGATGTCAACTCAGATCAGAGGAAGCAGTACCTGTTCATGAGAGGGTTGAACAATGAGATCCAGGTTCAGCTCCTCAACAATGACTACGTAAGCTTCCAGAAGCTGGTTGACAAGGCCATAGTGGTCAAAAACAAGATCAGAGAGATCTAGCGAGAGTGCAAGAGTAAGATGCCATACCAGCCCCAAGGGAGCAACGTATGACCTAGGTACATGCCCCCTGCACCGCAGTATGGATCGACCACTCCTGCATACCGCCCTGGTCAGCCACCACAGCAACGACTCGTTGCTCCAGCACCTCGCGTGCCCATGCCTCCTGCGCCCCGACCTAACAATGGCGCCCCTGTTCAAATCCCTCGCCCCAACGTACCTGCTGCCGTAGGTAACAGGGCATGCTTTGCATGCGGGGAAGTAGGACACTTCGCGAACCAGTGCCCAAGGAGAGGCCCTGGACAGCAAGGTAACGTGCCCAAGCAGAACCCGCGACCGAACGGAGGAGACAATCAAGGGAACCGTGGACAGCAGAATTATGCTCGCGGCCACGTGAACCATGTCACTGCAGAGGAATCACAACAGGCTGAGGACGTCACAATTGGTATGTTTCTTGCCAACTCCAACCCAGCCACTATCTTATTTGATTCTGGAGCATCGCGTTCCTTCATATCATCCAAATACGTTGCCAAACATCATCTACCCGTATCCCACTTAGAATGTGCTATGTTAGTTAATTCTCCCGGAGGAGAAATGAGGACAAATATAGTATGTCCGAAAGTAAGCCTTAAAATAAGGGGGGTAGACTTCCTTGCCAACCTTATTGTCTTGGACTCCCAAGGGATTGACATCATACTCGGAATGGATTGGCTAAGAAAGCACAATGGAGTAATCCAATGTACTGAAAGGAGCGTGCAGTTGACAAACGAGCACGGTATTCGTGTCGAGTTTGAGTCAGCCCAGCAAACCACTGAAGGGGCAATCTGAACTACATTGAAGGAGTAGCATTGGACAGTATTCCGGTGGTTCGAGAGTTTTCGGACGTGTTCCCGGAAGAGCTTCCAGGTATGCCACCTGACCGGGACATTGAGTTTGCCATAGAGTTGATACCCGGAACTGCACCCATAGCCAAAAAACCTTATAGGATGCCCGTCAATGAGCTAGTTGAACTCAAGAAGCAAATTCAAGAACAGTTGGAAAAGGGTTTTATCCGTCCAAGCTCGTCGCCATGGGGAGCTCCGGTGCTCTTCGTAGACAAGAAGGATGGAACCCAAAGGATGTGCGTGGATTATAGGTCTCTCAACGAGGTAACCATCGAGAACAAATACCCTATGCCCCATATAGAGGACCTGTTCGACCAAATGAAAGGAGCCCAAGTGTTCTCCAAGATTGATCTTCGGTCGGGATATTTCCAGCTGAAGATTAAGCCCTCCGATATACCTAAGACAGCCTTTCGGACACGGTGTGGTTCGTATGAATATACCGTTATGTCTTTTGGATTGACGAATGCACCCGCATACTTCATGTACCTTATGAACAAGGTTTTCATGGAGTACTTGGACAAGTTCGTCGTGGTTTTCATCGATGACATTATGGTGTATTCAAAAAGTGAGGAGGAGCATGAAGAACATTTGAAATTGACCCTGCAGAAGTTGCGTGAGCATCAATTGTATGCCAAGCTCAACAAGTGTCAATTTTGGCTAAAGGAAATATCTTTTCTAGGCCACATTATCTCCAAGGAAGGGGTATCGGTTGATCCTGGAAAGGTGAGAGATGTTCTGATGTGGGACCAACCGAAGAGCGTGAGGGATATTCGGAGTTTCCTTGGGATGGCAGGATACTATCGGCGCTTCATTAAAGACTTCTCTAGGATAGCAAAACCTATGACGGAGTTGCTAATGAAGGGAAAAGTCTTGCAATGGACACCAGCCTGCCAAGAAAGTTTTGAGGAACTCAAGAAAAGGCTAACCACAGCACCAGTTCTGGTATTGCCAGACGTAAGCAAGAGCTTTGACATATTTTGGGACGCATCCAGACAGGGGCTCGGATGTGTGCTCATGCAGGAAGGACAAGTGGTAGCCTATGCCTCACGGCAATTAAAGAAGCACGAGCTTAACTATCCTACACATGACTTGGAGTTAGCAGCAGTGGTGCATGCATTGAAGATTTGGAGACATTATATCCTTGGTCATCGATGTGAGATCTATACAGATCATAAAAGCCTCAAGTACATATTCACACAAACGGACTTGAATTTGAGACAACGTCGATGGTTAGAACTCATCAAGGATTATGATGTTCGAATCAACTACCACCGCGGGAAGGCCAATGTAGTAGCTGATGCATTGAGCAGAAAGGGAGCATGTCACCAACTCACGGTTCGGGAGCTACCACCCGAACTACGAAAGGAGTTTGAACGGTTACACCTCGGATTCTTGAATAACATGGAAATAATAGAGATCCACTCCTCATTGGAACAAGAAATAAGAGAGGGCCAAGCAACGGACGAGGAGATCAAGGAAAGAAACCGACAAGGAATAGAGAAGGATTTCAAGGAGGATGAAAAGGGTACGCTTTGGCTAGGAAAAAGGATTTTGTGCCAAACATAAGACACCTCCGCGACATGATATTGAAGCAGGCACATGATTCCCCCTATTCCATACATCCCGGAAGCACCAAAATGTACAAGGACTTGAAAACTTGTTATTGGTGGGATGGTATGAAGAGGGATATAGCCGAATATGTAGCCCTATGCGACACATGCCAACGGGTGAAGGCCGAACATCAAAGACCCGCTGGATTGTTGCAACCTTTGAAAATACCCGAATGGAAGTGGGAGGACATCAGTATGTATTTCATCGTCAGATTGCCACGTACTTAGTCGGGATACGACTCCATCTAGGTGATTGTGGACCGATTGACGAAAACCGCCCATTTTCTCCCTGTAAAGGCCAGTTACAACGTTGCACAATTGGCAGAGTTGTACATGGAGCAGATCGTGTGCCGTCACGGAGTTCCAAGGAGGATAGTCTCAGATCGAGGTTCTCAGTTTACCTCTAGATTCTGGAGGAAGCTGCAGAAAGCCATGGGTACACGACTGGATTTTAGCTCCGCCTATCACCCACAAACGGATGGTCAAACTGAAAGGACAAACCAAATTTTGGAGGACATGTTGAGAGCTTGCGCCTTGAAACGTGGGCGTAGTTGGGATATGAGTTTACCGTATGCCAAATTCTCCTATAACAACAGCTATCAAGCTAGCTTGAAAATGTCGCCTTTCGAAGCCTTATATGGTAGACGGTGTAGAACGCCACTGTTCTTGAATGATACCGGAGAGAACCAGGTGTTTGGACCGGAAGTGCTACAAGAAGCCGAAGAGCAAGTCCAAACGATACGAGAGAACTTAAAGGCTGCTCAGTCACGACAGAAAGGCTATGCGGACAATAGGCGAAGGAAGTTGACTTTCGAAGTAGGAGACTTTGTATACCTTAAGGTATCGCCTATCCGAGGCCAACGACGTTTCAACGTCAAAGGCAAGCTAGCACCTCGCTACATCGGACCATTTAAGATTCTGGATAAGCGAGGAGAAGTAGCCTATCAACTAAAGCTCCCAAACCACCTCTCGACATACATGACGTGTTTCATGTATCCCAACTCAAGAAGTGCTTGAGAGTACCTGAGGAACAAGTATCAATGGGAGAGCTTGAACTTCAAAAGGATCTAACTTATGTGGAACACCCTGTCCGAATCTTGGACGTAAAGGAAAGGGTCATCCGGAACAAAGTAATTCGATGGTGCAAGGTACAATGGAGCCGTCACACCGAAGCTGAAGCCACATGGGAGCGTGAAGAGAATATCAAGGCAGAATTTCCTCATCTATTTTCTACGCGAGGACGAGATTCAATTTAAGGGGGGTAGATTTGTGACACCCTCATCTCGGGTGTCAGCATAAGTTCATGTTTTATGAAGAGGAAACATTTTAAGAAAAGAAGAAACAGAGGAAAATATCAAAGGAATAGCCAATGAGAGCCGAATCCAGCTCTCAGAAAGCGCCGAAAACAACTCACCACGGCCGCTGGCCACGTGGCGTGTTCGGAGCTCATCCCTGCGAAGTGGGGAGAGACCGCCGCTAAGCTGGCTACGTGGCAGGCTCGGGGCTCGTCTCCGCAAAGGGGAGAGGTCCGATCCTGTGGACACGTGTTGCCCACGGAGCTAGCCTCTGCGGAAGAAGCAAAGGCATTTCCGCAGGACACGTGTCATCCTCAGAGCTAGTCCTCGCGGAAATCAGAGGACCAGTCACGCGGGATACGTGTCAATCTCGGAGCCCACCTCCGAGAGGTCCTGTTCTATTGGACACGAGTCGCCACCGGAGCTTATCTCCGGGATGTCTGTCGCTGCTGGACACGTGTCGACCTCGGGATATGTCCCTGAGGAAAGAAGAGAGGAAAGACCAGAGCCAACACGTGGCGTGCGCGGAGCTCACCTCCGAAGGAGGAGGGAGGTCTCGCTCGTGACACGCGGCACAACCGGAGCCCGTCTCTACGGAGAAGGAGATACCAGGCCCCGGAAGGACACGTGGAGCTTCCGGAGCTCATCGCCGCGAAGGTAACGAGTTCTGGAGCAGCTGTTAAGTGTAAGAATACCGGTACGTAAAGGAAACCGACCTGAATTCCACAACGTTACCGCACCAAATCAACTAAAGATAAGATGATAGGATCCAACGACGATCTGAATAAGACTCTTATTCGGGATACAATCAGATTAGGACTCTTCTCTTCCCGATTATAAATAGAACCCAGAACCTCTGGCCGAAACCACAAACTTCTTTTCCAACTCCTGAGCCGACGACTTAGAGCCCTAGCCCCAACTCGCCGAGAAAACCATCGCCGGAGCACGGCAAGGAAGATCGCCGGAGGAAAGCCCAGCGGTCTGAGGAGGACCTCGAAGACCGAGAGGAACGTAAGGTAGGCCCCAATACCACCTTACAATATCGTTGTGTTTTCTTTGCATCTGTTCTTTGATTCCTTTCGAACAGAAGCCTTCTCGTGGACAGATCACTTGATGATCAGATTGATCTAAAGACAAGATCATTGCCACGTACACCTTTGATCCGAACACCTCTGTCCATACAAGCCATAGGATAGCATGCATATGCATCATCGCATCTAGTTTAAGGTTTATGCATGATATTGATTGTTGTGAATCTTGTATGCACGTGATCCTACCTAGCAGGACAAGCTCAGGGAGCTGTCTACAACGAACTGCAGCAACCAGGTTTTGAGATCCAAGAACAACCGGAACCGCAAGAACAAGGCAAGTGCTCCTTGACCATATTGATCCTATGTTTTGGGTAAAACTATTTTATTTTGCGAAAAGGTGTGTGTGCTGAGTCAAACATGATGGGAAACCTTTTTATAGGAGTTTACTAGTTTTGGATAAACCATCCTTGTCGCCTGGGATGTTTTATGAGTCGGGTATGGTTTTTGCTTTATGCTTCGCTGAGTCTATGGGATTGGGAAGCGAGATAGATGTGTCTAGCTAACTGCACTCGTGTTGATAAAAAGAAACTGATGTTAATAATGGACATGGATCGGAGGGAGATCTAGGCAAGACTGGGTTTGTGAATGAGGTAGCATGAGATGGTGGTTTTACTTGCCGTAGACCTAAGGACCGGTTCATGCATGCACATGCCAGGATAACAGTGCCACCACAAGGCCAAATATGGGTGCGGCTTAGCTGAGTAATTAGGTAAGTTGCTAGAGTGTTATGGACTGTTGAAGGCGCGGGGAATGGGAGTCGAGTGAGGACTGCCCTGGGAACTGCATGGCACAAGAGGGGGCCTGTGGGTGGGAGAATTGGAGATTCTAGCCTGCCGGTGAAACCTTAGTGAGTCCATACATCTAGTAACCCCTTTGTAAAGGCTATTTTGTGATCTCTTGACCATACACCGACGGTCGTGTACTGGTATAATGGAGGTTCTGCAGTCGCCGACGGGTCACGAAATCACAAACTTGTAGGTAAAGAGGTGCAAACTCTGTAGAGTCTAAAACTATCATGATAGCCGAGCTTACGGTCACGAGCACCTGACTAAACTGCCATGATTAGTTGGGATGGTTATTGGGATGGTTATTGGGAAGATTTTTGGTTTGGTTATGGTTATGGTTTGGGACTGTTGAGTCCGGGTGATATGATGGTTGCATGACTGTTGAGTCATGGCAACGAGTTTGGTCTCGGTGTGAGACGAAGTTGTTTTATGAGATGAGATGGTAGCGAATACGGGAAGGTATTCGTGAGATGGTAGCGAATACGAGGAGGTATTCGTGAGTATGAATAAAGGATTGGTTAATGTTCGGATGGAACACGGGAAGTGATGGAGGTATGTTGGTAATTTAATTCATGCTGGGATTACATTCATCTAAAGTTAAGATTGCTGTTTTATCATGGTTTTAACAAATCTGCTTTTCTGCAATAAGCCTTTTTATACCTACCTTGTTTATGAGCTGCATATCATGTGTTTTCCCGCACTTGCTGAGTACATCATTGTACTCAAACTTGCATTATTACTTCATCATCAGCAGCAGGAGAAGCCTACTATGATGACCAAGTGGAGCATTATGGTGTGTGATCTATTCTCAACCTTGCCTGTGGAGGGAGTAGAGATGGAGCCACTTCTGCTTAGATTTGCATCCGCATTAGTTTTTTCTTCCGCATTAGAATAAAGACTTCCGCTGCATAGAAATAATACTTCCGCTGTGAACATGAGCCCAAGACTCATGAGGTATTGTAATAAACTCTGTTATTTGTGGTAATATATAATCTGAATTCAGTTTGTGAAACGTATGTGTATGTGTGATGAACATCCTGGGCACACATATGCATTAGTTCTCGGTTCCGTGGTTTTCCAACAGAATTGAGGGCGTCACAACCTGAAACAAGGCTGTGTGGTCCGAACCACTACTCGACTGAGACGTGGAGGACGAACTACTACTGCGCCTCTTCCTCCTTCCAGTCACCTTACTTATTAAGCTTGAATGCTTCCACATCTGCACAAATTTGAAAATAATGATTAGTATATGGGAATATAAGACAATATAGAATGAATGTTAAAAACTAATAGTTATTTAAAATAAGAATCAGAATCTCAAAGAATGCGTACGATAACATAATAAAAAATCATCAGCATCAGAATCTGCTTCTGCCACATGTGCATGGAGATGTTCACGTCTCTTTTGTTCTTCCATCTCTTCTTCAAACTCTTGTCCTTCACTCTCGTCCCCAAATATCTCTTGATCTTCAATAAATCTTTTCTGCTTTTCAATAATCCTTTGTGACTGCCGAAGATGTATTCTTAAAGGGCCTGCTTGTTCTTCGGACATTAACTCTATGGTACCACTAGCTATTTCTGCGAGTCCTGCACCACAAGATATCCTAAAATCTTCTACTTCCTCGACATCATCTTGATAGACAGCACCACCATCATCTTCCTAATTCTCTATGTACTCATCATAACAATGAGGGTGTACTTCATGGTTAACTTTATATACAACCCACCAATTTTTCAAACTTGGGTGAGGATAACTTAAGTAGTACACTTGTTCCACTTGATGCGCAAGTACAACATTTTTGTTATGGGCTGTATACCATGAGTTGTGGTTGACCTCCACCATTCCAAAATCATCCACTCGCATGCCCGATGTTGGATCAAACTATTGACAGTCAAAAAACACAAGTTTCATTTCTTTTCAACCACCAAATGTGTACTCAATTATTTAATGAAGAACACTGTAGTATTCATTTACTTCTCCACTACCCTCCGCGGTCATTAACAATACTCCACTGTTTGATGTGGCTGCTAGTGGACGGTTCGCTTCTAGACTTGCCGTTCGAGAACAGTATCTGTTGATATTGTAACGGTTAAATTCCCTTGCTTTCAGTTGACCATGCGAGATCTGCCGCAAGTCATCAAAGATGTTGACATCTTTCATACACTACATATAAAGCAATAGACAAAGTTACACAGACACTTTGCAACACGAGCACCACTGTAAAAGCCCAAGATTTCACTTGCTAGAGTGTTCATCACATCACCACACAACAGCTCAGTTTGTGGACAACTCATGAACACATGTGAAGAGCAAGTAACCACCATCAATAGGGTAATTATAGGAAGAACTCACAAATCCCAAAACTAGGATCTCCCATGCATAAAAATGAAAGGCTGAGCTCACCATTAGACCCTAAATATTCTTAGGAGTGCCCAGGCCATGTTTCATGCAAATCCAAATCATTTTGAGGCACTTTTGGAGACTTTTGTGAAAAGGGCTAATTTGAATGCAAATTCAAATTTCAGCTACTTTCATCCGTTGGATTCAAAAGTTGACTTCATATTATAACTCAGCACATTTTTCTGAGTTAGTCCACCAATTTTTATCCTCATTGGAGTTCATCTTGTCGGGAGCTATATTTGGATTAATTCAAAACTGAATTTGAATTTCAAATTGAAATGTGAATCAAATATGGGCCAACAAACTCCAATTTGAAGAATTCAATTTCATTCCCTGACTTGGTGGCTAAGTCTATCATTTAAGTGTGAGTAGCGGAGATATTTGCAGCAAAGAAGAGAAAAGAAATAGAAGGGAGGAGGGGGCCCACATGTCAGTCAAGCTCACTGAGAGAAGCAACTCCAACGGTGTGCTGGTGAGCAGCGCCGTTGCCTTCTTGCCCACGAAGCCCTCTGCTCGTTGGTCACACCGAGGCTTTTCACTGCCATCGCACACGCTCGACAACGAACGCAGCCACTCCGGCTGCCCTCTCGGTTCCCCAGTGCGCCGCCATTCTAAGCGCTTTCTTGGCCAACGCCCTACAGCAAAGACGACCGCCTGAAGGTGCTTGACACGCCCGTGCAAACCTCTCCTTCTCTCATGCCTCGCCGAGGGAGAATTTCTACGTTCACCTTTTCGGTGTTCAGAGAACCGAGCCGGCCAAAACTCCAAAATTCTTAGTGATCAATCCATCACAGCGTATGCGGAGCTACACACCTGTTCTAGACCTTCCCACAGAAATCTAGGATCAAAAATCATTAAAAACCGTCGAGTATATTCTCTGCTCTTCGAGTTTTTCGAGTTGCCACCGATGTTTGACCGAGGTCGACGGTGAGCTCCCGTCTCCGGCCGTTTTCATGGCGGACCGGCTCCATATCCGTTCTTAGGAGCTGTAGGCCCAAGGGTTGATCGGAATAAGCCTCTTTAGGAGCCGGGCGACGTCGCCGGAAATGCTCCGTAGCCGCGGCCCGTCGCCGACTAGGTTCCGACCACCTAGAGCCCTAACCGCCTGCACCAACGAGTTCCCCGTGGTCTAAAACCTAGAGGCGGCAAGAACCAGCCCCGGAGACGGCAGGGACCACCGTTCCGGAGGACCTCACCGGCGCGAGCCGCCACCCGAGCATCGGGCGCGAGGTAGACGAAGGCTGAGAGGGGTGGGGCACGCGGTCAGAGTATTAAACATTTCTAAGATTTTCAGATTTCAGTTCAAACTTCAAATGCCTATAACTTTTGCTAGGAAGCTCCTAATTTAGTGAACCAAATTTTGTTGGATTAAGCCCATTGAGCACTATCCAGCAAAACAAGTTTCATTTCATGAAACTTATTATTTTCAAGAATTAATTCCATAAAATTTAGATTGTCGGGAATTTTATCTGGAGAATTCCTTTATAAAAAATTCTGAAATTTGGCTAGGATGTTCATCTGAAAATCCTTGAGTCACAGGAAAAAATATCAGATCCATCCATGTTCATTTAGTCCCTCTAATGGTGTAATTAAGTGAACTGCCCTGAGAAAATAGAAAAATGTACAGAAACATTTTTCAGAATTTTCTCAAATCTTTATTAGGGCATAAGTTTCTCTAGGATTCTTCAAATTACATGAAACCAACTCCAGTAGAACCATCTCAAACTCTAGTTTCCAGAAAGTAATGGTTTGATCCATGAAAATCCCTGGAAATCCTTAGAAGCTCTAGTAATGACCATTTAGACTTTTACTTGTACAGGGCTCAAATGAGCTTTGATTCAAATAAAACTTGGTCAAGTCTCTGGTTAGGTTGTTACCAACCACAATAAAAATTTCAGAGACAAATGGGATGTCTAGCTAGAGTTATGGTCGTTATATAATAATTCAACACATTGCATTTAAATTGACATGTCGTTAAATTGCTTATGTCTACTCGCTGAACGAGAGGAGACCTCGGAGATACTCGACTTCATAACTTCGGAAGAGACATTAACCCCTGACATATAGCAACAAGGCAAGCCCCGGTTTGCATTTAACAAGTTTTATAAAGTTTTGCTTTATATACACTTAGCGTGAAGTGTGTGTGTGTGCATTAGGCGTAGGATGGATGAAACCCCAAATGCATCACCAGATTATTCCAAAAGGAGTGAGGGTAGTGTCTATGTCCTCGAGTAGTTCATGCTGTGCTTAATGTTTATAAACTTCGGTACAAGTCGAGTAGTTGGAACCTACTCACGACTATAGGGTTCGGTACACACAGGATTGGTTAGAGATGTGAGACAACTTTAGCAAGAAAAATGAGACTACGCAGGGGCTAAGATGCAGCAAGAGGAAGTCTTGTGTGCATAGCACTGTCCATGTTGATTGAGGACCAATCTGTGTGCCGCCCACGCTGATCAAGTTTGAATGTACCGAAGGCATATCGGATATATAGGGTCCGATAAACTGATGTAACCTAAACCTCCGGGCGCCGAGGCATAACACACCGATTTATAGGTGTAGGTTGAGGGCAGCAAGGTGGAAATCCGCTAACGGGCATAGAGAGATGCTCCGTGTAGGGAACCTCCTGTCCATAAGTGCATCATATGTTGTTAAGCATCAAATGGAAGTCTTTCCAACCGAGTGCTCATATTTGATCTGCTCACCGGGAGAGAAGATTTCAGCAAATGTGATGATTCCAAAATGTAAGGGCCTATGTTTTTGGCACATATTCAAAGTGTTCATCACCACACACACACTTCATTTGAAGAAACTTGATGAATACATTTGAAGAGAAAATAAACACCATCAACATGCTCATTAGAGAATAAACTCACAAAATGCAAAAGTGGCATTTCCCACATGCATCATCTAAGGGCTGAGCTTATGAAAAACTCCAACACCTTGCTAGGAATGCTCATGCCAAAATTTACCCAAATCCAAAACCTTTTTGGGCTATTTTTGGGTATAGCTAGAAAGAGGTTAGTTTAAACCCAAATTCAAATTTAAACTACTTCCATCCCATGAATTCAAAAGTGGGAGGCATATTCTTACTAAGCACATTTTTGTGAGCCCACACACCAATTTTCACCCCATTTGGAGTTGATCTTGACATGAGCTAAGTTTAGAAAATTCAAACTCCATTTGAATTTCAAACTGCATATGTGCTGAAAATACATTCAAACAATACCCAATTTGAATTCTTTCCAATTCAAATGGCCAGAGGGTAGATAATTCAAATGACCAGGGTTATTTCGGTCTCTACTGTTTAGAGCAGTGGGGAAAATTGTAAAGGCCTCAGTTTTTGACACATGTTTAAAGTGTTCATTACCACACAACACACCTCATTTGAAGAAAGTTGATGAACACATTTGAAGAGCAAGTGATCATTATCAACATGCTCATTAGAGAATAAACTCACAAAATGCAAAAGTGGTATTTCCCACATGCATCATCTAGGGGCTGGACATATGAAAACTCCTACACCTTGCTAAGGATGTCCATGCCAAGTTTCACCCATATTCAAAACCTTTTTAAGGTATTTTTGGGTATAGCTAGAAAGAGGGTGGTTTGAACTCAAATTCAAATTCAAACTGTTTTTATCCCATGAATTCAAAAGTGGGAGGCATATTCTTACTCAGCACATTTTTGTGAGCTCACACACCAATTTTCACTCTATTTGGAGTTGATCTTGAGATGAGCTAAGTGTAGCAAATTCAAACTTGGTTTGAATTTCAAACTGAACATGTGCTGAAATTAAGTCAAACCAAACCCAATTTGAATTCTAACCAATTCAAATGGCTCAGGGGTGAATAATTCAAATCACCATGGGCATTTTAGGGCTTATTGTTTGCAACAGTGATATGGAGTTAAGTTCAGGGGTTAAAAATGAAAGTGGGACCCACATGTCAGCCACTGATTCAAATCAAACCGACTGAAGACTGAACCCGGTTACTCGCGCCCGACCGAGCTGCCTCCATGGCGAAGAAACGGCGAGGACAGCAGCTTCTTGCCGTCCTCGGCCGATGAACCACCTCTCGAGCCCCTTATCTACGCGCCCGAGCGGTCACCGGTGCATTTCACCGCTGCCTCGACGCATCCCCACCCAGAAAACTGCAGCTCCTCGCCGCCCGGTTGAACTCTCGGTCCCTCATCGCCCGGCCGATCCAGTGATCCTCCCAGCGATCTGAGACCAGCACCAGTTGCACCAAGCCCTCTTCGACACCCTCGTGTCGGTTCCAGGCTCGGAGCAGTCCTTCCCGATCTCCACCACGACGATCTTTCCTCTGCCGGTTCAGCTCGAGCCGCCACCGCGGGAACGATCCGTCCAGCCACCACAGCCCACAGTTCACCGAGCAGTGAACAGCAAAGAGGTTCGCCTTCAGTCCCTCTTCCATTTCCGCAAGCTCCGGCGGCATGACATATACTGCTCACGCGGAATTTCATGTTTTCACGACGGTGTGCAAAAGAGGAGTCTGCACCGATCCGCGAAATTCATAATCCACACTGCACCACTCATCCTCTCGTGGAGAGGATCACTTCTAGGTGCCTGTACGACTCCATAGGAGCAGGAACCACGAGGAACCGTCGAGGGAAACCGCTGTTCTTCGAGTTTTAGTAGAAATCCCGATTTCCGGCCTAGGTCGCACGGTGACAGCCCAACACAGCCCTTCCCGAGCTCCGTGGAGCTCATGTCGACCATTCTTAAGGTCCACTGATGCTTCCTGACCGTTTGCTTGATCGGTTGGGGTGCTAGGGAGGTCGGTGACACGGCCAAAGTCCTCCCGAGGCTGCCACTCGTCGCCGACCAGGTGACGGCCATTTTCATGACGAACTGTGCCCGGAATCATGTTCCCCGAGTGGAAGTAGGCAGGGGCGGCCAGAATCATGTAGTTTGGAGCACAACAGAGGCTGCCAGCGAGCTCTCCGGTGAGGTGTCGCGGCGGCAGAGCGCGGGCGGCGAGAGGTAGACGAAGGGGTGGGTCCCATCTGTCAGCGGCTCGGATTTTAAATCAGGATCAGTCTGTGGCTCGGATCTGTTGTGCTGGCGCGCAAAAACCCCGTAGACCCCGGTGTGCCGCCGCTCCAGCGTCCAACACGTGTCCACGTGGACCCACCGGCAGATTTAAACTTTTCCCCGATTTTCAGATTTCATTCAAACTTCAAATCCTCATAACTTTGGCTAGGAAGCTCCAAATCGAGTGAACCAAATTTTGTTGGATTCAGCTTATGAGTACGTTCCAGAAAATCATGTTTCACCTCATGAAAACCCTTATTTGTCCAGAATTAGTTCCTCAAATTTTAAATTCTTTGGAATTTTAACTAGAGCATCCTTTGGAGGAAAATTCTGAAATTTTGCTGGGATGTTCACCAAAATATCCCTGAACTACAATAAAAATTTCAGATCCATTGGATCTAATTTGATCCACCTAATGGTGTGATTAATAAAACTGTTCATTTTCTCTAAAATTGTTTAGCTCATATCTTTAGCTAGGAACCTTCAAATTAAGTGAGACCCTAAGAATCTAGTTTTTAGAAAGTCATGGTTTGCTCCATGAAAATCTCTAGAACACCCTAAGTGTTCCAATTAAGGTCAAGGACATAATTAATTGCGGAGAGCTCAAATGAGCTTTGCTGCAACTAAAACTTGACCAAGTCTCTGTTTAGGTTGTATCCAAACCACAGTAAAAATTTCAGAGTCATTGAGTCTGTCTAGTGGGACTTATAGCCTTCACAAGTTTAAAATTCAATTCAAATGCATTTAAATTAATACATATACTTGTATATCATGTAGTCGCTTTGTTACTCCGGAAGAACAGCTAGCCTACGACCAAGAGCAGCAAGGCAAGCCCCTGTTTGCATTAACCTTTTTACAAATTTTTATTGTTTTGAGCACTTACTTCAGTATGATTATTTCTTGCATTGGAGTTTCGTTTGAAAACCCAATTGCATAGCCAAGAGAACCATGGGTTGGGATTCGGATTGAAAACCCCGTTTAGCTACTGCAATGCTAAGATAGTGTAGGATTCGGTACAAGTCGAGTAGTTGGAACTACTCACGAGCATAGGCTAGAGGCACTCGACTCGGGTAGAGATAGCACATGATACACATGGCAAGAAAAATGAGATCGAGCGGAGAGTAAGGGCAGCAAGACTTTGGGGCCTGGGTGCTATAGCTCCGCTTGTGTTGATTGAGGACCGAGCCGTGTGTGGGCCTGTTGAACAAGATAGAACAGTACCGAAGACCTACCGGCTATATGGGAACCGGGAAACCAATGTAACTCGGGTAGCTGGGTATTGACGCATTGCCCATTGTTCAGAGGGTACGTTGAGAGCTTGAGGTGTAAATCGGCTGGCGGCACTGAGATGCGTGTGCAGAGACCTCTTGCTCGGGACTATGGGACCGGTTCAATATTTGGCTAACGGGTGAAAGGTGGTTGCGTACGGCGTCCATGATGGTTGTTGTAGGCAACATAGAGTACGGGCGTACTTGACGGGTTATTCGGGTAACTCTGCAGGTGTAAATCGACTATAATCGCCGTCCCTCGCGTTCAGTGAGTACCACTTGTTCACTGTACCGTGACGTAGAAAGAACAGGCTAGTTACATGTTAAAATGTTGCTGATTGAAAGATGAACTATGGTTTCTAATGATTTGCTATAGTTTAGAGCTAATTAAAGTTCCTTTCAACCATGGGCAAAGTACATGAGAGAAATGCGTTTCTTGTTTGATTGCGGCTCTCTCATGTGCCTTAGCGTAAGGTTCTCCACAACCTGCTGCTAAAACTTGAAAGTAAGGTCCTACTAATTAGGCGAGTCCTTTGCAACTTGTTTTACCTCATGTACCTATCACCCCTCGTGTAGAAGTTTCATGTTTAGGAGAGACAGGTCAGTCATGCTAAGCCTTCGTGCTCACTGCTTGTGTTTGAAGCTTTTGCGGGGTTCTATGAGGAAGGGACTCCTGAGGAGGAGACGGAACCACAGGAGGGCAACCCCGTCGAGTGGGAGTCGTGCACGCCGCCGTGTTAGTGTGTGTGCGTGCTAGCAGGGACACGTTCACGGGCTAAATGTGAACTCGATGCGTAGTCTACGCCCGTGAGTGTAGACTGGACATATTTTGATGTAAAAATATCCATAAACCCCTTTATGTAATAAAATTTTGCTTCCGCTTTGTACCTTTGATGTGTGTTATTCGGTGCTGTACAACGCAGCACCCCTCAGCGTGATCCAGGCTCGACAAGACCGTGGGTTCGTGTCAGCGTTGGTATCAGAGCTCGCTTGAGGTTTAACCCACTAAAAGGATCATCTTTTTCAAAAATCCAGTGAGGAACGAGTTAGTAGCCCGTATAAGGATGTTATTAGTGTATAGAACGTTGCATACTAACCTATTTGCTTATGTCAGAAAATCATGCATCTCGGGACGCTTTATGTCTTGGGGGGTGCACGTAAGCGCTGTCCACCAGTGCGCACAAGCTGAAGGGTGGAGCCCCACGGGTGGCAGGTAACCCGACCCGCTTTAATATCCTCTACGACTCTTCATGTAATTTGGGGTATTCGAGCAACGTCTGTCCCTGGTGTGCGTGGTGCAATTTGGGAGACCCCGTGACGTGGTCAGTAACGTGAACACGTAGCTCAAGGCGTGTTTGGCTTGAGAACATCCAGGCGAGTGATGACGGCCGGGTGTACGAACTGTTTGGATATCGGGCTCGGTGTGCAGCCGAGTCTGACAATTGTGTGAGCTATCTGCAGGTAGTCTAACCACGAAACGGTAGACGTGTAGCATCCGTGTGCGAGTGACGTTTAGTGCCAATGAACTAACGAAGCCGGCTAAGTCCGGTATAGGTTTTTCTTTGTGAGGACGTAGTACCGACATGCTTTGGTGACACATCGACCTCACACTCCACTAAATGAACAACTTCACTGTAAAACCTGAAAGTTTTGATCCAGAGCACTAAAACTTGATGTAACTCCTTTCCTTAATCAGGACATTCAAAGTTAACAAGTTTTGAACTTATGGGCTATTAAGGACAGAGTACCCTGTTTTCAGCTGATAGAAGGCTGAAGTTAATCATAGGTTATAGGTTGAGTTCTTTCGAGATTGGGGTCAAATGTTACATTTCTGGAAATCTTTGAAAGATCTTTACAACTTTTCTGTTGATGTCCAGAGGTGTTTCAACCCTTAACCATTCGAAAAATACAGTAGAGTTGAAACTGTCCAGAAAACAGGGCAGAGCGAACACTCTCTGTAAACTCTTTGTAAATTGAGCATAACTTCCTGCATAAAAATCTAAAAATAGAAAATGAGGTATTCCTTGAGATCTTATGATATGGGTTACAACTTTGTAATAGAAAGTTTTGTCAAATTGAGAGCAGAATTAACGGGAATTCTTGGATCAAATCAGTACCTAAAGCAGGGAGGTGCTGTCTAATTTTCTCCAGAAATTCTGTGAACTTTGACATCTCATAACTTTTGAACCAGCACAGATCGTAGGCCAAGAAAATACTTTCTGGAAAGCTATTGAAGTCAGCTTTAACTTTGATGTTGAGCTCCGGAATTGGTTTTGCTTTTAGCATGGCCCAAATCAGGTTGAAATGGAAACTGGTCAGGGCTGTCATGTTGGACAGCAGATCAGCAGTCAAATTTGTTTAAATTTGAACTATGTTTCCAAGTTTTATGGGTTCAATGACATGTTTATGTTATAACTCAATGGTTTACTGTGCAAATAAATATTTGACATTTCTCAAATATATTTTTACAGATGACAGCGGATAAACAGTACGAGAACGGGTGGGTGGAATCTCACTGTTCTCACCACAGCGGCTATCCGGAAGCATTGAGGCAGATGCTTCAATATTTCGGGTACAACCAGATGCCACAGTGCTTCACCAAGGAAGAAGGCGAGGAGGGGAACAAGACGTGGACAATCCATGTCGAGGTTCCTGCAGGACCTACGCCACCCGGTTGGGCGCCGTTCACCGTCACGGTGAGAGGTAGACAACCCGAGGGAAGGTGGCAAGTGGCAGCCCGTGACACCATGTCACGTTTCTGCCAGCTACACGTGAGAGCGATGGAGGGCACTCCATACGCGCTCGTTCCGGTGGAGGGACGGGATCATCATGTGTGGGAAGAGAGGTATATGGAGGCAACAGACCCGGGTTGCCCAAGGTACAACCCCGCGGAGGCGAACCTCAGCCTCCAAATGAGGGCGGGAAAGGCCGTGATGGACAGCCAAGCTGTTCATACGGAGCATCTCGGCGCAAAGCTCAAAGAGAGCGCAAGCCGTGGAGACCATCTCGAGAGTGCACACAGCACACTCCGCAATGTGCTCCTTCCGACGATCAAGCGACTGAACGAACAGCATAATCAGTTGCATCGTCTGAAGAAGGCGAAGAAGAAAAGCCGTGTCGACATCGCGGCGTTGCAAGAGCTGGTGCAGACTCTAAACCAGTAGATTGAGGACCTTACTCAAGAGCGGGACGATGCTATTGAGGAAGGGCAAGTCTGCTGAAGAAGGCTACCAAATATGTTTGGTGTCCAGCATGTGAAGCAGCATTCAAGGCTTTAGTCAAGCACCTAACATCAGCACCGGTTTTGGCGCAGCCAGACACCACAAAACCGTTCGATGTGTACTGCGATGCATCCGGCATCGGGCTCGGATGTGTGCTGATGCAAGACCGAAGGGTGGTCGCGTATGGATCACGGCAGCTTAGAAACCATGAGCAGAATTATCCAACTCATGACTTGGAGCTCGCTGCCGTGGTACTTGCACTGAAAATGTGGAGGCACTACCTACTCGGTAACCTCGTACATTTATATACCGACCACAAAAGCCTCAAGTACATATTCACTCAGAGGGAGCTGAACATGAGGCAGCGAAGATGGTTAGAACTGATAAAGGATTACGAAATAGAGATCTATTATCACCCCGGCAAAGCAAACGTAGTGGCGGATGCGCTGAGTCGCAAGTCACACGTCAACAATCTGACCATCACACTGTTGGAAGAGAGCGAACCACCACTACATGTGATTCCACATGGAGCTCTCTACAACCTAGCTTTAATCCCCACCATCCGTGAAGAGATAGCGGCAGCTCAGAAACATGACAAGGGCATGTCGCATTTACGGAGATGTGTAGACAGTGGGGAGTTGAAATATTTCCGGAAAGACAGAGACGGCGTCCTATGGTTCAAGGACCGGATCGTCGTACCCCGTAAACCGGAGTTACAGAAGAAATTTTTTGATGAGGCTCACTTATCAAAATTTTCTATTCACCCCGGCAGCAACAAAATGTATCAAGAACTCAGAAGCAAGTTTTGGTTGACACGGATGAAGCGGGAGATAGCAAAGTACGTGTCCGTGTGTGATACATGTCGAAGGGTGAAGGTGGATCATATGCGGAAACCGGGACTGCTACAACCACTGGGCGTTCCTGCCTGGAAGTGGGAGGATGTGAGCATGGACTTCATCGTCGGATTACCCACCACCTTTCAGAAACATGATTCTGTGTGGGTGATCGTCGACCGGCTCACCAAAGTTGCCCATTTCAATCCGGTCAACACCAACTAAAACGCCAAGAAGTATGCTGAGCTGTACATCTCATGGATCCTCTGCTTGTACGGCGTACCCGTACCTTCATATCGGATCGGGGCACTTTATTTGTGTCCCATTTTTGGGAGCAGCTGCACGCTGCATTGGGGACGAAGCTGATCCGTAGTTCAGCATACCACCCGCAGACGGATGGGCAAACCGAGTGGGTAAATCAGATCTTAGAAGACATGCTACGAGCTTGCGCTATCAACCACGGCAAGAATTGGGATGATCACTTGCCGTTGGCCGAGTTCTCGAACAACAATGGCTTCCAAGCCAGCATCAAGATGGCGCCTTATGAGGCGCTATGCGGAAGAAAATGCCGCACACCATTGAATTGGTGTGAGTCTGGCGAAAGGGTTACTTTCAGGATTGACCTTGTCAGAAACGCGGTGGAGAAGGTTCAACTGATTCAAGCAAACCTAAAAGCCGCCCAATCCTGACAGAAGCAATATGCGGACCGGAGAAGGCGCCCACTACAATTCGAAGTCGGGGATCGTATACTTACGTGTGTCTCCAATGAAGGGCGTAAACAGATTCGGGGTGAGAGGAAAGTTGGCACCCCGATTCATCGGTCCATTCCAGATTACCGAAAGATGTGGATCAGGAGCATACCGGCTGAAATTACCAGAGGCACTTTCTGGTGTGCACGACGTCTTTCATATTTCCCATCTGACAAAGTGTCTCAAGCTATCAACTACCATTCAGCTGGAGGACATTGAAGAACTGAAACCGGATCCCACCTATCGGGAGGAACCGTTTCAGATCATTGATGAAAAGGCCCGAACCACACACAACCGTACGTTGTGGTTCTACAAAGTTCTCTGGAGTAATCACTCCGTGGACGAAGCGACATGGGAGAGTGAAGGATTTCTTCACGCTAACTACCCAAACTTTTTCACGTCGCATATCCGGTAATTTTTCACCGTCCTCTCTCTCATTTTTACCTTATAATCTCAGGACTAGATTCTTTTAAGGGGGGGAGGAATGTAAAGGCCTCAGTTTTTGACACATGTTTAAAGTGTTCATCACAACACAACACATCTCATTTGAAGAAAGTTGATGAACACATTTGAAGAGCAAGTAACCATAATCAACATGCTCATTAGAGAATAAACTCACAAAATGCAAAAGTGGTATTTCTCACATGCATCATCTAGGGGATGTACATATGAAAACTCCTACACATTGCTAAGGATGTCCATGCCAAGTTTCACCCAAATTCAAAACCTTTTTAAGGTATTTTTGGGTATAGCTTGAAAGAGGGTGGTTTGAACTAAAATTCAAATTCAAACTGTTTTTATCCCATGAATTCAATAGTGGGAGGCATATTATTACTCATCACATTTTTGTGATCTCACACACCAATTTTCACTCCATTTGGAGTTGATCTTGACATGAGCTAAGTGTAGCAAATTCAAAGTTGGTTTGAATTTCAATCTGAACATGTGCTGAAATTCAGTCAAACCAAACCCAATTTTAATTATAACCAATTCAAATGGCTCATAGGTGAATAATTCAAATCACCATGGGCATTTTAGGGCTTACTGTTTGCAACAGTGATATGGAGTTAAGTTCAGGGGTTCAAAATGAAAGTGGGACCCACATGTCAGCCACTGATTCAAATCAACCGACTGAAGACTGAACCCAGTTACTCGTGCCCGACCGAGCTGCCGTCACGGCGAAGAAACGGCGAGGACAGCAGCTGCTTGCCGTCCTCGGCCGATGAACCGCCTCTCGGGCCCCTTATCTACGTGCCCGAGTGGTCACCGGTGCATTTCACCGCTGCCTCGACGCATCCCCGCCCAGAAAACTGCAGCTCCTCGCCGCCCAGTTGAACTCTCGGTCCCTCATCGCCCGGCCGATCCAGTGATCCTCCAAGCGATCTGAGACCAGCACCAGTTGCGCCAAGCCCTATTCGACACCCTCGCGTCGGTTCCAGGCTTGGAGCAGTCCTTCCCGAGCTCCACCGCGACGATCTTTCCTCTGCCGGTTCAGCTCGAGCCGCCACTGCGGCAACGATCCGTCCAGCCACCACAGCCCACCGTTCACCGAGCTGTGAACAGCAAAGAGGTTCGCCTTCAGTCCCTCTTCCATTTCCGCAAGCTCCGGCGGCATGACATAGACTGCTCACTCCGGAATTTCATGTTTTCGTGACGGTGTGCAAAAGAGGAGTCTACACTGATCCGTGAAATTTGTATTCCACACTGCACCACTCATCCTCTCATGGAGAGGATAACTTCTAGGTGCCCGTACGAGTCCATAGGAGCAGGAATCACGAGGAACCGTCGAGGGAAACCGCTGTTCTTCGAGTTTTAGTAGAAATCCCGATTTCCGGGCTAGGTCGCACGGTGACAGCCCAACACAGCCCTTCCCGAGCTCCGTGGAGCTCATGCGACCTTTCTTAAGGTCCACTGATGCTTCCCGACCGTTTGCTCGATCGATAGAGGTGCTAGGGAAGTCGGCCAACACGGCCGAAGTCCTCCCGAGGCTGCCGCTCGTTGCCAACCAGGTGCCAGCCATTTTCCTGACGAACTGAGAACGGAATCATGTTCCCCGAGTGGAAGTAGGCAGGGGCGGCCAGAATCATGAAGTTTGGAGCACCACAGAGGCTGCCGGCGAGCTCTCCGGCGAGGTGTCGTGGCGGCAGAGCGTGGGCGGCGAGAGGTAGACGAAGGGGTGGGTCCCAGCTGTCAGCGGCTCGGATTTTAAATCAGGATCAGTCTGCGGCTTGGATCTGGTGTGCTGGCGCGCAAAAACCCCTTACCCCAGTGTGCCGCCGCTCCAGCGTCCAACACGTGTCCACATGGACCCACTGGCAGATTTAAACTTTTCCCCGATTTCAGATTTCATTCAAACTTCAAATCCTCATAACTTTGGCTAGGAAGCTCCAAATCGAGTGAACCAAATTTTGTTGGATTCAGCTCTCTTAGTACGTTCCAGCAAATCAAGTTTCACCTCATGAAAATCCTTATTTCTCCAGAATTAATTCCTCAAATAAATTGTTTGGAATTTTAACTAGAGCATCCTCTGGAGGAAAATTCTGAAATTTTGCTCGGATGTTCACCAAAATATCCCTGAACTACCATAAGAATTTCAGATCCATTTGAGCTCATTTGATCCACCTAATGGTGTGATTAATAAAACTGTTCCAGAGAAAATAGAAAATGTTCAGAAACATTTTCAGAATTTTCTCTAAAATTGTTTAGCTCATATCTTTAGCTATAAACCTTCAAAATAGGTGAGACCAACTCCATTAGAATCCTCTGAAAATCTAGTTTTCAGAAAGTCATGGCTTGCTCCATGAAAATCCCTAGGACATCCTAAGAGCTCCAATTAAGGTCAAGGACGTAATTAATTGTGGAGAGCTCAAATGAGCTTTGCTGCAACTAAAACTTGACCAAGTCTCTGTTTAGGTTGTATCCAAACCACAGTAAAAATTTTAGATTCATTGAGTCTGTCTAGTGGGACTTATAGCCTTCACAAGTTTAAAATCCAATTCAAATGCATTTAAATTAATACATATACTTGTATATCATGTAGTCGCTAAGGTCGAGGAGGAACCCGAAGTCCTAGACTTCGTTACTCCAGAAGAACAGCTACCTACGACCAAGAGCAGCAAGGCAAGCCCCGGTTTGCATTAACCTTTTTACAAATTTTTATTGTTTTGAGCACTTACTTGAGTATGATTATTTCTTGCATTGGAGTCTCGTTTGAAAACCCAATTGCATAGCCAAGAGAACCATGGGATGGGATTAGGATTGAAAACCCCGTTTATCTACTGCAATGCTAAGATAGTGTAGGATTCGGTACAAGTCGAGTAGTTGGAACTACTCACGAGCATATGCTAGAGGCACTCGACTCGGGTAGAGATAGCACATGATACACATGGCAAGAAAAATGAGACCGAGCGGAGAGTAAGGGCAGCAGGACTCTGGGGCCTGGGTGCTATAACTCCGCTTGTGTCGATTGATGACCAAGCCGTGTGCGGGCCTGTTGAACAAGCTAGAACAGTACCGAAGACCTACCGGCTATATGGGAACCGGGAAACCGATGTAACTCGGGTAGCTGGGTATTGAGGCATTGCCCGTCGTTTAGAGGGTAGATTGAGAGCTTGAGGTGTAAATCGGCTGGCGGCACTGAGATGCGCGTGCAGAGACCTCTCGCTTGGGACGATGGGACCGGTTCAATATTTGGCTAACGGGTGAAAGGTGGTTGCGTACGGCGTCCGTGATGGTTGTTGTAGGCAACATCGAGTACGGGCGTAAGTGACGGGTTATTCGGGTAACCCTGCAGGTGTAAATCGATTATAATCGCTGTCCCTCACGGTCAGTGAGTACCACTTGTTCGCTGTACCGTGACGTAGAAAGAACAGGCTAGTTACATGTTAATATGTTGCTGATTGAAAGATGAACTATGATTGCTAATGATTTGCTATAGTTTAGAGCTATTTAAATTTCCTTTCAACCTTGGGCAAAGTACATGAGAGAAATGTGTTTCTTGTTTGATTGCGGCTCTCTCATGTGCCTTAGCGTAAGGTTCTCCACAACCTGCTGCTAAAACTTGAAAGTAAGGTCCTACTAATTAGGCGAGTCCTTTGCAACTTGTTTTACCTCATGTACCTATCACCCCTTGTGTAGAAGTTTCATGTTTAGGAGAGACGGGTCAGTCTTGCTGAGCCTTCGTGCTCACTGCTTGAGTTTGAAGCTTTTGCAGGGTTCTATGAGGAAGGGAACCCCGTCGAGTAGGAGTCGTGCACGCCGCCGTGTTAGTGTGTGTGTGTGCTACCAGGGACACGTTCACGGGCTGAACGTGAACTCGATGCGTAGTCTACGCCCGTGAGTGTAGACTGGACATATTTTGATGTAAAAATATCCATAAACCCCTTTATGTAATAAAATTTTGCTTCCGCTTTGTACCTTTGATGTGTGTTATTCGGTGCTGTACAACGCAGCACCCCTCAGCGTGATCCTTGCTCGACAAGGCCGTGGGGTCATGTCAAAAATTCAATTTCAGAGGTTAAAATCAGAGTGGGACCCACATGTCAGCCTCACCAGTGTTTTAACCGACTGAAGTCACCGCAGCTCGGTTCTTGCGCGTGACCGTGCGAGCGCCACGGCGATTACCGACCGCTGCCACCTCCTGGTTGCCGATCAGATCCCCAAACCGACATCCCCAGCTATATATCTTCGAGCTGCTACCCGCAGCAACCTGTTTTCACGCCACCTCAACATTTCCAGCGCTGAGAAACCCGAGCTGATCGCCGCACAGCTCCATCGCATCACCTCACCGTCGACCGGCCAACACAGTCCCTTCCACCGCAAGCTGAGGACACAAATCGCACCGCCGGTCCTTGCTCGACGTATCACAGCCTTCAGCTGCTCGTGATCAGCTTCGGTTGAGCCTGTCCGAGCCGATCTTCCATCGCTCTGTCAACCCGAGAGCTCCTCCGACTCGACGCCGTCGTCCGAGCAGCTCTAAGCTTCTCCAGCGTGACAAACGTGTCTCTGAGGTTAGCATCAAAGTCTAGTAGCTCTCCCCGAACTCCCTAGGTCCCTTTTAGTGCCGGTTAACCAGAATTTCCATTTTTCCCGATGGTCACCGTATAGAGCACCGAGGACCAAAACTCAAAATTCATCTCGATCACTTGATCACTGGTAATATTGGTCGAGCTAAAGCTAGGATAGCACCTCATGGTCACCTCAGCCAAATCTTAGCGGCGATGATCGACCCAGTGAGCAGAGCACCGGAGTTTGGCCACCGCCGGTGAAAATGGCTCGGGTCGCCGTTGAGGTCTACTTTCCCTGCGATCTCTGGCCAAGAGGAGGGCAGGGTTAGCTTCCTTGTGCCCCAGTGGTGCTTTGCAACCCATTGGCTGATCATTTTCATGGCCGAGACGAGCTAGCACCGTCGGACCCGACCTCATCTTCTGCCTCCACCGTCGCAGACTAGGTTCCCGGCGATGTCGAGGTCCGAGAAGATGCCCGACGTGTGCGCCATGCTCCAAGGGTCACGTAGGAAGAAACCGTGTCGAACATTAGGCAGTAGCGTCCGAGAATGAAACGCGCCATCGTTGCTGGACGTCGCGTGCTCGGGCGCTGGCGGGAGGTAGACGAAGGCACTGTGCATGGGACCCACGTGCAGTGTTTTAAACATTTCCGATTTTCAGTTTTAGTTCAAACTTCAAACCCACATAACTTAGGATAAAAAACTTCAAATCGAGAGAACAACATTTTTTTTGGATTCAGCTCTCTGAGTACCTTCCAGCAAATCAAGTTTCGCTTCCTGAAAATCCTTAGTTCTCCAGAATTAATTCTTCAAAATTTAAACTCTTTGGAATTTTAATTTGAGAAAGCTTTGGTGAAAATTCTGAAATTTTGCTGAGATGTTCACCAAAATGTTTCTGAGCTACCATAAAAATTTCAGATCCATTTGAGCTCATTTGATCCACCTAATTGTGTGATTAATAAAACTATTCCAGAGAAAATAGAAAATGTCCAGAAACATTTTCAGAAATTCCCTGAAAATGTTTAGCTCATATCTTTAGCTAGGAACCTTCAAATTAATTGAGACCAACTCTATTAAAACCCTCTGAAAACCTAGTTTCCAGAAAGTCTTGGTTTGCTCCATAAAAATCCCTAGAACTCCCTAGGAGCTCCAATTAAGGTAAAGTACATAATTATTTGTGGAGAGCTCAAATGAGCTTTGCTGCAAATGAAACTTGGCGAAGTATTTGTTTAGGTTGTAACCAAACCACAGTAAAAATTTCAAGGTCAGTGGGTCTGTCTAGTAAGACTTATAGTCTTCACAAATTTAAATTCAATTCAAATGCATTTAAATTGATACATATCCATGTTATCTCATGTAGTCACTAAGGTTGAGGAGGAACCCAAAGTCTTAGACTTCATCACTCCGGAAGAGCAGCTAGCCTACGACCAAGAGCAGCAAGGCAAGCTCCGGTTTGCATTAACATGTTTACAAATTTTTACTGTTTTGAGAACTTACTTTGAGCACCCACTTACTTCTTGCATTAGAGTCTTGTTTGAAACCCAAATGCATAGCCAAGAAAACCATGGGTTGGGATTAGGATGGAAAACCCCGTTTGGCTACTGCAATGCTAAAATAGTGTAGGATTCGGTACAAGTCGAGTAGTTGGAACTACTCACGAGGATAGCCTAGAGGCACTCGACTCGGGTAAAGATAGCAAATGAAACACATGGCAAGAAAAATGAGACCGAGTGAGGAGTAAGGGAAGCAGGACTTTGGAGCCTGGGTGCTATAGCTCCGCCCGGTCCGGTAAAACACGAAACCCTGCTAATGCATATGTGTGACCAGGATGTTCATCACACAAACACATGTAATCCACAAACTGAATTCAGAATATAACCACGAGTAATAAGGTTTAAGTACTTTATTACATCAATATCTAACTTATTCTTGCAGCGGAAGTCTCTAACTTATTCTAGCAGAGGAAGTCTCTAGACGATAGCGGAAGCAACCAAACAGCAGCGGCTCCATCTCCAACTCCACAGGATAGTTGACGGTAGTTCGCCCGCCTAGTACTCCACATGATCTTCGAAGTACTCCTCTCCTGTTGCTGATGTTTGTATGATAATGCAAGGGTGAGTACATGTCGTACTCAGCAAGTGCGGGAAAAGTATGACATGTAGCTTACAACAATGTAGGGAATAAAAAGGCTCATTGCGGCAAGCAAATTTTTATTTCACAAACGTGATAAAACAGCAGCTATGTCTAGGTGAATTTAATCCCAACATATATCCAAATAAAACAGCAACATACCTCCATCATATTTATAAATCCTCAATATTCTTTCATCATAAGTCACCTTTTCTCAAGTCTCAACCAGCCATTGATCTTTCTCAAGTTTATCTCATGCTCATGACCATCTCATAACCATATAACTGAAAACCAAACTCATAGTCATGACTCAACAGTCCGATACCTATCCCAATGACCATACCAAGACCATACCAATAACCATCCCAAGTTCTCCCAAATTTCCCTCTAATCATGTGAGTTGGCCAGGCACTTGTGACCGTAAGCACGTCTATCATGATAGTTTTACAGTCTGCAGAGGTGGCACCACTTTACCCATAAGTTTGTGATTTCGTCACCCATCAGCGACTGCAGAACCTCTATTATACCAGTACACAACCGTCGGTGTATGGCCATGGGATCACAAAAGAGCCTTTACAAAGGGGCTACTAGATGTATGGACTCACTAAGGTTTCACCAGCAGGCTTGAATCACAATTCTCCCACCTACGGGCCCCCTCTTGTGCCATGCAGTTCCCAGGGCAGTCCTCTCTCGACTCACATTCCCCGCGCCTTCCACGGTCCATAACAATCTAGCAACTTAGCTAATTAGTCAGCTAAGCCACACCCATATTTGGCCTTGTGGTGGCACTGTTTTCCTGGCATGTGCTGGCATGAACCGGTCCTTAGATCTACGGCAAGTAAACCTCCATCTCATTCTACCATATCCTCGAACCAAGCTTGACTAGATCTCCCCCGATTCTATGCTCAATATTATCATCAAGTTCTCATCATCATTATTCATATGAGTGCAGTACTTAGACATGTTCTTCTTCGCCTTCCCGTATCCCGTAGCTAAGCGAAGAAAAAAGCAAAAAACGACCATACCCGACTCATAAACTTTCTTGGCAACAAGGATGGTTAACAAAACTAGTAAACTCCTATGAAAGGGTTTCCCATCAAGTTGACTCAAGCATATACATTTTTGCAAACAAAACAGTTTTCGAACACATGGGATCAATATGGTCATGGAGCACTTGCCTTGCTCCTGTGGCTCTTGTTGCTCACGTGTCTCGAAGTCTAGGTGTTGTAGTTCATCGTAGATGGCTTCCTGAGCTTGTCCTTCTACTCACGACCACGCACATACAAAATCATAGCCATCAAACATCGCACAAACTTTACTCAAGATGCAATGGTGTAGATGGATGCAAATCCTATGGTGCTGTTTTATTAAACCAGTTTGTACGTGTTCTTTCATGTTTTACTGGGCTTGAATGGGGTTTTATGGTGAACAAGTGTGTAAGGATCAAGTGTGGACGTGGTGATGATCTTGACTCAAGATCTAGATCAATTCCACCGTCAAAAACCGATCAACACGTGATCTGTCCACACGAAACAGCTTCTGTTCGAAGGGAACGAAGAAAACAGATGCGAAGAAACCGCGACGAGGTCGTAAGATGGGTACGAAGACCTACCTCACTTCTCTTTGGTGGCGGGGCCTTTCTCCTAGCAATGGCAGCAGCGACGGCGAGGCGCGACGGCGCTCGTCGGCGGGCTCCGCGGTGGGGCTCACAGGTGACTGAACTCCGGCAGGGGGTTCAACTTGCCGAGTTGGAAGCTAGGGCCTTCAAGTCATCGACTCGGAAGGTGGAAAATAGGTACATGGTTGTGGGCAAGGGGTTTTGGGTTCTATTTAAAAGGGGTGAAAGAAGAGTCCTACTCCAATTGGATTTTAAATAAGTGTCCTTTCAATTTGTTTTGGATCTTAACAACTTATCTCCAATTGATTTGGTGCGGTAGTAACGTGGAAATCGTGTCGGTTTCCTCAGTACCGGGTATTCCCGCATGCACAGGAGAAAAACTGCTTAAGGATCTCGCCACCTCCGCAGGGTGAGCTCCGGAGGTGCCACGTGTCCAGCGGGGGCCGGACCTCCCTTTTCTTTAGAGGCGAGTTCCGGGCGCGCCACGTGTCTGGCGGGTGGGACCTCCCTTCTCCTCAGAGGCGAGCTCCGCGTGCGCCACGTGTCTGGCGGGGCGGGGCCTCCCCTCTCTACAGAGGCGAGCTAAGGTGGTGACACGTATCCAGCAGTTTCGGACCTCCCTTCTCCTCGGAGGAGGGCTCCGGGAGTGCCACGTGTCCAGCAGCGCCGGACCTCCTTTCTCCTCAGAGACGAGCTCCGAGAATGACATGTGTCCAGCAGCAGTGGACCTCCCTTCTCCTCAGAGGTGAGCTCCGAGGACGACACGTGTCCAGCAGGGCCGGACCTCTCAGAGGCGAGCTCCGAGGGTGACACATGTCCACCGGGCCGGACCTCTCGGAGGCGAGCTCCGAGAGTGACATGTGTCCAGCGGGGTCGGGCCTCATCCCTTCCGCAGGGGTGAGTTCCAAAGTCGACACTTGTCTGGTGGGGCTGAGCCTCGCTTCTCCGCAGACTAGCTCCGAAGTCAACACGTATCCCGCGGGGCTGAGCCTCGCTTCTCCGCAGAGACTAGCTCCGAAGGCGACACGTGTCCCGCGGAGCCGGACCTCGCCCCTTCCTCAGAGGCGAGCTCCGAGCCTGCCACGTGGCCAGCAGTGCCGGACCTCACCCCCTCCGCAGGGATGAGCTCCGAAGACACCATGTGGCCAGCGGGCCACGGAAAGTGTCGACAGCGCTCCTCGGCGAATTGGAATTGGCTCTTTTCAGCAATCTTCTCCAATTTTTATGATTCTTTCCCATTTATATTTCTTTTATAATGTTTTTCTATATGCAATGCATGAATATGAAATTGAGGGTATTACAAACCTACCCCCCTTAAACTGAATCTCGCCCTCGAGATTTGTTAGAGTAGAGAATAGGTGAGGGAATTCTACCTTGAGGTCTTCCTCACGCTCACATGTAGCCTCGGCTTCCGTGTGATGGCTCCACTGTACCTTGCACCAACGGATCACTTTGTTCCTTGTGACCCTTTCCTTCACATCCAAAATTTGGACAGGGTGCTCTACATAGGTCAGATCCTCTTGAAGCTCGAGCTCATCCATCGGTACTTGGTCTTCCGGTACTCTTAAGCACTTCCTGAGCTGGGATACGTGAAACACGTCATACATGTCGGAGAGGTGCGTTGGGAGCTCTAGCTGATAAGCTACCTCTCCTCGCTTGCCCAAAATCTTAAATGACCCGATGTAGCGAGGTTCTAACCTGCCTTTGACGTTGAAACGTTGTTGGCCACGGATAGGCGATACCTTAAGGTACACGAAGTCTCCTACTTCGAAGGTCAACTTTCTTCACCTATTGTCCGCATAACCTTTTTGTTATGACTGAGCAGCCTTCAAGTTCTTCTGTATGGTTTGGACTTGCTTCTCGGTGTCTTGCAGCACTTTGGGCCCAAACACTTGGTTCTCTCCGGTCTCATTCCAGAACAGCGGCGTTCTACACCGTCTACCATACAATGCTTCGAAAGGTGACATCTTCAAGCTGGCTTGATAGCTGTTATTATATGAGAACTCAGCATACGGCAATCTCCTATCCCAACTACGTCCATGTTTCAAGGCGCAGGCTCTCAACATGTCTTCTAAAATTTGATTTGTCCTCTCAGTTTGCCTGTCGGTTTGTGGGTGATAAGCAGAGCTGAAATCTAGTCGTGTACCCATAGCTTCATGTAAAGCTCGGCTAGTTCTGCGACGCGGTACGTGGTTCTAACAGGAAGAAAATATGCTGTTTTCGTCAATCCGTCCATAATAACCCGGATGGAGTCGTAACCCGACCGAGTACGTGGTAAACCGACGATGAAATCCATGCTAATGTCTTCCCACTTCCACTCGGGTACTTTCAATGGTTGCAACAGTCCAGCGGGTCTTTGATGTTCGGCCTTCACCCGTTGGCACGTGTCGCATAAGGCAACATAATCAGCTATGTCCCTTTTCATACCATCCCACCAATAGCAAGTTTTCAGGTCCTTGTACATCTTTGTACAGCTGGGATGTATGGAATAAGGTGAGTCATGTGCCTCCTTTAATATCGTGTCGCGGATGTGCTTCACGTTAGGTACACAAATCATTTTCCCTAACCAAAGCGTACCCTTCCCGTCTTCCTTGAAATACTTTTCTATGCCTTGTTGGATTGTTTCCCAGATTTCCTTGATTTCCTCATCCGTTGCTTGGCCATCTCATATCTCTTGTTCCAGCAAAGAGTTGAGTTCTATCACTTCCAACTCGTTCAAGAACCCGAGATGTAACCGTTCGAACTCCTTGCGCAGCTCGGGCAGTAGCTCCCGAACCGTGAGTTGGTGACATGCTCCCTTTCGGCTCAATGCATCAGCTACTACATTGGCCGTTCCGGGATGATAATTAATTCAAACATCATAATCCTTGATGAGTTCCAACCAACGTCGTTGCCTCAAATTCAAATCTGTTTGCGTGAATATATACTTGAGGCTTTTGTGATCCGTATAGATCTCACATCGGTGGCCAAGGGTATAATGCCTCCAAATCTTCAAGGCATGTACTACGGCTGCGAGCTCCAAGTCATGTGTGGGGTAATTCAGCTCGTGTTTCTTTAGTTGTCTCGACGCATAGGCTACCACTTGTCCTTCTTGCATGAGCACACATCCAAGCCCTTGTCTTGATGCGTCACAATATATGTCGAAACTCTTGCTCACGTCCGGCAATACCAAAACCGGCGCTGTGGTTAGCCTTTTCTTGAGCTCCTCAAAGCTTTCTTGACACACTTGTGTCCACTGAAATGCTTTTCCCTTCATTAGCAATTCAGTCATAGGCTTCGCTATTTTGGAGAAATCCTTGATGAACCGGCGATAGTATCCAGCCATCCCAAGGAAACGCTGAATATCCCTCACATTCTGCGGTTGGTTCCACTTCAGAACATCTCCCACTTTTTTGGGATCAACCGATACTCCTTCCTCGGAGATGATGTGGCCTAGGAACGATATCTCCTTTAGCCAAAATTGACACTTGCTGAGCTTGGCATACAATTGATGCTCTCGCAGTTTCTGCAATGTCAATCTCAAATGTTCTTCATGTTCTTCCTCGCTTTTTGAATACACCATGATATCATCGATAAAAACCACGATGAACTTGTCCAAGTACTCCATGAAGACCTTATTCATGAGGTACATAAAATATGCAGGTGCACTCGTTAACCCAAAAGACATGACGGTATATTCATACGAACCATACCGTGTTCGAAATGTAGTCTTGGGTATGTCAGAGGGCTTAATCTTCAGCTGGAAGTATCCCGACCGAAGATCAATATTGGAGAAAATTCGGGCACCTTTCATTTGGTCAAACAGGTCCTCTATACGGGGCAGCGGGTATTTATTTACCTCATCGAGAGTCCTAGAATCCACACACATCCTTTGGGTCCCATCCTTCTTGTCTATGAAGAGCACCGGGGCTCCCCATGGTGACGAAATCTGGCGTATAAAACCCTTTTCTAGCTGCTCCTGAATTTGCGTCATAAGTTCCACTAGTTCATTAACGGGCATCCTATATGGCCTCTTCGCTATAGGTGCAGTTCTAGGTACTAAATCAATGGCAAAATCAATGTCCCGGTGAGGTGGCATTCCTTGAAGTTCTTCCGGGAACACGTTCGAATATTCTTGAACCACCGGAATGCTTTCCAATGTTGCTTCTTCGACGTGGTTCAACGTTTCCTTCTTGGTTGCCTGTTGGGCTGACTCGAACTCAATACGAGTACCGTGCTCATTTGTCAACTGCACGCTCCTCTCAGCACATTGAATCACTCTGTTGTGCTCGCTTAACCAATCCATCCCAAGTATTATATCAATCTCTTGGGAATCAAGGACAATAAGGTTGGCAAGAAAGTCTACCCCCTTATTTTAAGGTTTACTTTCGGACATACTATGTTAGTCCTCATCTCTCCACCGGGAGAATTAACCAACATAGTGTGTTTCATGTGTGATATGGGCAGATTATACTTGGCAACATACTTGGATGATATGAATGAATGCGATGCTCCAGAATCAAATAAAACAGTGGCTGGGTTGGAGTTGGCAAGGAACATACCAATCACGACGTCCTCAGCTTGTTGTGCTTCCTCAGCGGAGACATGGTGCACATTGCAACGAGCGTAGTTCTGCTGCCCACGGTTACCTTGAGTAGCTCCTCCATTTGGCCGTGGGTTCTGTCTTGGCACGTTGGTCGG
Organism: Neostapfia colusana; assembly: GCA_030760725.1. Taxonomy (NCBI): domain Eukaryota; kingdom Viridiplantae; phylum Streptophyta; class Magnoliopsida; order Poales; family Poaceae; genus Neostapfia; species Neostapfia colusana. Next base: position 56,867,418 of record JASWHV010000006.1, on the reverse strand, counting down.
CTGTCCAAGGCCTTTCTTTGGGCATTGGCTTGCAAAGTGTCCCGCCTCTCTGCATGCAAAGCATGACTTGTTGCCCAAGACAGCAGGAACGTTGGGGCAAGGATGGTTTTGAGCATATGCGCATGTTGGGACGGGGCACAGAAGGGAAAGGCACACAAGGTGCTTGCACAAAAGGACGTTGCTGTGGTGGTGGATTAGGGCGAGGTGGATTTGCAGGGCGGAAAGTAGAAGCGGACGAGCCATACTATGGTGCAGCTGGGGGCATGAAACGGGGACGTACATTGCTCCCTTGTGGCTGGTATGGCATCTTCCTCTTGCCCTCTTGCTCGATTTCTCGGATCTTGCTCTCAACCACTATAGCTTTGTCAACAAGCTTCTGGAAGTTTGCATAGTCGTTCTTGAGCAGCTCAACTTGGATCTCATTTATTGAACCCTCTCATGAACAAGTATTGCTTCCTTTGATCTGAGTTGACGTCTTCTGGAGCATACCTTGAAAGCTGCGTGAACTTGTTGAGGTACTCATTTACGCTCTTCTTTCCTTGGTGGAGACCTTTGAACTCTTGCCTTTTAATCATCATGACTCCAGCAGGGACGTAATGAGAGCGGAAACTCTCCTTGAACATAGCCCAAGTGATAGTCTCCTGGTTGTCATGAGCATTGCAAAGAGCGTCCCACCAGTCAGCGGCTGCTCCCATAAGTTGGTGCAATGCGAAGAGAACTTTCTCCCGATCATTGCACTGAACAATAGCAATCTTGTTCTCCATGGACTTCAACTAATCATCAGCCTCCATGGGATCATTATCTTGTGCAAAAGTAGGTGATCGAGTCCTCATGAACTCTCCCAGTCTGTTGTGAGCCAGCGGTGGTGGTGGTGGAGGTGGTGGTGCAGGAACGGGGTTAGGATGGTTGTTGTTGTTGGCTTGCATCTGACCCAAAGTTTGGGTCATGGTTTGCATGAGCTGGTTCTGCATAGCCATCAACCGTTCAAGGTTGTTTGCACCAGCCCCGGGGTTAGCATTCTCAGGAACTTCATCGTGGCCATCCTCTTGTGGTTCATGGTTGCCACAAACGTTCCTCCTTTGATGGCTGGCGTTTTCCCTGACCATCTATGAGAGAGAGTTGAGTAGAATAGAAAAGAGAAGTTTAGGTTGATACCCCAGCTATATGCATCAAGGTGTATGAACTAAATATCTTCTTCTATTAATATCAGCCTATCCAAGGTTGTGAACACATGCCGAAACATCTCACATCCCTCTACTATGTGTGGATGTGGATATTCGTAGAAGTGTCCCACAACTCACACTCAAGTACACAAACACAAGCAATCGTCCCAAAAATTCAACATGCCACTCCTACTCAAGCTACTACGATTTGAACATTCCTATTACAGCTTATTCAATGGGAATCCTAAACTTTAGCATGTGAACTGGTTCTGTTCCCACCGTGTGGCGGGGGTGGTCCATCGGACACCTCAGTGGGGTCAAGTGCGCTCCCACGTGGTGGTGAATGAGTGCTTATGTGTGTCGTGCTCCAGATCACCGGTATCTAAAAATAGGACATGAGAAACTTTAGAGAAGGAAGAAATAACTCCAAAATTCAGAAGTTATGGAGCAAGGAAGCAAAGGTGTGACTGTCGAAAAGAAGAGAAAAGAGGGGCTGAAAATATCACTTTTGTGGTGGTTGAATTGACAAGGAAGTGCAGCAGCAAGCAATTTTTGAAAATAGAAGTTTAGAGGATTGTTCTTATGTTTTCTAGAGTGTCCATTCTACCTAGGCTTGCATCCTACAGTCAATGTGGTTCTGATGCCAATCTGTGCATTCTACCTAGGCTTGCGTCCTACGGCCAACGTGGCTCTGATATCAATCTGTGCTTTCTACCTAGGCTTGCGTCCTACGGCCAACGTGGCTCTGATACCAATCTGTGACGCCCGGTCCCGTAAAACACGAAACCCAGCTAATGCATAAGTGTGCCCAGGATGTTCATCACACATGCACATGTAATCCACAAACTGAATTCAGAATATAACCATGAATAATAAGGTTTAAGTACTTTATTACATCAATCTCTAACTTATTCTTGCAGCGGAAGTCTCAAACTTATTCTAGCAGCGGAAGTCTCTAAACGATAGCGGAAGCAACCAAACAGCAGCGGCTCCATCTACAACTCCACAGGCAGATTGACGGTAGTTCGCACGCCTAGTACTCCACATGATCTTTGATGTACTCACCTCCTGTTGCTGACATTTGTATGATAATGAAAGGGTGAGTACATGTCGTACTCAGCAAGTGCGGGAAAAGTATGACATGTAGCTTACAACAATGTAGGGAATAAAAAGGTTCATTGCGGCAAGCAAATTTTTGTTTCACAAACATGATAAAACAGCAGCTATGTCTAGGTCAATTTAATCCCAACATATATCCAAATAAAAAAGCAACATACCTCCATCATATTTATCAAGCCTCAATATTATTTCATCATAAGTCACCTTTTCTCAAGTCTCAACCAGCCATTCATCTTTCTCAAGTTTATCTCATGCTCATAACCATCTCATAGCCATATGACCGAAAACCAAACTCATTGTCATGACTCAACAGTCCCGATACCAATCCCAATGACCATACCAAGACCATACCAATAACAATCCCATGTTCTCCCAAATTTCCCTCTAATCATGTGAGTTGGCCAGGCACTTGTGACCGTAAGCACGTCTATCATGATAGTTTTACACTCTGTAGAGGTGGCACCGCTTTACCCACAAGTTTGTGATATCGTCACCCATCAGCGACTGCAGAACCTCCATTATAGCAGTACACAACCGTCGGTGTATGGCCAAGAGATCACAAAATAGCCTTTACAAAGGGGCTACTAGATGTATGGACTCACTAAGGTTTCACCAGCAGGCTCGAATCACCATTCTCCCACCTACGGGCCCCCTCTTGTGCCATGCAGTTCTCAGGGCAGTCCTCTCTCGACTCCCATTCCCCGCACCTTCCACGGTCCATAACAATCTAGCAACTTACCTAATTAGTCAGCTAAGCCGCACCCATATTTGGCCTTGTGGTGGCACTGTTTTCCTGGCGTGTGCTGGCATGAACCGGTCCTTAGATCTACGGCAAGTAAACCACCATCTCAATCTACCATATACACGAACCAAGCTTGCCTAGATCTACCCTGATTATATGCTCATTATTATCATCAAGTTCTCATCATCATTATTCATATGAGTGCAGTACTTAGACATGTTCTTCTTCGCCTTCCCGTATCCCGTAGCTAAGCGAAGCAAAAAGCAAACTTGCCTTGCTCCTGTGGCTCTTGTTGCTCACGTGTCTCGAAGTCTAGGTGTTGTAGTTCATCGTAGATGGCTTCCTGAGCTTGTCCTTCTACTCACGACCACGCACATACAAAATCATAGCCATCAAACATCAAGCACAAACTTTACTCAAGATGCAATGGTGTAGATGGATGCAAATCCTATGGTGCTGTTGTATTAAACCAGTTTGTACGTGTTCTTTCATGTTTTACTGGGCTTGAATGGGGTTTTATGGTGAACAAGTGTGTAAGGATCAAGTGTGGACGTGGTGATGATCTTGACTCAAGATCTAGATCAATTCCACCATCAAAAACCGATCAACACGTGATCTGTCCACACGAAACAGCTTCTGTTCGAAGGGAACGAAGAAAACAGATGCGAAGAAACCGCGACGAGGTCGTAAGATGGGTACGAAGACCTACCTCACTCATCTTTGGTGGCGGGGCCTTTCTCCTAGCAATGGCAGCAGCGACAGCGAGGCGCGACGGCGCTCGTCGGCGGGCTCACTGGTGACTGAACTCCGGCAGGGGATTCAACTCGGCGAGTTGGAAGCTAGGGCCTCCATGTCGTCGACTCGGAAGGTGGAAAATAGGTATGTGGTTGCGGCCAGGGGGGTTTGGGTTCTATTTATAAGGGGTGAAAGAAGAGTCCTACTCCAATTGGATTTCAAATAAGAGTCCTATTCAATTTTTTTGGATCTTAACAACTTATCTCCAATTGACAAATCGTGTCGGTTTCCTCAGTACTGGGTATTCCCGCGCACACAGGAGAAAAACCGCTTAAGTATCTCGTCACTCCGCATGGTGAGCTCCGGAGGCTCCACGTGTCCAGCGGGGGCTGGGCCTCCCTTTTCCTCGGAGGCGAGTTCCGGGTGCGCCACGTGTCTAGCGGGTGGGACCTCCCTTCTCCTCAGAGGCGAGCTCCGCATGCGCCACGTGTCTGGCAGGGTGGGGCCTCCCCTCTCTACAGAGGCGAGTTCCGGTGGTGACACGTATCCAGCAGTGTCGGACCTCCCTTCTCCTGGGATATTCGAGCAACGTCTGTCCCTGGCGTGCTTTGGGCAATTTGGGAGACCCCGTCACGTGGTTAGTAACGTGAACACGTAGCTCAAGGTGTGTTTGGCTTGAGAACATCCGGGCGAGTGATGACGGCCGGGTGTACGAACTGTATGGATACCGGGCTCGGTGTGCAGCCGAATCTGACGGTTGTATGACTTAACTGCAGGTAGTCTAACCCTGAAACGGTATACGTGTAGTATCCGTGTGCGAGAGACGCTTAGTGCCACTGAACTCACAAAGCCGGCTAAGTCCGGTATAGGTTTTCCTTTTGAGGACGTAGTACCGACATGAACTGGTGATGCATCGATGTCACACCCCACTAAATGAGCAACTTCATTGCTAAACTGAAAAGTTTCAATATAGAGCACTAAAATTGTGATGTAACTCCTTTCCTTAACCAGGACATTCAAAGTTAACAAGTTTTAAATTATAGGATACTAAGGACAGAGTCCCCTATTTTTAGCTGAAATAAGGCTGAAGTTAATCAGAGGTTAGAGGTTGAGTTATTTCGAGGTTAGGGTCATACGATACATTTCTGGAAAGCTTTGGAAGATCTTTACAACCTTTCTGTTGATATACAGGGGTGTATTACCTCTTAACCAATCTAAAAATGCAGTAGAGTTGAAACTGTCCAGAAAACAGGGCAGAGCAAACATTCTCTGTAACTCTCTGTAAATTGAGCATAACTTCCTGCATAAAATCCAAAAATAGAAAATGAGGTAGTTCTGAAAAGTTCAAGAGATGGGTTACAACTTTGTACCAGAAAAGTTTATTAAATTTGGTGTAGATTTAACTGGAATTCTTGGATCAAATCAGTACCTCAAGCAGGAAGGTGCTGTCCAATTTTCTCCAGAAATTCTGTCAACTTTGACATCTCATAACTTTTGAACCAGGAAATATCTTAGGCCAAGAAAATGCTTTCTGGAAATATTTTGAAGTTAAATTTATCTTTATTGTTGATCTCCAGACCTGGTCTTGCCTTTAGGATGGTCTAAATCAGGTTGAAATGGAAACTGGTCAGGGCTGTCATATTGGACAGCAGATCAGCAGTAAATTTTGTTTAAGTTCGAACTATGTTTCCAAGTTTTATGAGTTCAATGACATATTTTATGTTATAACTCAACGGTTTACTGTTCAAACAAATATTTGACATTTCTCAAATATGTTTCTACAGATGACAGCGGATAGACAATTGGAAAACGGGTGGGGTGGTATCCCAATGTTCTCACAGCAGCTGTTATCCGGAAATTGAGGCAAATGCTTCAATATTTCGGGTACAGCGAGATGCCACAGTTCTTCGCCAAGAAAGAAGGCGAGGGAGGGAACAAGATGTGGACAATACATGTCGAAGTTCCTGCAGGAACCATGCCACCCGGTTGGGCGCCGTTCACCGTCACGGGATTGTATGCGCTAAGGATTGTATGCGCCACTGGGTACTCCGTGCTACCCAGCGCCCAAGATCCAGAAGCTCAAGTAAGCCCCGATGCATGGATCACGGAGGTCCAGGACTACTTGAAAGACAACATCCTTCCTGATGAACATGCATCTGCTGAATGGATTGTGCGGATGGCTAAGAGATACAAGCTGGTAGAAGGGGGTCTCTACCGGCGTGGCGCCAACGGCATCCTATTGCGATGCATAACCCAGGAGGAAGGCTGCGACCTTCTTGCAGAAATCCACGGAGGCGAGTGCGGGAACAACGCGTCTTCCCGCACGCTGGTAGGTAAATCTTTCCAGCATGGCTTGTACTGGCCGACAGCCCTCCTGGATGCCGTCAAGCTAGTTAAGAGATGCAAGGCGTGTCAGTTCCATGACAAGCAGATCCACACACCGGCGCAGACGCTGCAGATGATCCCACCCTCGTGGCCGTTCACGGTATGGGGGTTGGACATCCTAGGGCCCTTCCCCATAGCCTCAGGGGGATACCGGTTCCTCTACGTCGCCATCGACAAGTTCACCATGTGGCCGGAAGCTGCACCAGTCATCACCATCAACAAGCAATCCGCAGTCAAGTTCATTAAGTCAATCATCTGCAGGTTCGGGGTCCCAAATAGGATCATCACCGACAACGGGACCCAGCTCACCAGTGCAGCGTTCCAAGAGTACTGCGAAGACCTTGGCATCCAGGTGGGCTATGCATTCGTTGCTCATCCAAAGAGCAACGGGCAAGTCGAGAGAGACAACGCCGAGATCCTTCGGTGCCTCAAGACTCACACCTATGCCAGCTGTGAGAAGCATGGTGCCAAGTGGGTTTACGAGCTTCCATGCGCACTGTGGGCCAGCCGGACATCCCAGAGCCGGGCCACAGGGGAAACCCCCTTCTTCATCGTATATGGGGCCGAAGCCGTGCTTCCCCCGGAGGTCACCATGGGGTCCCCCCGTGTCCGAGCTTACGACGAAGCCACCCAGAACCAGCTCCGACGTGAGGACATCGACCTCGTCGATGAGTCAAGATGGCAAGCAACGGTCCGAAATGCACGGTACCGGCAGGCGCTCCGGCGCTACCACCAGAGGACTGTGCGTGCTCAGGAGATCAAGGAAGGTGACCTAGTGCTGCGGCGCATACTTTATCGAGAAGGGACCAACAAACTCTCCCCCAGCTGGGAAGGTCCCTTCCGAGTCCCGAAAGTTTGCCGCCCCGAGTGCGTGCGCCTTGCTACAGAGGACGGGGACCTGCTCCCCAACCGTTGGAACATAGAACACCTCCGTAAGTTCTACCCTTAGAGCAGTGGTAGGACAGGTTTTTTCTTTTTTCTGTAATAGATACCATAGAGCCCAAGAGCATCGCTCGGAGCAACTAAACCCCAGGGGGTGGTCCAGGACTACGTCTAGCTTAGCTTGATCCTGTACCCTAAGCGCGTAGGCCCTGCCCCCCTTCACAATGGGGTGGGTCGTTGCCTCCATGTACAACCTGTTTTCCTCCTATGGACTTATATGAATGAAAAGAACCCTGTCATACCACGCTTACTTATGTGTTCATTTAAATTACGCATTAATTTTTATGATCACCTCCCCATGCTCAAGACAGTGTACGTTCATCGTATACTCGGCTCTTCTTTCCCACTCTCATGCCTAGTCAGCATTTGCCATCCTGCCGAAGGTGGTTGTGCTTGGGGTACCTGCCAAAGGCCCGTGGGCCCTGGACATCGTATACTCGGCCCTGTTAGGGTACTGTGATGTGTCACACCCGGTTTTTCCGAAGAACAACCAAGTGAATATCACATGTATGCCAGGATCATTTTCTCATACATGTGATGACAAATAGTGAAGCATCATTTATTACAAGCCAGGTGTCGAATATAAATAAGTTTTACATCACAAATGTCTCAATGAACACTAATGCTTCATCACAAGTAAATAAACTAGCAGCGGAATATTATTCTTTAGGGCTCCATCACAGGTGTTGCCCGGGGGTCTTCATGAACCTAGAAACCTTCCTCGGGTCCAAAATCTTGGTCATTATACACCATCTCATTATCTTGACCTGAGCAGCAATATAAACCAACAAATATGCAAGGTTGAGTACCAATGGTACTCAGCAAGTGTGGGAAAATTATATCATGCATGGCTAGAACAAGGAGAGGTTGAACTCATGGTTAAAGCACTACGCAATTAATACCTATCACCTTAGCTTATTAAGCACCTACATTACTACACAGGTGAAATGGTCCAAATCTCCCATCCCATCATCATAAACCAATAACCATAATCATCATTTCCAATGTTAAGCTCCCCGCTTAACTTCCAAAACCATCAATCCTCTAATCATGAATAAGTCCAGGCCGCTCTTAACCGTGAGCACGGCTGTCAAGACAGTTTTGACTCTGCAGAGTTTGTACCACTGTACCCACAAGTAGTGATTTCATCCCCCGTTGCCGGGTGGACTAAAAGAACCTCCATTATGCCAGTGGCTACGAACCACATTCACACTTCCCAGGTGTGTGGCCAAGAGATCACTACGAAGCCTTTACAAAGGGATTCCCGACGAGCGTGGGCCCACTGAGGTTTCACCCCTAACAGCATACAAGAGGCTCCAACCCCGCTGCAGTGGCCCCCTCTTGAGCCTTGCGGTTCATATGGCAGTCCAGCTGACTCCTATTCCCCGCACCATCCAACACACCCATACTACGCCGGGGATACACCTAATTAATTGGCTAAGCTGCCCCATCTCAGCATGTGGTTGGCACTGTAAAGCCGGGTTACATGCTCCATGAACCGGTCCTTAGGATCCAGGCAAGTACTAAACACAAACCCAAGTCTCGTGCACCCAGCACACAACCAAAACATCCAACTTGCCTTGATCCCTACCTCTACATAACTCATAATAGCTCATTCAAGAGTATGGTAATGTAAACTGATGATCTCATGTCCCAATTATCCCATTCTAAGCATGGCTAATCATATGCATGTATATAAATGACATGACAAAATAAATCCCAACCCAAGCTTCAAGGAAATAAGGTAATGCAATTCTAGGGAAACTTCCTAGCATGGGTTTCATATTTAACTTGACAATGCAATTAATTCTAGCTACACATCCTAGCATAGGATCAAAGTGATCAAGGACACTTGCCTCCTTCTTGCTGCTCTTGAAATGGGTAGTCTTGGTCTTGGAATTGAATAACTTGTTCTTGAGCAGGTTCTACTTCATACCATCACACATAGCAAAAGAAAAACAACAATCATAAGACATAGTTCACACTTCTACTTCATACAAACCACACATTCACATTTATGATAGTTTCTTTACCATTTTATGTGTTGTGGGTACTCTATGTGTGTTGATTTGGGGCTTGCATACACTTTTATTCACATGTGTATGATTCCTACTTTGGTGTTCATATTTATACTCACATACTATATATGTATATACATGTATATATGTGTGTTTCAGTTTTAAATAAATTCCTTATATATTAAACTACCAAGTATGTATGAAAAGTATTTTTCTTCTCCATATGTGCCTTCATAATTTCTATCAACCCTAAACTGAATTCTTTGTACTTTAGAAACTCCATTTATCATCTACTAGTCTCTATATTTTCAGATTTATATTCTTATGCATAATTGTGCATTTTATTATTAAATTAGTAATACACACTACCTAAACAGATTAGGTTCTGGTCCTAAATAATTTAAGATCATATTTTGACCTTGGCTTCTGATGTATACTATTTCATAATTATTTTCCCTATTTTTCTTTAACTATTCTTTACTTAAAAATGTGTCCCTATACTATTAAATGTGAATAATAGATGAAACAGATTTATTTCAGCCTAAAAATATATTTTTATCTCACTCCAAAGTTTTCTAAGTACTGAGAAAGTTTTTAATAAATTTGACAATTATGTTTGTCCCCCTTTTTAATATTTAAACACTAGTTACATATTCAATTTTCTAAATTAAATACTAAACAGGGCTAAAATAATGAATTCACCCCATTACAGGGTCTATAATATTATTTTCATAATTTCCAGGGGTCTAGCTACACTTTTCAGAGGTGTTTTTCTTAATTTCTATTAAGTCTAGGGGCTAAAACTGATTTTTAAATGAATTTACATGATTTTCTGGAGTTCCAGGGGCTAGATCTGAAGTTTCCGGGGCTAGCTCTCAATTCCAGAGAACCCCAGGGGGTAGCACGTAAGAATTCCAGTCTTTATAACGCGGGGCTGACGTGGACCGTCTGATTTTAAACCGACGGCTGAGATTATAACATCGAACCGGTACGCGGGGTTTTAAAGTCTACCGTGCGATTTAAAATAAACGGCGCACAAGCGGCCACGTCGCTCTGATCGAGCGCGGGCGGCGCTGCCGGCGGCGCACGGCTGCGGGAAGCGGCGATCTCGCCGGAAAGTTTCGGATCCTCGAGAATTCTGCCTAAAACTGTGATCTCATGGCATAGATCGGTAGAGGGGAGGTCAGGGATCTCACCTCGGGGGTTTTCTCGAGCTCGGGGGTCCTGGAAAGTGCTCGGCGGCGAGGTCCGAGGCAAAACCACGGCGAAGCTCGTCGGAGCTGGATTTGCACCGTAAGTCTTCGGGTTTTCTGCACCTGCAAAGTTCCCCGGAGGCGGTGGATCAAGACCAACGAGTTAGATCAGAGTTTCCGAGCTTAGATCGGCCAGAATTCACCGGCGAAGTCTCGGTGCTCACCGGAGTGAAAATCGGCGATCGCGTGGGAAAAACTGATCGGATCGGGGGTTTTTATAGCCGGGGGAGGGCGGTGGGTCTGTTGTGATCGAGTTGGAGTCCTCTGGGTCCAGAATTCGGGCGACGGGACGCGGTTTCCAGATCGGTTGCGATCGCGCGCGCGGGAGAGAGTCCGGGGTCGCGGGGTTAGGGATGACATGTGGGTCCCACCCGTCGGTGAGAGGCAGCGCGGCGCGCGCGGGGGCGGGCTGCGCGGGGGTTTGCTGGGCCGGCTGGGGTTTCGGCCCACTGGCCAGTTTTTTTCTGGTTTTCCTTTTTCTTTTTCATTTCTTTTCTGTTTTGAGTATAATTTGAATTCCAGTTTGAATTTGAATTTTTGCAAAACATGCAATACGTCCAAAAATTTCTAAATTCCCCTCTGAACATGGTTTATGGTTCTAAATCAAAATTTGAGTCTTGACTAAAAATTTGGGGTGTTACAGCTCTACCCCCCTTAAAAGAAATCTCGTCCTCGAGATTGGTGTTTCTAAGAAAACAATTCCGGAAATTGTGCCTTAAGCTCATCTTCCCGTTCCCAGGTGGCTTCCTCTTCTGGGTGATGCTTCCACTGCACCTTGCACATCCTGATTCTCTTATTTCTGGTGAGGCGTTCCATTGTCTCCAAAATCTTGTATGGTTGCTCGGCATAAGACAAATCCTCGGCTACATCCACTTCATTCATGGGTAACACCTCCTCAGGCGTCCTCAGACATTTCTTGAGTTGTGACACATTAAATACGTCGTGCACGTCCGATAGATGAACTGGTAACTCTAGTTGGTACGCCACTTCGCCTTTTCTTTCCAAAACTTGAAAGGGTCCGATGTATCGAGGTGACAACTTCCCTTTCACCTTGAACCGACGAAGTCCTCTGATAGGGGACACCTTGAGATAAACATAGTCTCCCACGTTGAAAACGAGCTCTCTTCTTCGTACATCAGCATAACTCTTCTGGCGTGTCTGTGCTATTCTCAAGTTGTTGCGAATCTCCCTCACCTTTGCTTCGGCTTCTTGTAGCACTTCGGGACCAAACACTTTACTTTCTCCTGTTTGATTCCAAAATAGGGGAGTTCTGCATTTCCTTCCATACAAAGCTTCAAACGGTGACACACAGTTCATTCCCATCTCCTCTTTCTCTCGCCTTTAAGCAAGCTCGCAGCAATGCCTCCGTCTCCTTCAGAGTATCTCGGACATCCTGAAGCTCTTGTTGACACTCCTGCAGTCGAGTGCTGAGCATAGCAGCATCCTCCAAGCACAAGTCCATGTGCTCATGGGAAGTCCCTTGCTGCACCGGTGGGTACTTGTACTCCGTGGTACCACTCTCACGTTGGAGGACATACATGTACTCAGTTTTGTCCAAGTGGCGATGATAGATGTGGCTCTGGCAGGTGATGGCCTCCCAAGTGACATCTCTCTCCGCGTCAACTTGTGTTGCTCGACAAGCTGGAGAGTGGTGGATCTTAAGCAGCTGATTCTCGTGTATAATCCTCATCTCCGAACTCCATTCTTCCCTCTTCTCTCGGATGGTCCTGGTGGAGTTATAGTGGATGATGAGCTTGCCCGTATTGCCGGCGGCTTCGAGCATACGTCGAAGACGGCGCAACAAATCTCCTACTGCCAATCCGTAGGAAAGGTACGTCACTGGACGACTCTCCTCTCTTTCAGCAAGGGCAACTACGGGAACTCTCCCTCCCGTGGACTTACGAGCGGTGCGAATCATGCGAACCATCTAAAACAAAAGAATTTAAAATTAGGTTAGATAAAATCTCACACAAAAATCCTATTTTGAATGAAAGTTGGGGTAAGATGAAGAAAATGACCCTTTTAATAACACTTTTTCACCCACACCTAGGAAAATAGTTTTTAAGAAAATAGGGCCCTTAAATACGTCCATTCCTACCTAGGTCCACGTTCCTACGGGCAACCTTGGCTCTGATACCACCTCTGTCACACCCGGTTTTTCCGAAGAACAACCAAGTGAATATCACATGTATGCCAGGATCATTTTCTCATACATGTGATGACAAATAGTGAAGCATCATTTATTACAAGCCAGGTGTCGAATATAAATAAGTTTTACATCACAAATGTCTCAATGAACACTAATGCTTCATCACAAGTAAATAAACTAGCAGCGGAATATTATTCTTTAGGGCTCCATCACAGGTGTTGCCCGGGGGTCTTCATGAACCTAGAAACCTTCCTCGGGTCCAAAATCTTGGTCATTATACACCATCTCATTATCTTGACCTGAGCAGCAATATAAACCAACAAATATGCAAGGTTGAGTACCAATGGTACTCAGCAAGTGTGGGAAAATTATATCATGCATGGCTAGAACAAGGAGAGGTTGAACTCATGGTTAAAGTACTACGCAATTAATACCTATCACCTTAGCTTATTAAGCACCTACATTACTACACAGGTGAAATGGTCCAAATCTCCCATCCCATCATCATAAACCAATAACCATAATCATCATTTCCAATGTTAAGCTCCCCGCTTAACTTCCAAAACCATCAATCCTCTAATCATGAATAAGTCCAGGCTGCTCTTAACCGTGAGCACGGCTGTCAAGACAGTTTTGACTCTGCAGAGTTTGTACCACTGTACCCACAAGTAGTGATTTCATCCCCCGTTGCCGGGTGGACTAAAAGAACCTCCATTATGCCAGTGGCTACGAACCACATTCACACTTCCCAGGTGTGTGGCCAAGAGATCACTACGAAGCCTTTACAAAGGGATTCCCGACGAGCGTGGGCCCACTGAGGTTTCACCCCTAACAGCATACAAGAGGCTCCAACCCCGCTGCAGTGGCCCCCTCTTGAGCCTTGCGGTTCATATGGCAGTCCAGCTGACTCCTATTCCCCGCACCATCCAACACACCCATATTACGCCGGGGATACACCTAATTAATTGGCTAAGCTGCCCCATCTCAGCATGTGGTTGGCACTGTAAAGCCGGGTTACATGCTCCATGAACCGGTCCTTAGGATCCAGGCAAGTACTAAACACAAACCCAAGTCTCGTGCACCCAGCACACAACCAAAACATCCAACTTGCCTTGATCCCTACCTCTACATAACTCATAATAGCTCATTCAAGAGTATGGTAATGTAAACTGATGATCTCATGTCCCAATTATCCCATTCTAAGCATGGCTAATCATATGCATGTATATAAATGACATGACAAAATAAATCCCAACCCAAGCTTCAAGGAAATAAGGTAATGCAATTCTAGGGAAACTTCCTAGCATGGGTTTCATATTTAACTTGACAATGCAATTAATTCTAGCTACACATCCTAGCATAGGATCAAAGTGATCAAGGACACTTGCCTCCTTCTTGCTGCTCTTGAAATGGGTAGTCTTGGTCTTGGAATTGAATAACTTGTTCTTGAGCAGGTTCTACTTCATACCATCACACATAGCAAAAGAAAAACAACAATCATAAGACATAGTTCACACTTCTACTTCATACAAACCACACATTCACATTTATGAAAGTTTCTTTACCATTTTATGTGTTGTGGGTACTCTATGTGTGTTGATTTGGGGCTTGCATACACTTTTATTCACATGTGTATGATTCCTACTTTGGTGTTCATATTTATACTCACATACTATATATGTATATACATGTATATATGTGTGTTTCAGTTTTAAATAAATTCCTTATATATTAAACTACCAAGTATGTATGAAAAGTATTTTTCTTCTCCATATGTGCCTTCATAATTTCTATCAACCCTAAACTGAATTCTTTGTACTTTAGAAACTCCATTTATCATCTACTAGTCTCTATATTTTCAGATTTATATTCTTATGCATAATTGTGCATTTTATTATTAAATTAGTAATACACACTACCTAAACAGATTAGGTTCTGGTCCTAAATAATTTAAGATCATATTTTGACCTTGGCTTCTGATGTATACTATTTCATAATTATTTTCCCTATTTTTCTTTAACTATTCTTTACTTAAAAATGTGTCCCTATACTATTAAATGTGAATAATAGATGAAACAGATTTATTTCAGCCTAAAAATATATTTTTATCTCACTCCAAAGTTTTCTAAGTACTGAGAAAGTTTTTAATAAATTTGACAATTATGTTTGTCCCCCTTTTTAATATTTAAACACTAGTTACATATTCAATTTTCTAAATTAAATACTAAACAGGGCTAAAATAATGAATTCACCCCATTACAGGGTCTATAATATTATTTTCATAATTTCCAGGGGTCTAGCTACACTTTTCAGAGGTGTTTTTCTTAATTTCTATTAAGTCTAGGGGCTAAAACTGATTTTTAAATGAATTTACATGATTTTCTGGAGTTCCAGGGGCTAGATCTGAAGTTTCCGGGGCTAGCTCTCAATTCCAGAGAACCCCAGGGGGTAGCACGTAAGAATTCCAGTCTTTATAACGCGGGGCTGACGTGGACCGTCTGATTTTAAACCGACGGCTGAGATTATAACATCGAACCGGTACGCGGGGTTTTAAAGTCTACCGTGCGATTTAAAATAAACGGCGCACAAGCGGCCACGTCGCTCTGATCAAGCGCGGGCGGCGCTGCCGGCGGCGCACGGCGGCGGGAAGCGGCGATCTCGCCGGAAAGTTTCGGATCCTCGAGAATTCTGCCTAAAACTGTGATCTCATGGCATAGATCGGTAGAGGGGAGGTCAGGGATCTCACCTCGGGGGTTTTCTCGAGCTCGGGGGTCCTGGAAAGTGCTCGGCGGCGAGGTCCGAGGCAAAACCACGGCGAAGCTCGTCGGAGCTGGATTTGCACCGTAAGTCTTCGGGTTTTCTGCACCTGCAAAGTTCCCCGGAGGCGGTGGATCAAGACCAACGAGTTAGATCAGAGTTTCCGAGCTTAGATCGGCCAGAATTCACCGGCGAAGTCTCGGTGCTCACCGGAGTGAAAATCGGCGATCGCGTGGGAAAAACTGATCGGATCGGGGGTTTTTATAGCCGGGGGAGGGCGGTGGGTCTGTTGTGATCGAGTTGGAGTCCTCTGGGTCCAGAATTCGGGCGACGGGACGCGGTTTCCAGATCGGTTGCGATCGCGCGCGCGGGAGAGAGTCCGGGGTCGCGGGGTTAGGGATGACATGTGGGTCCCACCCGTCGGTGAGAGGCAGCGCGGCGCGCGCGGGGGCGGGCTGCGCGGGGGTTTGCTGGGCCGGCTGGGGTTTCGGCCCACTGGCCAGTTTTTTTCTGGTTTTCCTTTTTCTTTTTCATTTCTTTTCTGTTTTGAGTATAATTTGAATTCCAGTTTGAATTTGAATTTTTGCAAAACATGCAATACGTCCAAAAATTTCTAAATTCCCCTCTGAACATGGTTTATGGTTCTAAATCAAAATTTGAGTCTTGACTAAAAATTTGGGGTGTTACATGATGCCAGTTGGTATCCTCCAGGAAAGGCCTATGCCAGAGCAGGAGGTCCAGGGTGTGCAGCCTGCTTTGCCTGGTCCTGCACCCAAAGCGTGCGCACTCTGCCTCCCCAGCGCTACGGTCTAGTACCAGGGTCTGGACGGTTACACTCTGACCATGGAGGGAGCAAGACCTCTGGTACCGAGTGCACTGAATTACCCAAGCCCCGTATACCGGCCCAGGACTGTAAGCCAAACAAGACTAAGAGACAGGGAAGGGAGGACCTCTGAGCAGAATTACTGTTTCCCTAATCGTGTGCAGGACCTCCTGAGAGGCCTCCCGGACCACCGGCACTGGAGCTCCAACACCGGCGTGCTCCGGACGGTCAGGGGGCCCTGGCCATGGCTCCCCCACATGAATGTGGTAGGTGTGCCCAATGAATTGGCCACACCTACCAGGGGCCACTACGGGGACTGCACAAGGGAAGGCCGGAGCACCCTGTTGTATTGAAGTCCCAAGACTTCTCAAGACCAGAGCTCTAGACTCCAACGCAAGATCCCTTGGGTCCTTATGAGAATAAGGGCCCAAGGGAGGTGTATGTTCTAAAAAAGCTTCGGGATCGGCGGAGACCTCCGGGGTCCTTACGGAGCTAAGGGCTCGGGCAGGGCATGCAAAGAAAAGGAAGCAAAAAGCACAGGCACATAAAACAACAAGTTTATTCATTGAAGAGCTCCATGAGCTGGTCTACAGACAAAATACAAAAGCCCTCCAGCTACAAGGGCATGCGTCTAAGAGTCCCTGGCCTCCTGCTGGAACCGAGACACGACGAGGGCGGCAACGTCTCCGACTCCAACCCTGGTGATCTTCTCCCGCTCGGCGATGGGGCCCCGCACCACCGGCTCTAGAGAGATGGAGGAGTCCCAGCTCCGGAAGCACGTGCGCGGTGACCTCCTTTGCCAAGCCCCTCCCCTCAACCTCGAGCTCGTCGCCGATCACAGCTTCCAGCCTCTCCAGCTTGACACCGATAGACTCGAGTGCCAGGAGCGCCTAGGCCATCTCTTGCGCAGGTGCCCCAGTCCTCACGGGGCTAAAGCCGAGAGGCACTAGAGCAGACTCCGCCTGGCCAACGAAGTTCCAGACTCCCTGGGCCTCAACGGTCCGCGAAGTCCGGAGCTGCTCCACCTCCTGACGAGCCACCAGCAGGGTGCCAAGTCCTTCCTTGAGGCACTGAAGGGTTGAAGGTACTTGGAGACCTTCGGATCCTTGTTGCGGTGCTGGAAGTAGTATGCTCCAAGCTGGTTCTTCGAGCCGCGCCCGGTCGCCCGCAGCAAGAAGAGGTGACGAAAGAGCGTCACTGAGGAGCGGACCCCCACGAACATCTCACAGAGGTGCACGAAGACAGCAGCCAAAGCAAAAGAGTTCAGGGAAAGGTGGTGGAGCTGGAGTCCATAAGTCTCCAGGAGAGTCACGAAGAAGGAAGAGATCGGGGGGACAAACCCAGCCAAGGCGTAGGCAAGGAAGAGGACAGTCTCTCCTCTCCCCAGACGCAGGGGAAGATATCCCCGCCGAAGGCAAAGCTTCTGCTCCTCGGAGTGCCATCCAAGGAGCCTGCGCACTAGCCCAAGGTCCCTTGTCCGGGCAATGCACCGCGAGGGCAGGTTGCAAGCCATCGGAGGTGAAGGAGCAGGAACTTAGAAAGCAAAGGAGGCTTGGGCGCACGAAAGAACAAGGAAGGCTCAGGCGTAGGGAGATGTGTGAAGGGAAGCCTACGATGCAGAAGGGGTTCCCTTTAAACCTCCTAGAGGCAATTCGAAACGCCTCGCATGGGCCGCTCGGGGCGGACGCCACAGGTCCAAGCCCCAGCGACAATGACAAGAGGGCCCAAGCCATCCTGCAGAACCAGTGGTCCAAGAAGTCAGTCCCTCAAACGGACAACCCGGAGATTCCTGACAAGGTGCTGCGACGTGCAGTAATGGCAGTGTTGGGAACCGCCGCAGTTAAAGCAACTATCAAGCAGGGGTCACGTCCCCACGACCCTCCCTCCAGAATTAAACACGTGGCCACACGCCGGGGGGTTCTGTAGGCCCACGCAGTTGGGTCGTGCTGCTCTTGCAATGGCCTAAAGGAGTTTCCAAGAAAGTGCGCGGGGTACAAAAGGAGAAGGCCCCACCCACGGGATTGTTATCTCCCCCGAGGTGTGCCCGGGGGCGACTGTCTGTACCCTCAGAACCGGGTACCCCCGCGCACAGGAGAAAAACCGCCTAAGGACCTCGCCCCCTCCGCAGGGGCGAGCTCCGAAGGCGCCACGTGTCCAGCAGGGCCGGGCCTCCCCTCTCCTCAAAAGCGAGCCCCGGGCCTGCCAAGTGGCCAGCAGAGCCGGACCTCGCCCCCACCGCTGGGGCGAGCTCCAAAGGCACTACGTGTCCAGCAGGGCCAGGCCTCCCCTCTCCTCAGAGGTGAGCCCCGGGCCTGTGTAACACCCTCAAATTCATTTCCATGCATGCATACATTTTTCATATAGAGAGACATTAAAAAAGAAGTAGAAATGGAGAAAGAATCATAAAAATGATGGGGAATGGGAAAAAGATAGCTGAAATGGGCCAATTCCAATTTGTCTAAGTGCGCTGTCGACACATCCCAGAGCCGCGGGACACGTGTCTCCCGCGGAGCTCACCTCCGCGGAGCGGGTGAGGTCCGGCATTGCGGGACACGTGGCACCCGCGGAGCTCGCCTCTGCGGAGGGGGTGAGGTCCGGCACCGCGGGACACATGGCGACCACGAAGGGAGTGAGGTCCGGCACCGCGGGACACGTGGCGCCAGCGGAGCTCACCTCCGCCGAGGGGGTGAGGTCCGGCACCGCGGGACACGTGGCGCCCTCGGAGCTTGCCTCCGCGGTGGGGGTGAGGTCCGGCATCGCTGGACACGTGTCGCTCTCGGAACTCGCCTCCACGGAGGGGGTGAGGTCCGGCACCGCTGGACACGTGTAGCTCTCGGAGCTCATCTCCGCGGAGGGGGTGAGGTCCGGCACCGCTGGACACATGTCGCTCTCGGAGCTCACCTCCGCGCAAGGGGTGAGGTCCGGCACCGCTGGATATATGTCGCCCTCGCGACTCGCCTCTGAGGAAAAGGGAGGCCTGACCCCGCTGGACGCGTGACGTCCTCGGAGCTCGCCTCTGAGGAGAAGCGAGGCCCGGCTCCGCTGGCCGCGTGGCAGGCCCGGAGCTCGCCTCTGAGGAGGAGGGTGGCTTGGCCCTGCTGGACACATGGTGCTTTCGGAGCTCACCCCTGCGGAGGGGGGCGAGGTCCTTAGGCAGATTTTTCTACTGTGCGCAGGGGTACCCGGTACTAAGGGTACCGACACAATTTCCCCAAATTTTCCCCACATTGCTGCCGCACCAAACTGAAAAGATAAGTTTGTTGATATCCAAAGTTGAGTTGGACTCTTATATGAGATCCAATTGGAATAGGACTCCTCTTTTTCCCCTTATAAATAGAACCTAAAACCCCTTTTGGCCGTAACCCTTTACCTTCTTTTCTTCCTCCCAAGTCGGTGACTTAGAGGCCCTAGTCCCCATCTCGCCGAGTTAAATCCCGCCCTCGCCGGAGTTCAGTCGCCGGTGAGCCCCCGCTGCTGCCATCGCTAGGACGAAGGCCCTGCCACCAAAAGGAAGTGAGGTAGGTCTTCGTTACCCATCTTACGACGTCGTCGCTGTTCCTACGCATCCGTTTTATTCGCTTCCTTCGAGCAGAAACTTTTACGTGTGGACAGATCGTGTTTTGATCGGTTTTTGACGGTGGGATTGATCTATATCTTGAGTCAAGATCATCACCACGTCCACACTTCATACCTACACCCTTTTTCATCATAAAACCCCATGAAAGCCTATTAAAACATGCAAGAACACATACAAACTGGTTTAATAAAACAGCATCATAGGATTTGCATTCATCTACACCATTGCATCTTGAGTAAAGTTTGTGCATGATGTTTGATTGCTGTAAATTTTGTATGTGCATGGTCGTGAGTAGAAGGACAAGCTCAGGAAGCCATCTACGAAGGACTACAGCACCAAGACTTCGAGACGCTCGGACAACTAGAGCCACAGGAGCAAGGCAAGTGCCCCTTGACCATATTGATCCCATGTTTTGAAACTGTTTTGTTTGCAAAAACTCAGATGCTTGAGTCAACTTGATGGGACACCCTTTATAGGAGTTTACTAGTTTTGTTAACCATCCTTGTCGCTGGGAAAGTTGATGAGTCGGGTATGGTTGTTTTTCCTTTTTGCTTCGCTTAATCCACGGGATACGGGAAGCGGAATTAAAACATGGTTAGCTACAGCACTCATATGAATAATGATAATAATAACTTGATGATGTTAATGAGCATGGAATCGGGGGAAATCTACGCAAGCTTGGTTCGTAGATGTTGCTAAATGAGATGGTGGTTTACTTGCCGTAGATCTAAGGACCGGTTCATGCCAGCACATGCCAGGAAAATAGTGCCACCACAAGGCCAAATATGGGTGCGGCTTAGCTGACTAATTAGGTGTTTTGCTAGTTTGTTATGGACCGTGGATGGCGCGGGGAATGGGAGTAGAGAGAGGACTGCCCTGGGAACTGCATGGCACAAGAGGGGGCCCGTAGGTGGGAGAATGGTGACTCGAGCCTGCCGGTGAAACCTTAGTGAGTCCATACATCTAGTAGCCCCTTTGTAAAGGTTATTTTGTGATCTCTTGGCCATTGTGTACTGGTATAATGGAGGTTCTGCAGTCGCCGACGGGTGACGATATCACAAACTTGTGGGTAAAGTGGTGCCACCTCTGCAGAGTGTAAAACTATACAGATAGCCGTGCTTACGGTCACAAGCACCTGGCCAACTCACATGATTAGAAGGGAAAACTTGAGATGGATGTTCGGTATGGTTATGGTATGGTCATTGGAATTGGTTTTGGGACTGTTTTGAGTCATGAAAATGATTTTGGCTTCAGTTATATGAATATGAGATGGTTATGAATGTTTATGAGTATGAGACGAACTTGAGAAAGGTTAATGGCTGGTTGAGACTTGAGAAAAGGGTGAATTATGATGGAGAAAATGATGTTGAATTACTTGGTCATGTTGGGATAAATATCACTTAGAAATAGTTGCTGTTTTTATCATGTTGTGAAATAAAATTTTCTTGCTGCAATGAGCCCTTTTTATTCCTACCTTGTTGTAAGCTACATGTTATATTTTTCGGCACTTGCTGAGTACGTCATGTACTCAATCTTGCATTATTACATAAACATCAGCAACAGGAGAAGAGTACTTTGAGGACCATGTGGAGTACTAGGTGTGCGAACTACCGTCAACTTGCCTGTGGAGTTGAAGATGGAGCCGCTGCTGCTTAGTTATTTTCCGCTGTCGTTTAGAGACTTCCGCTGCAAGAATAAGTTAGAGATTCATGAGTGAGATAATGATTCAATGTAATAAAGTACTTAAACCCTATTTATTCGTGGTTATATTCTGAAATTCAGTTTGTGGACTACATGTGTATGTGTGATGAACATCTTGGGCACACATATGCATTAACTCGGTTCTCTTTCCGGATCCGGGTGTCACAGATCGGTATCAGAGCCACGTTGACCGTAGGACGCAAGCCTAGGTAGAATGGATACTCTAAAACACATAGGAACACCCCTCTAAACTTCTATTTTTGAAAATTGCTTGCTGCTGCACTTTTCTTGTCAAGTCAGCCACCACAAAATGCTATTTTCATCCCCTCCTTTTCTCTTCTTTTGGACAACAACACTGTTGCTTTCTTGCTTCATAGCTTCTGAGGTTTTGAAGTATTTTCTTCCTTCTCTAAAGTGTCTCATGTCCTATTTATAGATGCCGGTGATCCGGAGCACAACACGCATATGTCCTCGTTCGCCACCACGTGGGAGTGCACTTAACCCCATTGAGGTGTCCAATGGACCGCCCCCGCCACACGGCGGGAACAGCACCAGTTCACATGATTAAGTTTAGGATTCCCATTGAATAAGCTGTAATAGGAACGTTTAAATCATAGTAGCGTGAATAGGAGTGGTGTGTTCAACTTTTGTGATGATTGCTTGTGTTTGTGTGCTAGTGTGAGATGTGGGACGCTTCTGCGAAAGTCCACATCCACACATAGTAGAGAGATGTGAGATGCTTTGGCATGTGTTCACATCCTCATATAGGCTAAAATTAATAAAAGAAGATATTTTGTTCATACCCTTGATGCATATAGTTGGGGGATCAATCTAAACTTCTCTTTTCTTTTCTACCCAACTCTCTCTCTCACAGATGGTGAGGGAAAACACCAGCCGTCAAAGGAGGAATGTTAGTGGCAACCCTGAACCACAAGAGGATGGCAACGTTGAAGTTCCTGAAAATGCTAACCCCGGGGCTGATGCAAACGACCATGAACGGTTGATGGCTATGCAGAACCAGCTCATGCAAACTATGATACAGACTTTAGGACAGCTGCAAGTAAACAACCACTACAATCCTAACCCGTTCCTGCATCCCCACCACCACTACCACCACCGCCGCCGGCTGACAACAGATTGGGAGAGTTCATGAGGACTCGACCGCCTACTTTTGTACAAGCTAATGATCCCATGGAGGCTGATGATTGGTTGAAATCCATGGAGAAGAAGCTTGCTATTGTTCAGTGCGATGATCGGGAGAAAGTTATCTTCGCATCGCACCAACTCATGGGAGCAGCCGCTGACTGTTGGGACGCTCTCTGCAATGCTCACGATAACCAGGAGACAATCACTTGGGCTGAATTCAAGGAGAGTTTCCGCTCTCATTACGTCCCTGCTGGAGTCATGATGCTTAAAAGGCAAGAGTTCGAAGGTCTCCGCCAAGGAAAGAAGAGCGTGAATGAGTACCTCAACAAGTTCATGCAGCTGTCAAGTTATGCTCCAGAAGACGTCAACTCGGATCAAAGGAAGCAATACTTGTTCATGAGAGGATTGAACAATGAGATCCACGTACAACTGCTCAACAATGATTATGTAAACTTCCAGAAGCTCATTGACAAAGCTATAGTGGTTGAGTGCAAGATCCGTGAGATCAAGCAAGAGGGCATGAGGAATATGCCATACCAGCCACAAGGGAGCAATGTACGTCCCCGTTTCATGCCCCCAGCTGCACCACAGTATAGCTCGTTCGCTTCTACTTTCCGCCCTGCAAACCCACCTCGCCCTAATCAACCACCGCAGCAACGTCCTGTTATGCATGCACCTCGCATGCCTTTGCCCACTGCACCCCGTCCCAACCTAGGCGCCTATTCTCAAAACCAGCCTCGCCCCAACATTCCTGCTGTTTTGGGCAACAAAGCATGCTTTTCATGCGGAGAGGCAGGACACTTTGCAAGTCAATGCACAAAGAAAGGCCTTGGACAGCCAAGCAACGCGCCCAAGCAGAACCCACGGCCGAACAGAGGATCTAATCAAGGTAACCGTGGGCAGCAGAACTACGCTCGTGGCAACGTGAATCATGTCTACGCTGAGGAAGCGCAACAAGCTTAGGACATCGTGATTGATATGTTCCTTGCCAACTCCAACGCAGCCACTATTCTATTTGATTCTAGAGCATCGCATTCATTCATATCATCCAAGTATTTTGCCAAGTATAATCTGCCCATATCACACATGAAACACACTAAGTTGGTTAATTCTCCCGGTGGAGGGATGAGGACTAATATAGTATGTCCGAAAGTAAACCTTAAAATAAGGGGGTAGACTTTCTTGCCAACCTTATTGTCTTGGATTCCCAAGGGATTGATATAATACTTGAGATGGATTGGTTAAGCAAGCACAACAGAGTAATTCAATGTGCTGAGAGGAGCGTGCAGTTGACAAATGAGCATGGTACTCGTATTGAGTTCGAGTCGGCCCAACCGGAAACCGAGAAGGCAGCGTTGAACCATGTCGAAGAAGAAACATTGGAAAGCATTCCGGTGGTTCAAGAATTTTAGATGTGTTCCCGGAAGAACTTCCTGTTATGCCACCTGACCGGGACATTGAATTTGCCATTGATTTAGTAACTGAAACTGCACCTATAGCAAAGAGGCCATATAGGATGCCCATTAATGAACTAGTGGAACTTAAGAAGCAAATTCAGGAGCAGCTAGAAAAGGGTTTTATACGCCCAAGCTCGTCACGGCGGGGAGCCCACGTGCTCTTCGTAGACAAGAAGCATGGGACCCAAAGGATGTGTGTGGATTTCAGGTCTCTCAATGAGGTGATGATCAAGAATAAATATCCGCTGCCCTGTATAGAGGACCTATTCAACCAAATGAAAGGTGCCCGAATTTTCTCCAAGATTGATCTTCTGTCGGGATACTTCCAGCTGAAGATTAAGCCCTCCGACATACCTAAGACTGCATTTTGAACACGGTATGGTTCGTATGAAAATACCGTTATGTCTTTTGGGTTAACGAATGCACTCGCATACTTTATGTACCTCATGATAAGGTCTTCATGGAGTACTTGGACAAGTTCGTCGTAGTTTTCATCGATGATATCATGGTGTATTCAAAAAGCGAGGAAGAACATGAAGAACATTTGAGATTGACATTGCAGAAACTGCGAGAACATCAATTGTATGCCAAGTTCAGCAAGTGTCAATTTTGGCTAAAGGAGATATCGTTCCTAGGCCACATCATCTCCGAGAGAGGAGTATCGGTTGATCCCGGAAAAGTGGGAGATGTTCTGAAGTGGAACCAACCGCAGAATGTGAGAGATATTCGGAGTTTCCTTGGGATGGCTGGATACTTTCGACGGTTCATCAAGGATTTCTCCAAAATAGCGAAGCCTATGACTGAATTGATAATGAAGGGAAAAGCATTTCAGTGGACACCAGTGTGCCAAGAAAGCTTTGAGAAGCTCAAGAAAAGACTAACCACAGCGCCGGTTTTGGTATTACCGGACATGAGCAAGAGCTTCGATATATATTGTGACGCATCAGGACAAGGGCTTGAATGTGTGCTCATGCAAGAAGGACAAGTGGTAGCCTATGGGTCGAGGCAACTAAATAAACACGAGCTGAATTACCCCACACATGACTTGGAATTTGCAGCCGTGGTACATGCCCTAAAGATTTGGAGGCATTATATCCTTGGCCATCGATGTGAGATCTATACGGATCACAAAAGCCTCAAGTATATATTCACGCAAACGGATCTAAATTTGAGGCAACGTCGATGATCGGAACTCATCAAGGATTATGATGTTGGAATCAATTATCACCCCGGAAAGGCCAACGTAGTAGCTGATGCGTTGAGCCGAAAGGGAGCATGTCACCAACTCACGGTTCGGGAGCTACCGCCCGAGCTGCGCAAGGAGTTCGAATGGTTACATCTCGGGTTCTTGAACGAGATGGAAGTGATAGAACTCAACTCTTCGCTATAACAAGAGATACAAGATGGCCATGCAATGGATGAGGAAATCAAGGAAAGAATCCGACAAGGCATAGAAAAGGATTTCAAGGAAGATGAGAAAGGCACGCTTTGGTTAGGGAAAAGGGTTTGTGTGCCTAACGTGAAGCACATCCACGACAAGATATTAAAGGAGGCACATGGCTCACCTTATTCCATACATCCCGGCTGTACAAAGATGTACAAGGACATGAAAACTTGCTATTGGTGGGATGGTATGAAAAGGGACATAGCTGAATATGTTGCCTTATGTGACACGTGCCAACGGGTGAAGGCCGAACATCAAAGACCCGCTGGACTGTTGCAACCATTGAAAGTACCCAAGTGGAAGTGGGAAGACATCAGCATGGATTTCATTGTCGGATTGCCACGTACTCGGTCGGGTTACGACTCCATTTGGGTTATTATGGACCGATTGACGAAAATAGCCCATTTCCTTCCGGTTAGAACCACGTACCGCATCACGGAACTAGCCGAGCTGTATACGGAGCAAATCGTGTGTCGCCATGGAGTTCCGAAGAGGATAGTTTTAGATCGGGGTTCTCAAATTACCTCAAGGTTCTTGAAGAAACCGCATGAAACCATGGGTACACGGCTGAATTTCAGCTCCGCTTATCACCCGCAAACTGACGGGCAAACTGAGAGGACAAATCAAATTTTGCAAGACATGTTGAGAGCTTGCGCCTTGAAACACGGGCGCAGTTGGGATAGGAGCTTGCTGTATGCTGAATTCTCCTACAACAACAGCTATCAAGCCAGCTTGAAGATGTAACCTTTCGAAGCATTGTATGATAGACGGTGTAGAACGCTGCTGTTCTGGAATGAGACTGGAGAGAGCCAAGTGTTTGGACCCGAAGTGCTACAAGACGCTGAAAAGCAAGTCCAAACGATACGAGAAAATTTGAAGGCGGCTCAGTCACGACAAAAAGGTTATGCGGACAATAGGCGAAGAAGATTGACCTTCGAAGTAGGAGACTTCATATACCTTAAGGTATCGCCTATCCGAGGCCAACGATGGTTCAACGTCAAGGGCAAATTAGCACCTCGCTACATCGGGCCATTTAAGATTTTGGGCAAGCGAGGAGAAGTAGCCTATCAACTAGAGCTACCAACGCACCTCTCCGACGTACACGACGTGTTTCACGTATCCCAACTCAAGAAGTGCTTAAGAGTACCAGAAGAACAAGTACCGATAGATGAGCTCGAGCTTCAAGAGGATCTTACCTATGTGGAACACCCCATCCAAATATTGGACGTGAAGGAAAGGGTCACGAGGAACAAAGTGATCTGATGGTGCAAGGTACAGTGGAGCCATCACACGGAAGCCGAATCTACATGGAAGCGTGAGGAATACTGTAACACCCCAAAATCCTGTTAAGAATTTAAAAAATTTTGTACGTATTGCATGTGTTGCAAAAAATTCAAATTCAAACTGGAATTCAAATTAAACTCAAAACAGAAATGAAAAGAAAAAGAAAAGGAAAAAATAAACCTCCCCGGCCAGTGGGCCGAAACCCACCAGCCGGCCCACCCAGCCCCCGCGCCAGCCCGCAGCCGCGCGCCCGCGCTCCGTCTCGCAGACAGGTGGGACCCCCGATCGTCCGAAACCCAGACTGTTCCCCGCGCGCGCGCGATCGCAACCGACCGGGAAATTCCGCGTTCCCAGCCGACTTCCGGACCCCGAAGACTCCAGCTCGATCTAAACCAACCCGCCGCCCTCCCCGTCTATAAAAACACCGGCATCGTCCTGTTTTTCCCCACGATCCGCCGATTTTCCTCCCGGTGAGAACCCGAGCTTCTCCGGCGAATTCTGCTCGATCTACGCTCGGGAATTCTGATCTAACTCGCTGGTCTTGATCCACCGCCTCCGGGGAACCTCGCAGGTGCAGAAAACTCGGTGGTTTGCGGTTCAAACACAGCGCCGACGAGCCTCGCCGTGAATTCACCTCGGACCTCGTCGCCGACCGCCTTCCAGGACCTCCGAGCTCAAGAAAACCCCCGAGTTGAGATCCCCGATCTCCCCTCCACCGATCTATGCCATAAAATCTCAGTTTTAGGAAGAATTGACGAAGATCCGAAACTCTCCGGCGAGATCGCCGCCTCCCGCCGCCATGCGCCACCGGGCAGCGCCGCCCGCTCTCGATCAGAGCGACGTGGCCGCTTGTGCGCCATCTATTTTAAATTGCACGGTAGAGTTTAAATCCCCGCGTACCGGTTCGATGTTATAATCTCAGCCGTCTGTTTTAAATCGGACGGTCCACGTCAGCCCCGCGTTATAAAGACTGGAATTCTTACGCGCTACCCCCTGGGGTTCTCGGAAAATAAGAGTTAGCCCCGGAAACTTCTGATCTAGCCCCTGGAACTTCAGAAAATCATGTAAATTCATTTAAAAATCAGTTTTAGCCACTGGACTTAATAAAAATTGGGAAAAACCCCTCTGTTAAGTGTAGTTAGACCCCTGGAAATTCTTAAAATAATAAAATGGACCCTGTAGTGGGGTGAGTTTACCTTTTTAACCCTATTTGATATTAAAGTTAGGAATTTGAATATGTGGCTAGTATTTAAAATTTAAAAAGGTGGAACAAACATATTGTCAAATTCAAATTAAAAACTTTCCCAGTACTTAGAAAACCTTGGAGTGAGATAAAAATAGATTTTTGGCTGAAACGAATCTGTTTAATTGATTATTCACATTTATTAGTTATAGGGACACATTTTTAAGTAGAAAATAATTCTGAAAATTACTAAAATAAATGTAAAAATAGTTTACATCAGAGGAGAAGTTTAAAAATATATTATTACATATTTTAGACCCAAAACCTATTGTCACACCCGGTTTTTCCGAAGAAACAACCAAGTGAATATCGCATGTATGCCAGGATCATTTTCTCATACATGTGATGACAAATAGTGAAGCATCATTTATTACAAGCCAGGTGTCGAATATGAATAAGTCTTACATCGCAAATGTCTCAATGGACAATAATACGTTCATCACAAGTAAATAAACTAGCAGCGGAATATTATTCTTGAGGGCTCCACTACAGGCGTTGCCCGGGGGTCTCCATGAACCTAGAAACCTTCTTCGGGTCCAAAGTCTTGGTCATAATACACCACCTCATTATCTTGACCTGAGCAGCAATATAAACCAACAAAATATGCAAGGTTGAGTACCAATGGTACTCAGCAAGTGTGGGAAAAATATATCATGCATGGCTAGAACAATGAAAGGTTGAACTCATGGTTAAAGCACTACGCAATTAATACCTATCACCTTAGCTTATTAAGCACCTACATTACTACACAGGTGAAATGGTCCCAATCTCCCAACCCATCATCATAACCAATAACTATAACATCATTTCCAATGTTAAGCTCCCCGCTTAACATCCACAACTTCCAAAACCATCAATCCTCTAATCATGAATAAGTCCAAGCCGCTCTTGACCGTGAGCACGGCTGTCATGACAGTTTTGACTCTGCAGAGTTTGTACCACAATTTCATCTCCCGTTGCCGGGTGGACTAAAAGAACCTCCATTATGCCAGTGGCTACGAACCACATTCAAACTTCCCAGGTGTGTAGCCAGGAGATCACTACGAAGCCTTTACAAAGGGATTCCCGACGAGCGTGGGCCCACTGAGGTTTCACCCCTAACAGCATACAAGAGGCTCCAACCCCGCTGCAGTGGCCCCCTCTTGAGCCTTGCGGTTCATATGGTAGTCCATCTGACACCTATTCCCCGCACCATCCAACACACCCATACTACGCCGGGGATACACCTAATTAATTGGCCAAGCTGCCCCATCTCCGCATGTGGTTGGCACTGTAAAGCCAGGTTACATGCTCCATGAACCGGTCCTTAGGATCCAGGCAAGTACTAAACACAAACCCGAGTCTCGTGCACCCAGCACACAACCAAAACATCCAACTTGCCTTGATCCCTACCTCTACATAACTCACAATATCTCATTCAAGAGTATGGTAAAATAAACTGATGATATCATATCCCAAATATCCCATTCTAAGCATGGCTAAGCATATGCATAATAATAAATGACATGATAAAATATATCCCAACCCAAGCTACAAGGAAACAAGGTAATGCAATTCTAGGGAAACTTTCTAGCATGGGTTTCAGATTTAAATTGACAATGCAAATAACTCTAGCTACACATCCTAGCATAGGATCAAAGTGGTCAAGGACACTTGCTTCCTTCTTGCTGCTCTTGAAATGGGTAGTCCTGATCTTGGAAAGGAATAACTTGCTCTTGAGCAGGTTCTACATCATACCATCACACATAGCAAAAGAAAAACAACAATCCATAAGACATAGTTCACACTTCCACTTCATACAAACCACACATTCAAATTTATGAAAGTCATTCACCATTATATGTGTTGTGGTTACTCTATGTGTGTTGATTTGTAGCTTGCATACACTTTTAATCATGTGTATATGATTCCTACTTTGGTGTTCACATTTATACTTACATACTATATATATATATATATATGTGTGTGTGTGTGTTTCAAATTTAAATAAATTCCTTATATTCAACTACTACACCTTTTCACTACCAAGTATGTATGAAAAGTATTTTTCTTCTCCATATGTGCCTTCAGAATTTCTACCAACCCTAAACTGAATTCTTTGGATTTTAGAAACTCCATTTATCATTTACTAGTTGCTATATTTTCAGATTTATTTTCCTACGCATAAATGTGTACTTTATTATGAAATTAGTAATACACATCATCTAAACAGAATAGGTTCTGGTCCTAAATAATTTAATAACATATTTTGACCTTTGCCTCTGATGTAAACTATTTCACAATTATTTTCCCTATTTTCTAAAACTATTCATTACTTAAAAATGTGTCCCTAATGTGAATAATAAATTAAACAGATTCAATTCAGCCCAAAATATGTTTTTATCTCACTCCAAAGTTTCCTAAATACTGAGAAAGTCTTTAATTTAATTTTGACAATATGTTTGTCCCACTTTTTAATTTTTAAACACTAGCCACATATTCAATTTCCTAAATTAAATACTAAACAGGGCTAAAAAGTTAAACTTACCCCACTACAGGGTCTATAATATTATTTTCAGAATTTCTAGGGGTCTAGCTACACTTATCAAAGGTGTTTTTCCTAATTTTTATTAAGTCCAGGGGCTAAAACTGATTTTTAAATGAATTTACATGATTTTCTGGAGTTCCAGGGGCTAGATCAGAAGTTTCCGGGGCTAGCTCTTATTTCCCGAGAACCCCAGGGGGTAGCACGTAAGATTTCTAGTCTTTATAACGCGGGGCTGACGTGGACCGTCTGATTTTAAACCGACGGCCGAGATTATAACATCGAACCGGTACGCGGGGATTTAAACCCTACCGTGCGATTTAAAATAAACGGCGCACAAGCGGCCACGTCGCTCTGATCGAGCGCGGGCGGCGCTGCCGGCGGCGGGAAGCGGCGATCTCGCCGGAGACTTTTGGATCTTCGAGAATTCTTCCTAGAACTGTGATTTTATGGCATAGATCGGTGGAGGGGAGGTCGGGGATCTCACCTCGGGGGTTTTCTTGAGCTCGGAGGTCCTGGAAGGTGATCGGGGACGAGGTCCGAGGCGAAACCACGGCGAAGCTCGTCGGCGCTGTGTTTACACCGCAAGTCACCGAGTTTTCTGCACCTGCAAGGTTCCCCGGAGGCGGTGGATCAAGGCCAGCGAGTTAGATCGGAATTTCCGAGCATAGATCGGCCAGAATTCACCGGAGAAGTCTCGGTTCTCACCGGAGTAAAAATCGGCGATCGCGTGGGAAAAACAGAACGAGGCCGGGGTTTTTATAGACGGGGGAGGGCGGCGGGGTGGTTTAGATCATGTCCGCGTCGCCTACGAACAGAATTCAGCGGGGATACGCCGAAATCCCGATCGGTTTTGATTCGGGTGCGAGGGAGTCCGGAGCTGTCGCGAGGTAGACGAAGATATGGTGGGTCCCACCTGTCAGCGGAAGGAAGCGGCGCACGCGGCTGCGGGCTGGCGCGGGTGCTGGCTGGGCCGGCTGGTGGGTTTCGGCCCACTGGCCGGTTTTTTTCTGTTTTCTCTTTTTCTTTTTCTATTTCTTTTCTGATTTGAGTTTAATTTGAATTCCAGTTTGAATTTGAATTTTTGCAAAACATGCAACACGTCAAAAAATTTTTAAATCCCCCTCTTAACAGGATTTAGGGTTTTGAATCAAAATTTTGGGGTGTTACACCTATTCTGTTCAGATGAGGTGTCTTACTATTTTTATAATAAAG
Organism: Neostapfia colusana; assembly: GCA_030760725.1. Classification (NCBI taxonomy): domain Eukaryota; kingdom Viridiplantae; phylum Streptophyta; class Magnoliopsida; order Poales; family Poaceae; genus Neostapfia; species Neostapfia colusana. The sequence goes on along the minus strand of JASWHV010000006.1, from coordinate 56,835,741 downwards.
TCCATATTTAGGCATAGGAAATAAATCTGAAAAATATAACAAACTAGGTATGAATAACTAGAAAATGATAAATGAAGTTTCCAAAATCTAAAGAATTCCGTTTAGGGTTAGTAGAAGGTCTGAGGACACATATGAAGTGGGAAAATACCTTTCATGCATACTTGGTAGCTAAAATGTGTATCAATTAAATATAAGGGATTTATTTAAATTGGAAATACATATATAGTATGCCAACATGAATATGAATACAAAAGTAGAAATCATATGTACGTGTTTAAAAGTGCATGTAAGCCAAAATCAACACACATAGAGAAACCACAACACATAGAATTGTGAATGGCTTTCATGAATGTGAATGTGTGGTTTGTATGAAGTGGAAGTGTGAACTATGTCTTATGACTTGTTGTTTTCTTTTGCTATGTGTGATGGTATGAGTAGAACCTGCTCCAGAGCAAGTTCTCCCTTTCCAAGATCAGGACTACCCATTCCAAGAGCGGCAGGAAGGAGGCAAGTGTCCTTGACCACTTTGATCCTATGCTATGATATGTAGATAGAATCATTTGCATTGTCAATTGAAACATGAAACCCATGCTAGGAAGTTTCCCTAGAATTGCATTATCTTGTTTCCTTGTAGCTTGGGATTGGGATTTATTTTATCATATCATTCATTTACATGCTTATGCTTAGCCATGCTTAGAATGGGATATTTGGGATATGAGATCATCAGTTTATTTTACCATACTCTTGAATAGATATTGTGAGTTATGTAGAGGTAGGGATCAAGGCAAGTTGGATGTTTTGGTTGGTGCTGGGTGCATGAGACTCGGGTTTGTGTTTAGTACTTGCCTGGATCCTAAGGACCGGTTCATGGAGCATGTAACCTGGCTATACCGTGCCAACCACATGCTGAGATGGGGCAGCTTGGCCAATTAATTAGGTCTATCCCCGGCGTAGTATGCGTGTGTTGGATGGTGCGGGGAATAGGTGTCAGCTGGACTACCATATGAACCGCAAGGCTCAAGAGGGGGCCACTGCAGCGGGGTTGGAGCCTCTTGTATGCTGTTAGGGGTGAAACCTCAGTGGGCCCATGCTCGTCGGGAATCCTTTTGTAAAGGCTTCGTAGTGATCTCCTGGCTACACACCTGGAAAGTGTGAATGTGGTTCGTAGCCACTGGCATAATGGAGGTTCTTTTAGTCCACCCGGCAACGGGGGATGAAATCACTACATGTGGGTACAGTGGTGCAAACTCTGCAGAGTCAAAACTGTCATGACAGCCGTGCTCACGGTCAAGAGCGGCTTGGACTTATTCATGATTAGAGGATGATGGTTTTGGAAGTTATGGATGTTAAGCGGGGAGCATAACATTGAAAATGATGTTATGGTTATTTGATTTTGATGATGGGATGGGAGATTGGGACCATTTCACCTGTGTAGTAATGTAGGTGCTTAATAAGCCAAGGTGATAGGTATTAATTGCATAGTGCTTTAACCATGAGTTCAACCTCCCCTTGTTCTAGCCATGCATGACATAACTTTCCCACACTTGTTGAGTACCATCGGTACTCAACCTTGCATATTTGTTGGTTTATATTGCTGCTCAGGTCAAGATAATGAGGTGGTGTATAATGACCAAGACTTTGGACCCGAAGAAGGTTTCTAGCTTCATGGAGACCCCTGGGCAACGCCTGTGACGGAGCCCATAAGAATAATTATTCCGCTGCTAGTTTATTTACTTGTGATGAACTTATTATTGTCCATCGAGACATTTGCTATGTAGGACTTATTTATATTCGACACCTGGCTTGTAATAAATTATGCTTCACTATTTGTCATCACATGTATGAGAAAATGATCCTGGCATACATGTGATATTCACTCGGTTGTTCTTCGGAGAAACCGGGTGTGACAAAGACCTCAAGGCAGAACTCCCTCATCTATTCTCTACTCTATCGAATCTCGAGGGCGAGATTCAGTTTAAGGGGTGTAGGTTTGTAACACCCTCAAAATCATTTCCATGCATGCATACATTTTTCATATAGAGAAACATTAAAAAAGAAGTAGAAATGGAGAAAGAATCATAAAAATGATGGGGAATAGGAAAAAAGATAGCTGCAATGAGACAATTCCAATTTGTCTAAGTGCGCTGTCGACACATCCCCAGCCACGGTTCATGTGTCGCCCGCGGAGCTCACCTCCGCGGAGGGGGTGAGGTCCGGCATCGCGGGACACGTGGCGCCCGCGGAGCTCGCCTCCGCGGAGGGGGTGAGGTCCGGTACCGCGGGACACGTGGTGGCCGCGGACCTCGCCACCGTGGAGGGGGTGAGGTCCGGCAGCACGGGACACGTGGCGCCCGCGGAGATCACCTCCGCGGATGGGCTGAGGTCCGGCACCGCGGGACACGTGGCGCCCTCGGAGCTCGCCTCCGCGGAGGGGGTGAGGTACGGCACCGCTGGACATGTGTCGATCTCGGAGCTCACCTCCGCGGAGAGGGTGAGGTCTGGCACCGCTGGACACGTGTTGCCCTCGGAGCTCAACTCCGTGGAGGGAGTGAGGTCCTGCACCGCTGGACACGTGTCGCCCTCGGGGCTCGCCTCTGAGGAAAAGGGAGGCCCGACCCCGCTGGACGCGTGGCGTCCTCAGAACTCGCCTCTGAGGAGAAGCGAGGCCCGGCTCCGCTTGCCGCGTGGCAGGCCCGGAGCTTGCCTCTGAGGAGGAGGGTGGCTCGGCCCCGCTGGACAGGTGGTGCTTTCAGAGCTCACCTCTGCGGAGGGGGGCGAGGTCCTTAGGTGGATTTTTCTACTGTGCGTGGGGATGCCCGGTACTAAGGGTACCGACACGATTTCCCCAAATTTTCCCCATATTGCTGCCGCACCAAACTGAAAAGATAAGTTAGTTGAAATCCAAAGTTGAGTTGGACTCTTATTTGAGCTCCAATTGGAATAGGACTCCTCTTTTTCCCCTTATAAATAGAACTCAAAACCCCTTTTGGCTGTAACCCTTTACCTTCTTTTCTTCCTCCCAAGTCAGCGACTTAGAGGCCCTAGCCCCCAACTCGCTGAATTAAACCCCCCCCCCCCTCGGCGGAGTTCAGTCGCCAGTGAGCCCACGCTGCTGCCATCGCTAGGAGGAAGGCCCTGCCACCAAAAGGAAGTGAGGTAGGTCTTCGTTACCCATCTTACGACGTCGTCGCTGTTCCTACGCATCCGTTTTCTTCGCTCCTTATGAGCAGAAACTTTTACATGTGGACAGATCGTGTTTTGATCGGTTTTTGACGGTGGGATTGATCTAGATCTGAAGTCAAGATCATCACCACGTCCACACATGATACCTACACCCTTGTTCATCATAAAACCCTATGAAAGCCCATTAAAACATGCAAGAACACGTACAAACTGGTTTAATAAAACAGCACCATAGGATTTGCATTCATCTACACCATTGCATCTTGAGTAAAGTTTGTGCATGATGTTTGATTGCTGTAAATTTTTTATGTGCATGGTCGTGAGTAGAAGGACAAGCTCAGGAAGCCATCTACGAAGGACTACAGCACCAAGACTTCGAGACGCTCGGATAACAAGAGCCACAGGAGCAAGGCAAGTGCCCCTTGACCATATTGATCCCATGTTTTGAAACTGTTTTGTTTGTAAAAACTCGTATGCTTGAGTCAACTTGATGGGACACCCTTTTATAGGAGTATTACTTGTTTATTTAACCATCCTTGTCGCCGGGAAAGTTGATGATTCGGGTATGGTCTTTTTTCCTTTTTGCTTTGCTTAATCCACGGGATACGGGAAGCGGAATTAAAACATGGTTAGCTACTGCACTCATATGAATAATTATAATGATAACTTGATGATGTTAATGAGCATGGAATCGGGGGAGATCTAGGCAAGCTTGGTTTGTGGATGTTGCTGAATGAGATGGCGGTTTATTTGCCGTAGATCTAAGGACCGTTCATGCCAGCACATGCCAGGAAAACAGCGCCACCACAAGGCCAAATATGGGTGCGGCTTGACTGACTAATTAGGTGTGTTGCTAGTTTGTTATGGACCTCGCCATCTCCGCAGGGGTGAGCTCCAAAGGCACCATGTGTCCAGCGGGGCCGGGCCTCCCCGCTCCTCAGAGGCGAGCCCCGGGCCTGCCACGTGGCCAGCAGTGCTGGACCTCGCCCCCTCCGCAGGGGTGAGCTTTGAAGGCGCCACATGCCGTGCTGCCCACCCCGGCTTGGTAGGCAGCAGGAGTAAAGGCACGCCATGCCTTGTCCCACCAAGACATTCAAGACCCGCGCCTTCCCAAGACGCGTAGACGCGGCGCACGCCCTTGTCAGGTGGCTCAGTGACCAGTCGCGTCACAGTTAAGACAAGCACGCCCTGTCAGAAGCTGTTGACCAATAGGCACGGCGACAAGACATTCCCTGCCGTCTCTGCCATCATCAACCACTACGCCTAGCTTGCGGCACGGGCAGGATGGCAGAATGACGACTAAGAAGCCATTGCCAGAGACAACTACCAGCATTCACTGCAAGATATGGTAGATGGCAGGAAATCTCTCCGGGACCACCTGTCGGGTCCTGGGGCCCACCTTGTAAGCCGCCCGAGCCTTGAAGTATAAAAGACTCGGGTGGGTAACGTTGCAAGGGGTTCGGCATTTTTGGCAACCCAGCTCATCCAGATCCCCAAGCTTAGAACTCCGGTTCTAAGCTCCGAGCAATAAAGCTCCAGTGGACGTAGGGTAATATGCTCCGGCAGCCCGAACCACGTAAAAATCCTTGTGTCAATCCTCTCACAACCAACATGACCTTCCGAGAGGACTAGCCCCTCTGAAAAAGAACCTCCGCGGGTTGCTCCTGAAGCAGGCCCGGGGAAGTGTCGATGGCACACTTCGACAAGATCCTTGATGAAGCTCACTTGTCTAAATTCTCCATTCATCCGGGCAGCAACAAAATGTACCAAGATTTGAAAAGAAAATTTTGGTGGACATGGACGAAGCGGGAAGTGGCTAAATACGTATCCGAGTGTGATACGTGTAGACGAGTGAAAGCAGATCACATGAGAAAATCAGGGCTGTTACACCCCCTGAAATTTCCAGCATGGAAGTGGGAAGATGTGAGCATGGATTTAATTGTGGGATTACCCCTGACGTCCAACAAGCATGATTCCATTTGGGTAATTGTTGACCGATTAACCAAGTCGGCTCACTTCATTCCCATGCATACACGTTACCATGCCAGCATGTATGCGGAGTTGTACATTGCAAGAATCCTATGCTTTCATGGGGTACCCAAGACCATAATCTCAGATCCAGGGGCACTATTTGTATCTCGTTTCTGGGAGCAGTTGCATGCTGCGTTGGGTACTAAGCTGATTAGAAGCTCCGCCTATCGCCCTCAGTTAGATGGGCAAACTGAGAGGGTTAACCAAGTATTAGAAGACATGTTGAGAGCGTGTGCCATCCACCACGGTAGAAACTGGGATGATCATCTACCGTTGGTGGAATTCTCGTACAACAATGGCTATCAAGCGAGTATCAAGATGGCACCATATGAGACTCTCTACGGTCGCAAATGCCGCACCCCATTGAACTGGTGCGAGTCCGGTGAAAGGGTCACGTTCGGGGTTGATGTGGTGAACGACGCCAAAGAGCGTGTTCGAATGATTCAACCCAACTTGAAGGCCGCTCAATCCCGGCAGAAAAGTTACGCTGATACGATGCGTACGCCGCTACATTTTAATGTCGGGGAACACATGTACCTCCGTGTATCTCCGATGAAAGGCGGGCACCGATTCGGCGTGAAGGGGAAGCTCGCTCCCAGATTTATTGGACCCTATGCTATCACCGAGAAGTGTGGACCAATGGCGTATAGACTGGAACTACCGGCATCTCTCGCTGGTGTTCACGATGTTTTCCATGTTTCACAACCATGGAAATGTCTAAAGTATACGGCTGCTGTGCCCACCGAAGACATTGGCGAGTTGCAACCGGATTTGACGTATGCTGAATATCCGGTAGCGATTATTGATGAGAAGGCTTGGACCACACGTAACTGAACGCTGTGGTTCTACAGGATACTGTGGAGCAACCACACCGCTAAAGAAGCGATGTGGGAGAGCGAGGAGTTCCTTCGCTCAAACTACCCAGACTTCATGGCGTCTCATCACGGGTAAGTACCTATTACATCGTCGTCTCTTTTTTTATAATCTCAGGATGAGATTGTTTTAAGGGAGAGGGATGTAAAAGCCCAAGAATGGACTTGATAAAATGTTCACCACATCACCACACCACAGCTCATTTGGTGGGTAGCTCATGAACATTTGTGAAGAGCAAGTAAACACAATCAAGAGGGTGATTAGAAGAAAAACCCATAACTCCAAAAAGTAGGAGCTCACACACATAAACATGAGAGGATGAGTTCACTATTTGGTCCTAAATACTTTTAGAAATGCTCATGCCAAGTTTCATGCAAATCCAAACTCTTTTGAGCCACTTTTGGAGACATTTGTAAAAAGGGCTATTTGAATGCAAATTCAAATGTCAACTAGTTTTCATCACTTGAATTCAATATTTGACTTCATATTCAAACTCAGCACATTTTTCTGAGTTAGTCCACCAATTTTCATCCCCATTGGAGTTCATCTTGTCGGGAGCTAAATTTGCAATAATTCAAAACTGAATTTGAATTTCAAATTCAAATGTGCAGCAAATTTAGCCAAACCAATTTCAAATTGAGGAAATCAAATTCAACCCATGACTTTGTGGCTAAGTCTCCCATTCAATTGTGAGTAGCTGAGATCTTTTCAGTGAAAACAAGAATGAAAAAAGATTAAAGGAATTAGAGGGGAGGGGGGCCCACTGGTCAGAGGCTGAAAGAGGAGAGGGAACCGCCTCTGTTCTTCGGGTTACTGCCGAACCGAGCCAGCGCGAGCTGCAGTGGCTACTGAGCAGCGTTGGAGGCGCCACCACGTGCTAAAGACCTAGGGAAAGTCGTGCTCAGCCATTCTACTGCTCACGTGAACCATTTCTTTGACTCTTCACCATCCTCTCGCTCAAAACCGACGCAAACGCAGCCACCGGACGACCCTCTCTGCTCACCGGCGCCCGGGCAACACAAGGCTCATCGTGCCCGATGATCAACACAAGAAACCACCACCCTAAGGTGCTTGTCATGCTAGTCCAAACCGCTCGTCGTTTCATGCATCAGCGTGGGAGAATTTCTCCGGTTAAGGTTCGGTGTTCATAGATCCGAGCTGCTCCAAACTCCAAATTTCGCGGGGATTAGCTCACCACAGCGTATGCCAAGCTAACCACATGCTCTACACGTTCCCACGGCCACCAAGGATCAAAAACCATCAGAAACCATCGAGCTTCGGCGCTGCTATTAGAGTTTTTCGAGTATCCGCCGTTTTAGCCCTAGGTCGACGGTGAGGTCCTAGCTCCGGCCATTTCCGTGGCAAACCGAGTCCAAGTTCGTGCTCAGCATGTCACCACAGAGCTGTAGGAGGAAACCGTTCCAAAAATAGGGCCCTGGGTAGCCCGGGCGACATCACCGGAGTAGGGGTCGCCGCTGTCACCGTCGCGAGCATGGTTCCGGCCATCGTCGAGCTTCGGTGAGTGCACCAACATGTTCTCCGATCAAAGTTGGGCACAGGCGGCGAGTTTCATCGAAGGGTGTGCAGTAGATCGACTGGCGGTGAGCTCCCCGGCAAAGCGCCGCCGCGGGGATCGCGGGTTGTCGCGAGGAAGACGAAGAGGGGCCGGGTCCACCGGTCAGTCTTTGTTTTCCAGCGGGGATCCGTTTTGCGGCTGGGATCCGATGCGGCAGCGCGGGAAAACCCCGTGGGCTGCGGTGTGGCCGCGATCTCAGTGGGCCGGCTTAATGAGTGGGGCCCACAACCAGAGTTTAAACATTTCTATGATATTCATATTTGGTTCAAACTTCAACTAGCCATAACTTTTGCTAGAAAGATCCAAATTTAGTGAACCAAATTTTAATGGATTCAGCTCTTTGAGTACTATCCAGCAAAACCAGTTTCAGTTTAAGAAACTTATTATTTTTCCAGAATTAATTCCCTAAATTTATAATGTTGGGAATTCTATCTGGATAATTCTTTTATGGAAAATTCTGAAATTTGGCTGGAAGGTTCATTTGAAAATCCTTGAGTCACAGGAAAAATTTCAGACCCATCCAAGTTCATTTAGTCCCCCTAATTGTGTCATTAAGTGAACTGCCCTGAGAAAATAGAAAAATGTACAGAAACATTTTTCAGATTTTCTTAAATATTGTTTAGGGCATAACTTCCTCTAGGATTCTTCAAATGACATGAAACCAATTCCATTAGAACCATCTCAACTCCAGTTTCCAGAAAGTAATGGGTTGAGCCATGAAAATCACTGGAAATCCTTGGAAGCTCTAGTAATGACCAAATAGACTTTTATTTGTACAGAGCTCAAATGAACATTGTTTCAGAGGAAACTTGGTCAAGTCGCTGGTTAGGATCTTGTAACATCCGAATTCTAAACAAAGGAGCAAAACCCCCTCTCCCTCACTGCCCTCCCTGCCAAACGGACCCACAAGTCAGCCTTCTTCCTCCTCAAACCGCCACCTTCCCTCTCCCTCTCTCTCTCCGCTCTATTATCGCATGTGAATAAAACAATTCGGCCACGAGAAAATCTCCGCGCCTCTTCCTCAACCGACGCCTCCACAACCGCCGCCTCCTTCCCCTCTACAAAACCACCCGGCGCCGGCCATTTCTCCCCACCGAAACCCACTCATCTCTCCCGGATAAGAAAAACTGCCCCCCCATTCTCAATTCTTCAAAAACATCTCGGATCTTCGGTTCTAATCCCTCCTACATCGTCACAAGGCCTCAAGGACGAATTCCCGATGGAAATCTCCGAAGACATACACTTAGAGAGCGTCGCCGACGAAGATCGCCGGAGATAGCCACTGATCACCGTCGCCGACACACTTCCGGCCAGTTCTGGTCCCCGAGAACCCCCTAGGTGAGTTCCCCATCTCCTCCTCTTCATTTTTGTATAACGAGATCAAGAAATTGTACAGGGATCGAAGAAACCGAAAACTCCGTCCACCGCCGCCGCTCGCCGGCGATCGCGCGGCCGCCGGGCGCGAAGGAGACGGGGGTAGGGCGACGTAGCCGATTCTGGACCCTCGGATTTGAATCAACGATTAGGATTAAAACAAGAATACCGGTTATGTTATATTAAATCCGGGCCGTTGATCTCAGATCCAACGGCCCACGTTTAAAATAGTTGTAACCGTTGAGATTTTCACGGTTAGGCCCCTGGAGATTTGAATAACTAGAAAACAGACCCTGTACTTTGCAAATTAAACCTTAGGCTTTATGGAAATTAGGGAATTCACTATAAAATAGCAAATTAGCCCCTAATATCTCTGTAAATTAGGTAAAGGGCTATGAAATTTCAATTTGAAGCCCTGAATAAATTATATTGTTGCAATCTAGTCCAGAATAGTTTATAGTTTTATTATTTATTCTCTAAATAGCCAAAATAGTGAAATTAAATTCTGGAAAATTATAAAACTGCATTAAAATGTCCTGTTATATTATTTTAACACATATTTAGTTTCTGAAATTTATATTAATTATATTATAGGCCTAAAAGTGTATTTTTCATAATGAATTAATTCTGAAAAATACAAATAGAAGTAATATATATTTCAGAAAATGGCAGAAATTAATTAAAATGCATGGATAAATTCTGAAAATGAAATAAAAGAAAAATACACACTGGAAATAGTTATTGTAATATTTTAAAATAATTTTTAGGTCTGAATTGATTATAAAATTAGTACAAATGCATATATACACTCCAAAAAAATTATTAAAATAACAACAAAAAAAGAAAATGAGTGTTTTACCATAATAAAGAAGAAATAAAAGATATATATGACAAGATGGTACTTATATTCATTTCAAAACACATGAAATGATATGAAATCATGGTTATATGAAGAAAATAAATAGAAAATACATAGTATATGCGTATCATCAAGTATATATATGCTCAAAATGTATTGAATAGTTTCTTATTGCATGTTTTGCATTGTTTTGTGTGCATATACATGGGTAGAACCATCCCAAGAACTACTTCCTAATCTTCAAGAGCAAGATTTCGAAGTAAACCTGCATCCATTCAAAGGCAAGTGTTCCTTGACCACTTTGTTCCTATTCTAGGATGATTAGTTAGATTATTTGCATGATGTCTTCAATATGAAACCCAATCTAGCATGTTTACCTAGTTTTATTCCTTTATCATTCCTTGTTAAACCATGGAGGGATTTAATTAAGATTTGTTGGTTATCATATATGTGCTTAGCCATGCTTAGTACTTAGAGAATGAATGAAACATAAATGTTGTTAGTCTTGTTGATTATATGAAAGACACAAGTATGTGTCATGGTGTTAGGAATCTAGACAGGCTGGTTGTTTGGATGGTGCTTCGTGCACGAGACTCGGGATAGTGTTAATGCATGTCTTAGATTCTAAGAACCGGTTCATGGAATAGTTAACCTGGCTTTACAGTGCCACCACAAGACTGAGATGGGGCAGCTTGGCCAATTAATTAGGAGTTTGCCGGTATAGTATGAGTGTTTGGATGGTGCGGGGAATGGGAGTCCATTTTTGACTGCCCTGGGAACTGCAAGGCTCAAGAGGGGGCTTCTGCAGGGGAGGGTTTACTCCTAGGAACTGCAGCAGTGAAACCTCAGTGGGCTTGTACTTGCTGGTAAATCCTTTGTAAAAGCCATGTAGTGATCTTTCGATCGCACACCAAAGGAAGTGTGTAATATGGCTTGCAACCACGGATATCAGGGAGGTTCTTAGTCCACCTGGCAACAGGGGATGAAATCTCTACTTGTGGGTAAAGTGGTACAATCTCTGCAGAGAACCAAACTGTGATGACAGCTGTGCTCACGGTCAAGAGCGGCTTGGACTTGTCCATGATTAGAAAAACATTGATATGAGTTTAAAGAGTTTGTTGGGTGGTGTAACCTAACATTAATGACTTAATTATGAAGTTGGTGGGGTTATCACTTAGTAATAGAGGTTGCTAATCAAAGCTAAGGCGTAGGATTAATGCATAGTGCTTAACCATGTTAGCCTTTCCTTGCTAATAGCCTTCATAACATTATTTCCTACACTTGTTGAGTACCTTTGGGTGCTAAAACTTGCTTTTGTTGGATATCATATGTTGCTCAGGTGCAAACGAAGATATAGACTTCGATGAGGAGGACTTCGATCCCGAAGAGTTGTTCTAGGCTAGCGAAACCCCCGGGCAACGCCTATGGATTGGAGGACCCTTTATTAGACTTCTGATGTTGTATATATTTAGTATGATAGTATCTTTTATTATTCTATTATGTCTTATGATGTAATATAATGTTACACGTTGACCCTGGCATGTAATATAATGATATTTCACTATTGTCGACGCATGTATGATTCAACTGATCCTGGCATACATGTGAGAATACGCTCGGGTGCGACAGATCCTACCAGGCCACCATAAAAATTCAGAGCCAAAGGGGAGGGCTAGCTAGAGTTATGGTCTTTACATATTGAGATCCAAACATTGCATTTAAATTGACATATCGTTAATTTGCTTACGTGTAGTCGCTGAAGGCGAGGAGACCCCAGAAGTGTTGGACTTCGTACTTCCGGACGAGACCCTAACCACTGACCAACAGCAACAAGGCAAGCCCCGGGTTACATTTTAACAAAGTTTATAAAGTTTTGCTTTATATACATATTTAGCTTGAGGTATTTATGTGCATTAGGTGTAGGATGGATGAAACCCAAATGCATAGCCAGATAATTCCAACAAGAGTGAGGGTAGTGTATAAGTCCTCGAATAGTATATGCTCTGCTTCATGTGTATAGACTTTGGTACAAGTCGAGTACTTGGAATCTACTCATGAGTATAGGCTTCGGGACACACGGGATTTGTTCGAGTGATGCGAGATCACTTTAGTAAGAAAATGAGACTAGGCAGGGGCTAGGGCGCAGCAAGAGGAAGTCTTGTGGGTGCAGCCCTGTCCGCGTCGATTGAGGACCGATCCGTGTGCGGCCCCGCTGAACAAGTTTTGAATGTACCGGAGGCATATCGGATATATGGGCCCCGATAAATCAATGTAACCTAAACCTCCGGGCGTCGAGGCATAGCAGACCGATTTATAGGTGTAGATTGAGGGCAGCCAGGTGGAAATCTGCTAACGGGCATAGAGAGATGTTCCGTGTAGGGAACCTCCTGCTCGTTTCGGTGCGACTGGTTTGACGTTTGGGCTGTTGGGTGAAAGGTTGTTCCGTACGACACGGAGTGAGCGTGCTGTGTGCAGCTCCACGTGTGGGCGTACGTGACGTGCTATTCGGGTATCCCTGCAGGTGTATATCAAGTCGATTCACCGTCCCACACAGTTATGAGTACCTATTGTTCACTGCGTCATGACGTAGATAAATTATGGCATATTGTAATTCAATTCTGCTGATATGTATAAATTGAATTTCTACATGTGTGCCACCAAATATCGCGTACTAAATTTCAGATTCATGAACTGTTAATTTGTGGATAAAAGATGAACTAAGAATGAACTTGTAGGCGTGTCCGTTTGCTGCAATTTACCATCCCATCTTCGTTATGACCTGCATGTAGAGTTTCATGTGTAGGCGCGTCGGTTGAGACTTGCTGAGCTATCGTGCTCACAGTTGCTGCTATGAGTGTTTGCAGGTGAGGATTACCCCACGGACTCGGGGTATGAGTTCACCGGCGAGGGCTACCCTCTGTCGCGGACCACGGCTGAGTGGGATCCGTACATGCCGCGCTGAGGTGAGGAGTGGGGCTAGTGTGGGTTGTCCATAGGGCTGGACAACCGACTTTTACTAGTTAGGTGGGCTTGAGTTGTAAAAATTAAGCTTCCGCGGTTGTAGACTCTGTATTTAGATGTAAACTGAAGGCTTGTACTACTTTGTACATATTCAGTTTGTTTTTCTATGTAATACAATGCTTGCCTTATGATGTATGCTGTCGGGTGTCGCATCATGCGGCACCACCCTCTGAGATCCTGGGCGTACGGATTCCGATCCGTCACAGAACTTACACCGTTATAATTCAAAGCTTTAATTCCCCTCATTTTTTCTAAGTGTAAACGTGCTGAATTTCTTGCTACCACTTTTGGGGATTTTACACATACTGCAAAAATACATTTCTAGATGAGTTAATCATGAACTCAGCAGTATATGGAGCTAATGAAAACATGAATATGTCAAAACTTTATGAAAGCAGTAACAAAATCCATGTTTACCCAACTCCTTAGAGTAGGAATAGCTAACCAGCATTTCTGTACAGAACAAACCTTTATGCACTAACCCCAGATTTTGATCCATTTGACAGCATTTTCATAACTCAAGTTGAATACCAAAGTTAAAGTAAACTTCAATATCTTCCCAATGAGTATTCACATGCCTTCAGATCATCTATGGATCAAAAGTTATGATTTTTCAAATTTAACAGAATTCCTGGATAAAATTTGCCACCATCTCCTTTGTATGTGGCTATTTTTATCACAGTTGTATATGCAAATACAATAAGAATCTGAACAAACTTTGAACTACAACAATGTTGCACATTTCATAACCTTTCCAACGGTGTATCATAGGCTTCTTAGGGATTTTTCTACAGAGAGTTATGGCTTAAAAACAGAAAGGTCCAGAGAGGTTTTGCTGATGTCCTGGTTCTGGACAGTTAGACTTCAACTGGATTTTCCACCAATTTAATGTATGATTTTGCTCTGGAGGTATACAGAAAAGTTGTAGAGCACTTAAAAATATTTCCAGAACTGTATAATAAACCTTATTGGGTAAAGATACTCAGAGTTATGCTCTGTCAAAGTCCAGCATGAATTCCTGCCAGAAACAGAGCACTCTGTTTTTGAAATCTTTGAAGCCTAATCATTCTCTCATTTGAATCTTAGCTCAAAATAAGAGTTCAGTAACTAATATTTGTTTCAAACTTCCATTTTTAGTTGAAAGTTAGTTCATGAGTCATTTCTACAAAGGGAAGAGGTTATTAATTTAGTACGGTGTCGATGCACCGTAAGAATCATGTCGGTACTACGTAGCCTCACCAAAAGAAAATCATAACCGGATTTTACCGGCATACCCATATCAAAGGTGGCACTAAAACGGTCACTAGAAAACGTGTGCTACTCGTACTACGGTTTCATGGTTAAACTTGCATAAGTCACACACAATCGTCAGGTTCGTCTGCACACCGACACCAGTCCCGATACAATTCGTACACCCAACCGTCATCACTCGCACGGGTGTTCTCAAGTCAAACACACCTTGATCAACGTGTTCATGTTAATAACCACGTGACGGGATCTCCCATACTTGCCCATAGCATGCCAGGGAAGGGTGTTACTCGAATACCCCAAACGACATGAAGAGTCATAGAGGATACTAAAACTGGCTGGGTTACCTGCCACCCATGAGGCTCCACCCTTCAGCTTGTGCGCACTGGTGGACAGCACATACATGCACCCTCCAAGACATAAAATGTCCTGAGATGCATGATTTTCAGACATAGCACATAAGTTAGGTTGTCAGCTTCATATTAAGCTAATATAGTAGTCCTTATGTGGGTCTAGTACCGTTTCCTCACAGTATCCTAAGTTTTTGTTGTAATACGATCCTTATTCTGTGCGCTATTCCCAATGAGGCTCTGATACCACGCTGACATGGTCATGGCCACCCATTCACTAGGCTGTGCCGCTCGCCTGGGAATCACTTTGGGTGGTGCCGTGATATGTGGCACCCAACAGCACACTTAAGGAAAACATGTATTACATAAATCAAAAGCGGAAGCTTAAAAAGGTTCTTTGTAAGTAATTTACATCAAATAACTACGGCGGAAGACTATAATCAGCTCACATCGAATAACTAATGAGCACTCGAGAAGAGGTCCAGCCCATGGACTCCTGTCGCAAGCAACACGAAGACACTGCAGCGGCTGGGTTCTCCATGTGTTAAACGACTCAGAAGTCTCCGAGTCTCACCGAACAACCTTCTTATAAATGTCGATGTTAACCTGCAAAACCACTCATATAGCAAGCGTGAGCACATAGGCTCAGCAAGACTGATCCGCCTCTCCTAAACAAGAAACTCTATATGCACGACGGATTTAAAAAGGTTAGCTGAATTTGCATAAAGGACTCGCCGAAAAACTCTATATGACTTTCAGGTTTTAAGCCTTATTTTAAAGACCTTGAGCCGAACAGCATCGCAACTCCACAATCAAACAAGAAACTCTTTGTTGTGATGCTTCTT
This sequence comes from Neostapfia colusana, assembly GCA_030760725.1. Lineage (NCBI taxonomy): Eukaryota > Viridiplantae > Streptophyta > Magnoliopsida > Poales > Poaceae > Neostapfia > Neostapfia colusana. Next base: position 56,820,381 of record JASWHV010000006.1, on the reverse strand, counting down.
GCACAAAGTGAAGTAAACTTTAATTAGCACTATCTCTAAATCAAGCATGATTGCAATACAAGTTAAGTCACAGCCTTATCAAGTTCAAAGGAAATCAATTCAGTTTTTACTACGTCAAGACGCAGTGGGCAAGTATGCTCATATGAGCGCGAGCGACGGTGATTCAAATCAGTACACGCCTGGACTACACGACGCGTACATCCATACTCCGGGTTGCCGGCAGCAACCTCGACTGATGTTGTACGCGGCCACCATTCCCAAGTTCTTCCACACAGGATGCAGTCCAACTGCCCCGAATAGCAAGCTCCCTCAAGGTACATACCCGTAGTAATATGTTCTTGAGCGAGTTACCTCCTACTATCCTGACACTGAAAGCCTAAGACGATTAGAAAAGTTCCAATGTGGATCTCACAAGGTACATCAGTTTCCTGGGTCGCATATAGCCAGTATGCGTCTGGTACACAACTCAAACTTGTCCAACTGGGCCAAGTACGGACGGGCTTTAACCGACACAGGCAGGGCTATGCACGCACGGTCCGAAGCCTGTTGCATCTAAACCTCCCTGCCCGGTCTCCATTTCATTGTAAACATTCCTCATTGTTTCTATTCTTGACCTGCTCCAAATAAACCAAGACCTAAACTCGCGAGTAGATTCCAACTACTCGACTTCTACCGGACCTTTCTTGCTAACATTTAGCGTAGCCAAATCCACTCAAGGAGGTGCTACACTACCCCTTCTCTCTTGGGTTAATCTGGTCATGCAAGTGGGTTTTCAACGTCATCTAGACTTAATGCAATCAATATATCAAAGCTATGATCTCTAGAAATGAAAAGACTTTATAAAATTGCTTGAATGCAAACCGGGGCTTGCCTCTTTTGCAGGTGACTAATATATATTCAGTTAGTGAAGATCACTTGAGGCTTGATCACCTGCTTTCCTCCCTCTTTGATCTCCACTTCAATTACTTCACAAATCTTCACGTCAATGATACACGTTATGAATATGCACAAGTATTTAATTGTAGAGATTTTGCTAACAAGTTCTAATGACAAGTTTAATAACTGGAACTCTATTTAAGAATTTAAAATGACACTGGTACTAAGATTTGGGTTTGGGTTAATCAACATGATCAAGTGCTAAGTGTTTTCCCCACTTGTGTTTTGATCACCTAAAGAGGTTAAACAGAACAGTGGTGATCCAGAGCTCCAATGCAGCTGAAAATTTTTATGTGAGTTCCTTGTCACAAGAAAGTCATATAGACCCAAAAATTAGCACTTTCACTGAGTGGTTTATTCAGAACAATTCTCTAAGCAATTAAGCAAAAAGAAATTAATTCTGAAGTAACTCACATGTTCATGTCAAACTTAGTGAACTACAATTTCAATTATAGTAAATAGAGCCTGCAAGAACTATCCTAGGATTTTTGGAGCTAAGAATTGCCCAGAACTAAATTTTCAAGTTTTGGGAATTCTCTGAAAAAGTTTCTGTATTCATTTGAACACAGCCATTTGAAATCTGAATTCTCCTGATCAAATCAACTACAAATGAGCTTAATTTTTTACAAGAGTTCAATAACATTCTAAGGATTATTCCGGCAAAATTTGAAGATTTTCGGATGAACCAAACACCCTCTAAAATTATTATACTGAAAAGCTTTAAAGAATTTTCTGGAACTATTTATTGACTTTCGTACAAATTGGGTTGAATATTTGGATATAGTTTTTCAATCTGAATCTAACCAAATTTGAATCACTAAATTTGGAGTTTCCTAGCAAAATTTATGGACTTCTAAAGTTTGTAGGAAATCTGAATTTGAATTAAATTGAGAGAAAAGTTCAAATGATGACGGTGGGTCCAGGGGAGCCACAGACTGATCTGAGGCCGTAGAGGATCCTGCTACTGTTGAACGAGTGACTGACACATGGGGCCGACCCCTCCTTTTTCTACCTCCAGCTCATGCGCGCCCGCGCTGCCAAGCTCGCCGGAGCTCCTCGGAAACCGGTCGTCCGGCCACCTCCCGAGCTTCCACTCGCTGCTAGTGCCTAAAATAACGCGCTAAACACGTTGGGAGAACTTCCCCCGGCCGGCGATGGCTCTAACCTAGCTCGCATCGAGCGGTGGCTCAAACCGACCTTCGGCGACATTGCCCGACCCTTCTAGCCCACCAAAACCTCGGTGGAGTGGCTCTACAGCACCGGTGGAACATGGAAGAGCTCGACATGGAGGCAAAAGGGATCAGGAATGGCTCCAACCATGATCTCACCATGCGCCCGAGGCTTCCCGCCACTGCCGCCGTCGGAAAACCTCCAAATGCGCCGGCTACACGTGATTTCATGCTAGGGTTGCGAAGCAAACTTATTCGCCATCGAGTCTATCTCGTGTAGGTGCAATTTTGTGGGCTCTAAGCAATAATCAATTGGTAATTTTGAAGTTCCTTACCCGCGGGTCGTTTTGCACCGATCAGGACAAAAACTTAAATTCCACCGGCGATGATCCACGGATGGACTTGAGCTTCGGAGGTGAGCAGCGTGGAACCTTGGCGCGTCCAAAGTTGCCTTTGTTCAGCCATGAAATGCTCTGGGTGAGGCTGTCCACTGGAGCACCTTGTCGCTATAAACTTTCGGCCGCCACGGTACACGATGCCCTCGGGGTTGGAGAGGCCGAGCTCACTCGGTTGTGGTCCGAGGAGGTCGTGGAGGGTACGTGGTGCGGTTTCGCTACTGCCTACAGCTTTATACGCGAGGAGGAGCCGGCTCATGATCGCCCGAGGGTGGCGGCAGCGACTCGGCTCTGTTCTTGCGCGAGGGGAAAGCAAAGCGTGGCTTCTCCGGTTTGTGGGTGGAAAGGAGCACAGTAGCAAGAGATGAGCAACCAGGCAGCTTTCCAGTGCGCGAGAAAAACGGGGAGAGGTGTCTCGGCCTGCCCTCGGTGTCGCCCGGTGCTTTGTCTCAGTGCCCTTCGAGTGGAGAACAGAGAGCAAGACTTAGTTTGCAAGTCCATTGTCCTCCTCTCAATGACATGTAGGTAATTCCTCAGGATTACCCTTCACTCCCTCTTATCCTCTAAAATATCTCAAAAATTTGGCAAATGACCAATTCAATTTTTTGGAGTTCAAAACTGAGTTGCATTAGTATAATTGGGCAAATTCCATCCAAATTCAAATGTGTATTTGAATTCATTGCAAATTTAAATCCAATTGGATAATGGATAGCAAAACATTTCAAAAATTCATGAAACTTTGCATACCCACTAATTTGGACCTAACGAATTTAATTATGGAATCTGATTTTTGGTTTGGCTGCTGCAAATGAGCTTTTTAACACAACAGTTTGAAATTTCCATTGTGTTGTCCTCATTTGAAATTTGAGTTTAACATTTAGTTCACAATCTGATTTTAAAACTTTCAATTGCACATGAGACTTCAAATATTTG